>CM034150.1:152777451-153304634 GCA_019776745.2 Taxus chinensis | reverse complement strand
AAATAAAAGTACTCAAAAATTAGTTAAGGAATCCTTTGATATGAAGGATTTGGGGCAGCCAACCCAAATCCTTGGGATGAGGATATTAGGGATAGGAAGGAACAAAAGTTGAATTTATCTGAAAGAAGATTACATTAATAGGTCTTCGAGAGGTTTAATAGTAAGATGCTAACTAGTTGGGGAACTCCTTTGTAGGACATTTCAACCTGTTCAAAAGGAGTTGTGTCTAAGACGGTAAAGTAAGTAGTACGTACAGTCATGAGAAACCAAACATTCCAAGGTACCTTTCTCTCAACAGTTGGCAGTTTGATGTATGTATGGTTTTCACTAGGCCTAATATTCATATGTGTAGTGGGGAAAAAAAAAAACACAAAAAAACATTGAGAGTTATCAGTTAACCATGTAAGTGCACTAACAAGTAGTAAAGTGGATCTCGGTAATTGAGAAGGGACCATGGGGAAAATATTTTTTAAAAGTGGACCCAGGACACACACTTTTTTTTTTTATGGCGGTTATGTAGCTTCAGACATGACAGGGGATCTAGAGAGCTTTGATGAAGCAATACAGGTCGCTGCCAGGAAGAAGTGGGAGCAAGCCATGAATGAGGATCATTAGTCTCTCATGGAGAACCTGACTTGGGATTTGGTAAATCTACCTGAAGGAAAAAGAGCATTGTAGAACAAGTGGGTGTACATAGTTAAAGAGGAATAAGGAGGCAAGAAAATATGTAAGGCCCAATTGGTGGTCAAAGGGTTTGCACATAAAAAAGAACATATTTTGATGAGATTTTTTCTCCTGTAGTAAAAATGACTTCTATTAGAACTAATCTTGGAATAGTGACGGCAGAAGACTTGCACTTAGAGAAGATAGATGTAAAGACTGTATTTCTCTATGGTGATTTGGAGGAGGATTTATATATAGAGCAACTAGAGGGCAATTAGGTCAAAGGTAAAGAGAGATAATGTGAAAATTGAAGAAGAGATTGTATGTCCTGAAACAAGATCCACATCAATGGTATAATAAATTTGATAGCTTCATAATGGAGCAAGGTTATATTAGATGTCATTCTGACCATTGTGTATATAAAAAGAAATTTGATGATGAAAGTTATATTATCTTGTGTCTATATGTGGATGACATGCTAGTTGCAGGAAAAAACATGCAAAAAATAAAAGTACTCAAAAATTAGTTAAGTGAATCCTTTGATATGAAGGATTTTGGGGCAGCCAACCAAATCCTTGGTATGAGGATATATAGGGATAGGAAGGAACAAAAGTTGAATTTATCTGAAGAATATTACATTAAGAAGGTCTTGGAGATTTTTAATATGTAAGATGTTAAACTGGTTGTGACTCCTTTAGCAGGCCATTTCAAGTTATTAAAGGAGTAGTGTCCCAAGACAGAGTAGGAGAGAAACCAGATGTCCAAGGTACCTTACTCATCAGTGTTTGGTAGTTTGATGTATGCAATGGTGTGCACCAGGCCTGATATTACCCATACAGTGGGAGCAGTGAGTAGATTTATGACAGATCCAGGTAGAGATCACTGGTAGGTAGTAAAGTGGATCCTTTAGTATTTAAGAGGGACCATGGGGACATTTTTTTGCTAAAGTGGATCAGACACCACTTTGTGTGGTTATGTAGATTCATATATGGCTGGAGATGTAGACAACAAGAGGAGCATGACATGTTATGTTTACACTATAGGTGGGACAACAGTGAGTTGGATTTCACAACTACAGAAGCTGGTGGTTTTGTCAACCACAAAGGCTAAGTATGTTGCTGCCATAGAGGAAAGAAAATAAATTATCTAGTTATAGTAATTACTTGAGGAGTTGGGGCATAAGCAGGAGGAAATAAAGTTGCATAGTGATGGTCAGAGTGTTATACACCTAGCTAAGAACTCTGTTTTCCACTCTAGGATGAAGCATATATAGTTAAGTGACCATATCATCAAGGTATCTTTATAGGAAGAGAATTTGAAGCTGGAGAAGATTCATACCAGTCAGAATCCTACAGACGTGATGACCAATTTGGTCACAAGGGAAAAATTGAAGCTATGTTTAACTTTGGTTGGTCTTCATGAAAACTAGTAAAGGGTTGAGAAGCTTGCTCAAAGGAAAACTAGTCTCTAAGTGGGAGATTGTTAGGTTGTGGAGCCTATTTTCATGTGAGAAAGTGTTGAAGACTATACACTAAGAGTATTGTACACTTTCCACAGTTGTCTCACCGGGGTTCGGGGTAGGATTGGGTCCTGAGCAAGGATTCAAGGGCGGCAGCCCCCAGTAGTAGGGGTTCATGGGCGCATCCCCTGAAAAAAAATATTTGGCCTTAAAACATGCCTGATATACTGGGAAACATGCTTTTCTCATATGAGCAGGATTTTTGACCCATAGGTTTATGGGAAAATTTTGGCCCATGGTTTTGATACCCACAATTTTGTAAAATTACTTAAGCAGTTGTCCACTTATATGGTTTAATGCATATGGTAGGTATCATGTATCACTGTATATGTGTTTAGAATTTGGGTGTGAATTCTGTAGATTTTTTTAAGCATAGCTCCAAACAGATTTGGGTATTGTATTGAGAGAGTGGTGGCTTATAATAAAATATGAGCAAGTGATTCTTGGTGGACGTAGCCCAAATTAGGTGAACCATGTTAAATACTGTCTCTTTGTGTTGTGTTATTTTATTCTACACTTTTATTTTAGATTTGTAATATTTTCGGCATATTAGTTTCTACTGTTGCGATTCTGTAGGGGATTATTCCACATATTTTATCCCTTATTTCCTAACACTTCAAAAGCTTAACCCTCTAGGAAGTGGCCCAGTATGAAATTGCAACCCTCTCTGAAGGTCTCCAAGATGATGGACAGGTTCTCTATCCCTTTTACATGTATAATAACATTAGAAATCAACCATTTCCATGGATTGAATGGTCACTTTAAGAATGCAGCATTACAAAGGAAAGAGTGGGTCCTATTCTCAATCGTACCTTCTAGTGGTTGATTTCATTAGGGATCATGCCAAATGCGTCAAAGACAACTTACTGAGGAAATTATTCATGTAAAATCATCAGTGGGCCATGCCACCCCTTCTAAAGGGAAGAAGAGCCCCTCCTAAACTTGTTTTAAAAACTCGTAATATATCTTTCATCTATAAAGGATCGAATCTTCTTCCGTATTTTCCATGACAAGAGTTGCATCTCCCAAAGTGCCATCAAAAGAGGTCATTGACATAAGTGTATTCCTACAACTTCTAAACATAGTCACATCCTTTTCATCAAGTCTTCCATACTTCACAATTCATCTCTCTCTCCACCTCCCACTCTTCCTCATTCCACATCTTCAATTTCCTCCATTCCCATTTCGCTTACGCTCCTTACCACATCTCATTCCATGGCTCAGTTATTTTCTTCCCTTCCTACTCTTTTATCTTGAGACGTTATGGCTTTAGGACCTCCTTTTAGGACTCCTCTTCCTCAACAAGATCCCCCCATTTCTATTCCCATCTCATCAGTGTCCACAACCATCATCTCCACTCCACCTTCTATTTTCACCATGTCATTGTCCCCTCACAGTGAGCTACAACTAGTGCTTTAATAACACCAACCCAACCTATTTCCATAGTAACAAGTTCTTATGTCATCTACTTAATCTTATTCTTCTATCCCTACATGATTAAACATGCAGACCCCAAATCATAAGAAGAAGGTTCCAATTGTTGATGTTGTTGATTTTAGTATTCTGGATCTGCCTCCTTGGAGACAAGAAAAGAGACCAAGGGTAATTTTCAACCTATCAGTTGATCAAACTGGGGATAGGTTTGTTAAAATAGTACTCTAGATGCTACAAAAACCAAGGAAACCATCACTATGATAGATTACCAAATCTCTAGGTTTTCCCTTGGGAAGGCTACTCATGAAGGAGCCAAGCAAGATGTTCAAGTTTCTCTGGGTAATATTTTGGATAAATTCGACAAAGACAAAGTGACCAAGGATGAGCTCAAGAACAAGGTCAAATAGTTTATTGTTATTCTAGAAAAGATCACACAACCTACTCATACTACTGTCCTTGTCATCTCTCCTAGATTTGATGAAACCTTCTTATCCTTAGTAGATAAGATTGGACAACAAGGTCAGGAATAGGAACATGGATGGAAAATTTAATTCAAGAAGGAGAGCAGAGTTATTAAGGGCATTGTTGATATTTATAATGACTTGTACTTCGAGAAGGAAATTATTTCCAATTTGAATGAATCTCTCATCGAAGAAAGAGAAAACTTGGAACTTACTCTTGAGACCTGGAAAGAAGTACAAAATATGGGGTCAGATCTACTTATGAAAGAAGGGATATTTGATGATACCTCAAATTGTTTGAATATAATGAAGCCATGGAGTTTCAAGAGATGTTGTACGAGGCCTTTTCTAAGTTAGATGAAAAGAGAATTAAAGCATTTGATGGCCTCAATGATATTACAAATGAATTTGATAGAATCCATTGCATGTTTCTGAATGAAAATTTTGATGCACTTTTGGTTAAACAAATTATTGTCCCAATTCATGAGCCCTAGTAAATGAAGACAATGATGTAACCAAATCCTTTGGTCTTAATTCTATTCACATGTTGGTGTTGTACAAAATTTTCTTGAGTGTCAGCTCAAGAAAGTTATAAATCAGACTAAAAGGTTACCAGGGAAATTGGTTAAGGTAGCTAAATCAGCTGAGGTCCTAAATTGCTATGCATGTGGACCAAATGATGAGGAAGTTCAAGGAATCATCAAAATATTTCTTGAATACAGGCACAAGGTAGTTGATAAAGAAAGAGAGGAATAATCAAACCAAGAAAGGGTGACGCCATTCCTAGCTGAACATGGCAGCCATTTTTGCATAGTCTCCAAGATGCAACACCATTTCAAGTTGCAAGTTTGACTCAGTCAAAATTACACAACCAATTTACTATTTTTATGGAGATTATTTCCTTGCATGTAATTGCATTATATTTTTAGTATGTAATGATTAAGATGGAGGGAGCTACAATTTCTCAACTCTCCTAATCTATAAATACAAGAATGCATTATGTATTGAGGGACTTTTGGATCTTATTGTAAGGAGCCTCTGTAAATTTTTGAGTTTCATGTACAAGCTTTAGCCTCAGTAATATACAGAACAATATTTTTCCTTTGACTATTTGATGTGTTGTGTATTTTAATAGCTCATTTAATACTTGTGAATATTTTCAAGTCCTTTTATGTGGTGATTTATCTTACACTTCGTATTGGCTATCTTTATTCAGTTAGATTACAAATTGTGGTATAAAAATTTATCTATTTTAGTTGTGGAAGATATAAAATCCCTTTTTTTATTTTAAGTTTTATATTATTTAAGTCATTGAATGAAAGAAAATAAGAAGTTGTGCATGTTATACATTATTATGTCTAATAATACTATGTGTATGTGAATTGATATCTATTTATTCCTTAAAATTTTGGTGCATCACCTCTTTTTTTTATTTCAATTATCCTTCTATCCATTTTCCAAGAATCAAATAGAGTAGTTTTATTTAAGTATTGTAGTTCTGCACCTTGATCTTCAATCATATGCACATAGTTTACTAGGAAGCCAACCTTCTCCAGAGGTTCATCCAAAGAGCCAAGGTCCCACACATTGGGGATGTTCCCATGTTACACATGGATCATCTGACGATTTATGTGGGTGCAGGAATCCACTTGAAAAAAATTACTTAAACCATTTGTACGTTGCATGTAATGGTTCCATCACACAATCTATCTAGTGTGGTTCCAACCCCACAAGTTTTACTAGATCCCAATTTAGAAAGACACCAACCCTACAAGGATGTATAAAACCCTTTTATTTGATCAAGCATTTCCTTCTTCATTTTCACCTATTTTATGTAATACCAGTAATAGTTAGTTGTTAGGTGTTACAACTAATAGTGATAGCATCTCTCTCTGGATCCACTCACTCCAAACCTATAGGTCACCCACACACCTTCTGAGTACTTCTCTCAAATCAACACTTTCTCAAATTAATTAGGTATAAATGACCACGCACAATTTCTCCTCAAGGGTACATTTTAAAGTGACAACATTACCCAATTTCAGCTAATTATTCAGAGAATGTTATTCATACCTCTTAGAGATGTAATCTCTTTTAGCTCACATTTGGGATGCCCTTCACAACTAGTCTTTCTGACCAAATACACTCACTTGAATACATGAATCTTAATTACTAGAACACAATAGGTCATCCATGACTAATAAGGTAATTAATATCAACTCAAAAATGATTGCTGCATGATATTAGATTGTATGGTTATTAACCACTTTTGGAAGAACATGTGTATTTTTGTTTTTTATCACACATGTACTTAGTATGAAGTAGTAAAACTAAATTCCACCTATTACCGAGCACTCCATGGACTCCTAAGCATCACATAATAATTTTCAGGTTATTCCCCCAAAGAGCTCCAAAAATTTCAATTATGTCCTATCACCTTATTCCACAAGCTCAAGGATTTCTGGGTAATTCATGCATCTCATATAACCAATATACTAGAGATTGTTTCATAAAAAAGTTAGACCTCCATGAAATAAACTGAAATATGTATGAAGACCATAGCTTGATTATCACTAGTATGCAACTATGGAGTAATACCATTTCATAGTAAAAAACATAACATGGAACATTGTTTAACCATGTTATTACACTTGAATCAACCCAAAAATGCATTAATACAAATATCTAACCTTTAAAACTACTAAATGCTTCACATATTTAAGTATTCCAAGTCATTACCTTCTTACACCCTTTATGAGCACTTTAAAGACTTATAAATGCATGGACATAGTCCTATAATTAACTGTGCTTATACATCACTCTTTAAATGTTATTCATCATCAAATAAGCTAAGATATTTTTCTTTTAGACCAATTTCATCAAGGAACCCAAATTGTCCTGGAACCTTGTTAAGTAGGTCAACTTGTGACCTCAACCATGGTTCCCAAAATGAGCTCCATATCTGCAACCCCAAATAGGTGTGTCACTTGCCATGGATAGGATGACATATCCAAGAATATGCCTCCTTGTTTCCTTGGACTCATCAACTTAGGCCACACATGCCTAAGAACCTTCTTCCTCTATGATTTCCAAAGCTGCCTTCTAGACCTAAAAACCAGTCTTCCTTTTTGGACCTATGCAGACCTCAAAATGTATTCACCAAGATCTAAAAACACTTCAAACATCTATAATAGCTCCCCATATACTTAGAACACTAATTTAATTCATAGAACAATTGGAAAACCTGAGATAAAAATAAACTTTCCTAGAAATAAACATATTTGAGTGGGCTCCATCTACAGTGAAGATCTCAAACCACCACCATCTAAAAGTTGGGAGAGTAACTTTCCATATTCCAATCATCAACATTAAATGATCCCATAAATTTTGAGCTCATACCAAGAATATTTCCTCCATCACTCATGAACTAGGAAATAACTAGGGTTTTTGACCAACTTACCTTCTTAACATATGTTCTTCATTCCAAATATGAGATCTTCTTAACTCCATGCCTCAACATACATGAAAGGAATAGGTCCCCATGTAAACTTTTCACGTGCCAACCAAAATTATTTCTCTCATATCGAGCTAAGAAATATGCTTTCGAGAGCTTAGTAAGACCAAAGACCTCATATCTTGCAAAATATTTATCATAGAACCCTGAAATTTTACCCACAACACCAAGAAAACCTCTCTCAACTTATTCAATTCTTACCTGATTATACTTTTCCTTATATCTTCTCAACCACTAAGACTTTCTTCACTAGGTCCTAAAAGTAGGTCTAGTTCAAACCTAGAAAAGGAAGGAAAACACCATACCTTTGCTTCAAATCCATTCAAAAGACCCTAACACCTTTGAGACAACATGTCTCACACCTTTTCATCCTTTCATGGTCCAACACCTCTACACCTGATCTTCATGCTGCATTAGTCCACCAAACACTTAGACTAGGGCTAGATGAAGGCCTACAACCATGCTCAAAACCATGCATACACCTCTTGAGACCTGTATGAGTAATTTAACACACTCTCCTCATGCTCTCCATGCCTCTACCATGCATCTCAATCCACAAAGCATATCTATCCTCCATGTACAATCACCCATGCTAACTAGACCTCCTGATTAGGCCTACTTGGCTAATCAATTCCCACCTTATTCACTCTTGTGGCCATGTCACTTCTTGTCTTCACATTTCATCATCATTTCAAGCATCCTCTTACACTCCTAAACATCCTCCTTTGTAAATAATGTCCTTACACTTTTTACATTAATGACAACTCAAGCACTCACATGCCAACATTATATATCATGATTGTGCATAGTTGTAGTTTTGAGGTAGTGGCAATATATATTCATAACTACAAAATTTATTTTAAGTTGTAGGCTATCTAACCTAGAAAAGTAACTTGAATCCCAATAATTTAGGTGAAATTGTAAATTGAGAAATAGGGGCGGAAGCCTAATTAGCTTTATTAATCTCAATCAACCAATTTACAATAGTAGGACTGCAATACTTATAGGTATTGCACAGTCATGTGTAGACAAAATAAAATGGTTGCACAGGTACAACCAGAATTACAACAAGCTTCCATAAAACATCTGAGAAGCACACAAAAATACAACCAACAAATTATATTGTTAAAACAATAAAACAACATCCATGATGTTGGAAATAAAACAAATAATATGGTTAATAAAACCAAATAACAATATTATTTAATTAATAATATTAATTAAATAATAAATTATATAATGCATAAATAATTAGGATATTTTATCCTAACATTCCCCCCCTTAATTGTGCATTGTCTGAAGGGATGAGGAGAGGAACTCCCTGAACAACTCGAACTTGTCACGTGCAAGTGACTTTGTGAAGATATATGCTCGTTGTTCAGCTGTTAGACAAAATTGAAGCTGGATGTTGTGCTTCAACACATGTTCGCGTATGAAATGAACTTGTACCTCAATGTGCTTTGTTCTCTCATGAAAAACTGGATTGCGAACAAGTTTGAGAACACCTTCATTGTCAACATACATGGTGGTCAGTTTGTCCTGTGGTATTCCAAGTCCTTCCAGTATGTGACGTAGCCAAATCGCTTCACAGATAGCTTCTCCTGCAGAACGATACTCAGCTTCTGTGGAAGAGCGAGAAACAAAGTGTTGTTTCTTGCTTCCCCATGATATTGGTCCAGATCCCATAAAGAATACAAATCCAGAAGTGGATTTTCTATCATCAATGTTACCTGCATGATCTGAATCCGAATATCCAGTCAAGAAGAAGTTGTCGTTCTTCTTGTATTCTAGACCAAGATCCACTGATCCTTTGAGATATCTCAAAATGTGCCTTGTTACTTTCCAATGACAAACTTTGGGTTCCTGCATGAACCTGGATAGATAGCTTACTGCAAAGCTGATATCTGGTCTAGTGTAGGTCAGGTAAATGAGACTCCCAGCTGCTGATAGAGAGTGGCACTTACCTCAATGATGGATAACGAGATAATCTAATTTGTTCTCCATATGTGTACCAATTGGTGTGCAATCCATCATCCTAAACTTCTCGAGTGTAGTCTTGGTATATTTCATCTGAGAAACAAAAATATGATTCTCTTTCTGCCATACTTCCAATCCAAGACAGTAATGCATCAGCCCGAGATCAGTCATGTCAAACGATCGATTAAGATCTTTCTTCATTGCATTGATCATCCTCACTGAACTGCCAGTGATGACTAGATCGTCGACATAAACAACAACAATCACCATCTCCCCCCTTGCTTTTTGAGGTAGAGATTGGGATCGTATGGATTTCTAACAAATCCATGTTGTATGAGATGCTCATCAATCTTGATGTACCATGCCCAGGGTGCCTGTTTGAGGCCATACAGAGATTTCCTGAGTCTGCAAACCTTTGCTTCTTGACCAGGTACTACATATCCCTCAAGTTGAGTCATGTACACTTCTTCTTGTAAATCTCCATTTAGGAAGGAACTTTTTACGTCCATTTGGTGGACTTTCAATCCAAACTGAGCAGCTAGAGCAAAGATCATCCTGATAATTTTGATCCTAGCTGTAGGAGCAAATGTCTCCTCATAGTCAATGCCTTCTTTTTGTGCATACTCCTTTTCTACAAGTCTTGCTTTATAATTTTCCACCGTCCCATCTGCTTTGTACTTTATTTTAAATATCCATCTACATCCAATGGGTTTCTTCCCTGGTGGAATATCGACAAGTTGCCAAGTGTTATTCTTCATCACTGATTGATATTCAGAATCCATGGCATGTTTCCAAGCTTTTGACTGTAGGGATTCCTGGACTGTAGAGGGCTCATCTGATTCAATAACTCTACTCATCAAAGAAAAGTTAACTTCTTCCCTTGCTTTACTACGAGTCCGTGGTCCAGGGATGGATGTATCCGGTGGAGCATCCATTCTTGCATCTCATAATGTACTTGTACACCATTTAGGCATACGTTGAACTATTCCCATGGGTCGTGGTTCTATCTGATCAACACCATCATCCCCATCATCACTTTCATCTTCTAAGGGAACATCAGCTTCAATTTTTACAACAGGTGAAAAATCTACATCTTGTGAGTCCTGAGGAGGAGTCTCTGCTTCCTTCTTCTCGAAAAACTCAACATCTCTGTTGGTGTAGAATTTTCTAGTCTTAGGATCCATCAATCTATACCCAAGAGTCTCTTCACTGTACCCAATGAAGACACATTTCTGTTACTTCGTGTCCAATTTCTTTCTATTTTGTTTGGGTATGTGCATGCTTGTTTTGCACCTGAATACTTTGAGGTGTGCAATAGATGGTTTCCATTTTGACCATGCTTCTTGTGGTGTTATTCCATCAAGAGCAGTTGTGGGAACTTTGTTCAACAAATACACTGTTGTCTTTGTTGCTTCTTCCCAGAATGTCTTTGCAAGTCCAGAATCATCGATCATGCATGGTACCATTTCCATGATAGTACAATTTCTTCTCTCAACAACACCATTTTTCTGCGGTGTGTGTGGAGGAGGAATTTTTTGATGAATCCCGTGAGTTTGTAGGTAGTCTCTGAACTCATTGATGGTGAATTTCCTCCTCGATCTAAGAAGAGAGTTCTTATGTGATGACCAGTTTCTTTCTCAACTGCTACTTTTAACTTTTTGAATGTCTCAAATGCTTCACTTTTCTTGCGAAGATAGAAAATCCACATTTTTTCTCGAATAGTCGTCAACACAAAGCATGAAGTACTATAACCCAGAATGACTTGGCTGCATCGAACCACAAAGATCAGTATGAACAAGGTCAAGTTTACCATGAGCTTGAAATGTACTCCTCTGGAATGAAGCTTTGTGTTGTTTTCCTGCTAGGCAGTGAGGACACTTGTCTATATCCTTCTGAAGAGATGGTAGCCCATGTACCATATTACACCGGTGAAGTATTTTGAGATATTTGAAACTTACATGAAAAAATATATGATGCCATAACTATGCTAAGGTGGAGTTCTTAGCCACAAGTGCTTGATCGTATCTGTGAACAAAATCAAGTTGGAACATGCGTCCCACATTGGAAGCTTTTGCAATTATTTTTGAGCCTCTTGATTTGTCTCGAAACAAACACATTTTCTTGTTGGATTGACTATCAAAGTCAATTTTTAGGTTGTGATCTAGGAGTTGATTGACTGAAAGTAGATTATTTGTCAACCTAGGGACATATAGGACATCTGATAGTCTGCATTTGTGTGAACCAAGGGGTAGAGAAATGTTCCCAATCCCCTGAACTGTATATGAAGAATCATCTCCCAAAGAAACATGATTTTTCGATGGCATGTCCCTCATTGAAATAAACCAATCTCTATGGCTGGTCATGTGTCAAGTGGCCCCAGAATCAACATACCAAACATAACTAGATGACATGGATGGTTCACTTGATCAAGCAGTGAATAAGAAGTCTTCATTGTCTTACTGTTTTTGTTGCTTAGCAATATTACCTTGCTGGTGAGGTCTTCTTTTCCAGTTCCCATTTTTTTGGCCTTGATTGCAGTTAGAATGTCCCTTGTTAGATTTTTGTGGAGGTCTAGAGTTTCTTGATGAACCTTTCTTGTAAATATTATACCAACAATCTTGTAGGTTATGTCATCTTTTGCAAATTGGACATTGCTTCTTTTGTTGTCTATCCCCTTGATACTAATTTTGATTTTGGGATTTTTGATAGGAGTTAGGATTTTCTTTACCTTTTCCTTTCCATTTTTGATGTGAAGACAGTACCTGCTCTTCTTCATCATCCTTATTGTGCATTGCTTCCTCTTGTTGCAGTAGGTTTACCAGTTTTTCAAAACCAACTGTCATATCTGACATGTTTAGTGTTGTGACAAAAATGTGGTAAGAAGAGGGGAGTGCTCTCAAAACAATGGGAAAGAGAGCATCATCTGTGACCGGTTCTCCCAGGGGTAGAAGTGAAGCCCTCAATTCTGTAACTCTTCTTAAGAAAGCTTCAATTTTTTCATTCTATTTGAACTTTAGTATAACATTCTTGTTCTTGGCCTCGTATACTGTGCTCAACTTATCCCATGCTTCTTTGGCTATTTTGGCATATTGAATGTGGGGTTACACATCATCAGACACTCCAAACAAGATGATGAGTTTGGCCTTCTGATCTGCTTTATCAAACTGCCACTGTTGTGTTGTATCAGTAGTTAATCTAGTTAGAGTACTATTCACAGCAGGCCAGATTTCTTAGAACTCAAGTTGTGTCTTGATTTTTGTCTTCAATGTAGCATAGTTGTTTCCTCTGAGTAGTTGTGAATCCAGAAGAAAAAATTTGGGGGAATTGGTGCCCATTTTATAGAGATAAGTGACAAGGTTTGGATCTTATCACTCTAGGTATAAGGTCTCCCAATCTATATACTGTTAATCTGATATACTGAACCTTTCTATATACGTGCCCTTTTGATATACCCGGTGGTACATGGAAGAAGCTCGCCCTTTCTATATACCCGGTGATACATGAAAGAGATGTTAACGTACGTGAAAGAATTCAATACGTGGTACCAAGACAATACTGATGGGGTCTGTGTGATTATTCACACTGGCTCTATCCTCATATGTGCGCGTAACTTCGCTATATACTTGGATAATTTCTCAGTCTGGATTTATGTCGTGCAATAGTTCACAGACGGATGGGATGGTTCATAGTGTGTGCACTGTGACCTTATTACTCCCCGTCGATTTAAAGGGTCGATGCCCAGACGACGTTGTTGCAGCTATATTAGGCGTTAAGTGTAGTACTAGTCATGATGGCTTTACCCGTAAGCACTTCCCAAAGGCACCGTATATACCGAACGCGGTGAATGAGATTTAGGATCTCGTGAGTGTTCCAAAACCAATTTTTAGCTTTTTTTATTACAATTCTACCAGTTTCTGAGTAGTTACAAAGTTTACAATTGACTATGGTAACCTATAAATTAGTACAATATACAATAGTATGCAGTTACATTCAAAAAACCTAGAAAAATTGAATGACAGGCAAAAAAAATTGTTTTGCGGGCCTTGGTGGCCTTCAAAGCCCCAAAATGACCCAAAATGCAAAGAATTGCAAAAAACGAGCTGAAAATGCAATTTTTAGCTATCTCCCCTTTGGAAAAAGTTTCCCAGAATGAAAAAATAGGCTTAATGGAGAAAAAAACCCCTAAATTTAGGGTTTTTCTTGCTAAATTTAGCTAGTTATAACTAAATTCAAATTTTTCGTTAAAGTTAGCAGTCCCGCCAACTTTTTCCGCCAAATTCAAAAATTTCAATTGGGGGTGGGATTCGAGCCCCAAACCTCCCTCTTCTAAGATTTTCTCTCTAACCGCCTTGGCCACTTAAGAGCGCTTGATATAGAAGTGAACAAACTTGTATTTAATGAAAGGTAAAATCGACTTACCTTTGTAAAAAATGACCTGGCAGATTGACCACATGGAGCTCCATGCATGGAAGGTGAATTTAAGGTTACTCTTGCATGAAAAATGTATCTTGACGCCTTTTCTTCACCTTTGGCCACCGTTAAAGTGTATGCATCCACTATTTTTTTATTTGCTTGGTCGCCATATTTATTGCTTTGTTGATGTCTTTTGTGTAGGTTTTGCGTGGAAACAAAAAGCCTTAGCCACTATTTTGAAGGTTCCAAGGTTGTGATTACTGTGAGGAGTGTGCAGGTGCTACGTTCAAATCAAAGTTCACCCAGGAGCCTCAACCACATAGCACGGTCGGTGTTTTAATTAGTTGGTGCTTTCAACAGTTTGGTTGATTTCTCTGCTTGTTGTTGGTTGCAGGGAATGCAATGGAGGTAGAGCATACTATGCGTTAGGGAGGAGCTCACCTTGCCAATGTGTGGGAGTTCTGCTCAATAAAACCAACATAAAAAACATGCCTATTGGAAGAGTTGCTTCACTGTTGTAGACACCATTTGGATTGGTTCAACTCGGCCTCCAAATATAGAAAAGAATCCTCCAAGTATAACAACATGGTAGTATTAGCTGAAGCTAATACTTATACCAGATTTAATCAAAAAACCTTAATGGGGAAAAATTTATATATATATATATATATAATTTATTTTCAATACTTGCAACAAGTTTTGCCTGGTGCTGGGTGCACCAGTGCAAAAAAAAATTGCCTTCCAAACACCTGTAAGGAGCAGGAGGATGTGAGGAGATAGGGATGGGGCTGGGAGGTTGCAGGAGGTTGCACAGGCTCTCTGATGCTGCAAACACTTCTCCAAAACTCCTCTATCTCAGCTGCTCTCTCTTTCCACTCCTCCACAGCTTCACAGGTCCAAAATCTCACTCTGGTACCAAATATAAATTGAGAAACATGGGCGGAAACCTGATTAGCTTTATTAATCTCAATCAACCAATTTACAATAGTAGGACTGCAATACTTATAGGTATTGTACATTCATGTGCAGAAAAAGGAAAAGGTTGCACAGGTACAACCAAAATTACAACAACTTCCATAAAACATCTGGGAAGCACACAAAAATACAACCAACAAATTATATTGTTAAAACAATATAAAAACATCTGTGATGTTGGAAATAAAACAAATAATATGGTTAATAAAACCTAATAACAATATTATTTAATTAATAATATTAATTAGATAATAAATTATAAAATGCATAAGTAATTAGGATATTTTATCCTAATAGAAATGGTGTTGTGTACTACTCCTCCAACTCGTCAAATGCCAATTTGAAAAGCTTGAATACTCGAGAATTAACAAAAAAAAATCCATTAATTTTTCCCTTGATTAGAAGTCCTTGAACAAAATCTATACCAATAATTTTACATTTCTATTTAGGATGTTCATGTGGGTACAACAACCTTACTAGATGAAAGTGTTCAACTTTAACTCATTGACACTCCAAATATTTAGAAACAAAACTTACAACATCCTCACCTCCCTAATCAACTTTTTCCACTTCCTCATCTTATTCCTCATCTAGTTCCTCAATAGGAAATCTTTGCTTAAGTGAAGTCAGACGATCACATGAATCTTTCAAAAGTGCTAGAATATAATCTAGATTTTCTTGTTGATTACTGGCATTATCATTACCACTTTTATACACATTTCTTGTTCTTTCCATATTACTCCTGGCATGACACAAAAACACAAATTTAGAAACATAGTGAACATAAAAGACCCTAGTGTTGAATATGGGATATGATACCAAGGTGTAACGAGACCTTGATGGGTGATTGGAAAAAAAACTAGAATTTTTTTTAACCAAAATTTTAAATCACCCTTACAAAACCGGGGATGGAAATCAATGCCTCACAATTTCCCAGTCCTTTTCTTAGCAATCAAACATATGCAAGAAATAATATAATAGTAATATAAGTAATTCAGAGCTATATAACATAGTAGATTAATTTGTGTCCTACTTCAATCTATTCCCTTTATATTTTTATATAAATATTTATCATTTATTCTTGGCCCTTATTCTATTTCCATCCTTATAATTGTTTTTCTAGATTTTATATTTCTTCATCATACTTTTTTGTTCTAGATTAAACTCATGCATAAATGCAACCATTTTTCCTTAACATGAATGTTCTTGTTAAGGACTAGTTGACTCCTATTTATAAGTTCACATCACCTCTCCATTTATTTATTTATTTAATGGATAAATATAGACATACAACTATTTATACATCATTCATACAATGACCACATGTGTAGAGAAGGATGGTGGTGGTTGCCTTGCAAGTTTTGGGAGAGCTCAAGTTTCCTTTCTTTCAATATTGGTCTATGCTCAAGTTTTGGGAGAGCTCACTAATATTGGCCCTAGGATCCTATCTTGGCTATCCTTGAACTTATTACACACTACACTTCTCAATATTACATAATCTATATCTCACACAAAACTTCGTGTTCACATAATTGATTTCTTGCATGATACTACTTTCTTACACAATTATTTTTCCCATGACACTACTTATTCACATGACTGATTTCTCACATGACACTACTTTATTACAAAATCGATTTATCACATTACACGAATTACATACACCATTGATTGTTGTGTTATTGATTGACGTAATAACTCCATGCATTTATATGTTATATGCCACTATTTTTTGTATGACATTATCTACCCCATGCAATTGTGTAATTAATATGTGATATAATATGCCTTTGTTACTTTAAACATTTGTTTGAATCATGACATGTCTACTCTAATTGCTTAGTGTAATTAAAAAGTATTTATTCTTGCGTGTATGTTGTATACCATGCTTTCTTCATACACTTGTGATGTCTATGATTTTTTGTCTTAGTACACTTGTATCCTCTATACTCTATTTGATCATATAAATGGATGTCTATTTTTGATTTACATTACTTTTTTACTTTATGCTCATCTACATTGGGAAATAATCCTCCTACTTCCTATGATACACACTTCATATATTATTATAATGGAACAACCGTCCTATAAAATTTTACTTGTTAGATCCTTGATAGGATCCACATACTATGACATATTTCTTACTTTCTCGAGTAATTGTAATTAGGCACACATTGTTACAAGATACTTATATTATGACACCCATTTATTTGTTACACACTACATTTTTTGCAAATTGATTGAAACACATGGATTAATCACATATATGCTTGACACACATTTTTTTATTGCATTCTTGGAGCTAGGCCATATGGTTAGTTTACACTACAATTCTTATTTTGTTAAAATCAATTCTCACATTGGTTTGTTTGTAAATTGATTGAATGCCACTAGTTCTTAAACATTACTCATGACACTTTAGATGACTACACACTTCAATTTATAACAATGATTATTACACATATCTCCTTACATATTGGTTGATTATTTCTTATTACACATTTCTTCTTATACATTAATTTCTAGAATTACATGATTATGACATTACTTGTTACACATTTCTTTGCACACGTTGTTTTTTATTTCATTACATGCTACGTGACATTTATCATTTCTTACTACACAATATTTATCCTTCTTTACTACATTATACTTACCGATGCTTACTAAATTATGTTTATCACTACAAATTACATGATGTGTATCCTTTCTTACTACATGATGCTTGTCAATTGTTTTTTACATACTTTATATCATTGTTTTTTGCAACCATGTTTTTGCACACACAAGCTAAGATCTATGACTACTGGGTCTATCATGTAATGTTGCATCTTGTCAATCATGTCTCTTTATGATGGAGCTATCATGTCATGTTGCACCATGCCATGTCTTAGGTAGATATGGATCAATTAGGCATTGAGACACGTGTCATTATCTGAATTACATTATTACATTTCTACTCCTACAATCATACATATTTTTTTCCATATCAAATTTATTTATCTCTTCAATTTTACACTATATTTGTGCTAAATTTTTCTTTATCTTACAACACGTACACATTTCACCATGATAGTTAATTCACTAATTCTGTTTTTTGTCATTGTCATGTTACTACTACACTTTTACATGACTAACACTTTCTCTTTTGAGCTAAGTTATCCTTTACATCATCCCTTATCTTAAAGGGGGCATATTATGGGGTTTCCTAATATATTCATGAAATTTTTGATACATTTATTCATATGACACCATATGATGATATGCATGCCGTTATTACATCACAACATCTATAAGACTATTACATCAAAATATTTACACACAACTTCACTCAAAATACCTATTTTCTGTGGATGGCTACACATAGATTTAATAATTAGGCCTAATTTATGCAAATGGTTTACTTGGCTTCAATCTAAAGGACAATTTTTTTCATATGGTTTATAGGATTCACTCAGTGGGCCCAATTACCATGGATATTTTTATAGGATTCTCTTAGTAGACATAATTATACAATCTTATTTATATTTGGCAACTCTAACCTCACATACATCACTTGGAGGAATCATGTGTACACATTTCATACATTTATGAATTTTACAGTTTACTCTCCCATCACATTTAACACCAAGAGAAATCAGGTGTACACATTTCATCTTGTGAATTTCCATTTTATGTTATTCACTAATTTTGTATTAGCATCTTCATCAGAATTTAGTACACATTTTTGCATGTGTCACACAAGTTCACATACGCACATCTAAAAAACTAAAATAAAGAAAGACACAAATTGCATTCTTGCACATGCCTTATCTGCATGACAAGTTTACATTTCATTTATGTTTTAATCAAGAAATTTTCAATACTAGATTAAAATGAGGGAAATTATAGACACCTAAATTTGGACCTTATGACATTTGGAAATCAATTATTTGAATTTATCCCATCCCATAACTCGTTGTCAAATTAATCAACTAATTACTATACATGCCTTGTTTTATAAAAACTTTCAGCCACTAGGTCACACTTGTTATTTGTCATTGACTAGTCAAAGACTCTTTTTAGAATATAAGACACATATTCAAACACTTGGTCACCATATCCAATGGATAGATTGCATAGTGCACTTTTTTTAGATGAATTTTGCCATGTAAAAAAAAGTCACTTGGACAAATTTTTCTAAAGCTAATTTCGTCCTAAAAACCTTAAGTTACCTAGGTAGTCATGTATTGTTTGATAATAGGAACCTATATAATAACATTCATTCAACCCATTAAAACGGCCTCACACATGCCATATTTGGGCTACTTAGGAAATCCCAAAAAAACACCAATTCGCTAAACCTCTCAAGAATATTTAGCGACCTCTAAGTTTGCATACATCATTAAAATCCACCCCATGGCATTTGTAAATCTACATCATGTATTACAAATCATTTTCTGAGTGCTAGATTTCCTAATAGGGTCTTCATTTTTAATACACATAGAAATATACATATTGCACACATTCATTGGGTGGGGAACTACATAGGTTTGATGCTTATTCAAAGTAGTTTTATGTAAGCAAGATGGGTGAAACAAAAATTGAAAGTGCTAAACCCTTTTTATATCCTTAATAAAAAAATAAGAAGAATAAGAATCCCTAAACAACCACATAAGTGTGACAAAGATTTCACAGATATTTTAAAGACAGATAAAATCACAATATCCTCAATAATACTTATTTTTACACAAAATAAACTTGAGATGTTGATATTATTCACAAAGAGGGCATATATATATATAATAGAGAGAGAGAGAGAGAGAGAGAGAGAGAGAGAGAGAGAGAGAGAGAGAGAGACTCTCGAGAGAGAGAGATTTTATCTCCTATAAGTTACGTCTCCCTGGTCTGCTTCTCTCTTCTCTCTCTCTCTCTCTCTCTCCTCTCTCTCTGCCCTGGTCTTTCTCTTCTCTCCTCTCTCTCTCTCTTCTCTCCTCTCTCTCCTCTCTCTCTCTCTCTCTGCTCTCTCGCTCTCTCTCTCTCTCTCTTCTCTCTTCTCTCTTCTCTTCTGGAGTCAAAACTATCTCCTTCAACCACATATAATATGAGTTATTATATTTTAACTATAGAGTGTAACGTACCCTAAAATCTCTCTCACACCTCATAAATTATTAAGCAACTAAATATTACAACACATAATATATATGAATTTTTGTTGTAACTCGTCACACCACACTTACAACAAGTGAACATTAAACAAGATATATCTAACATCCCCCCTTAGTGTGGATAAGAGAGAATATAATCACATTTTAAAGAATTAAATCTCTGAAAACACTACTTAGAAGAGGAACACCTCCATCAAGCTATAGTTTTTACCCTCATAAAGGTGTAGCTACAAGACAAATTCCTTAGGTCCGTTCCCCATTCCTTGGGCTCTCAAATTCTAAATATTAAAGATTCCTAAAGATTAGAAATATCTGGACAAAAATATGTATTGAGCTTACCTTAAAATAATTTCCTTCCCCAAAAAGGAAAGATTCTTCAAAATATGATTACGTTATGAAATTTCACAATAGGGTTTTATTCTACACAAAACATGAAAATAGAAAAAAATAGTAACAATGATGACTCGGTCCTTGTATTTTTATGCAGCTACCATTATAGATTATTTCTACTCTAATCATGAATGGTATGTGACAATCTCCATGGCCACCTAAAAATTTATCCTCGACATTTGGCACAACTAGTTTGTTATTAATGCAGTTTTATGGCCCCATCCTAATGACTACTAAGAATACATTGATGTCCTCCAACCTTAATTTCCTCCATCCTATAGTTTGACACTGAAAACTTAGTTGAATAAAACTTTGAAGCTCATAGTTTATTATTGCCCCTAAATTTGACTTAGATGTCGATTTCAATAGATAATGTCTCCATATACAACCAAGGCAAAAAAAATCTGAAACTTTTGAATTATTTAAACTAACTACAACATATAATAGACTAGACAGTTAAAAAGTAATTAAATATTACTAATTAATACAAAATAATACTAACTGAAAAATACACTAAACCTATACAAAATATGATTCAAGAAACAACCTAAATATTATAATATGAGACTCCTAATAAAATATATGACCAAACGAACAACAAAATATCTAGAAAATAAAGACATATCTAAATAATTTTGATGAAAAATGATACTTAGACACACAACACACACTATTAAAAAACTTTCTACCACAAGTAATTGTGAGGATTTGACCCTTTGAATTTTTTGATTGCATGGATCCATCTAAAGATTTCACACTAGTTAGCCCAAGAATAAATTCAAAAACCTTTAATGTAAAGTTTTCTATGTAGCTTTTGTAGTGCCCACCCATGTGGGACCCAAACATAATACCAAACATAACATGATATTTTTTTTTACTTTCATATTACTTGATAGAATTGTGTGACACCAAAAGACTCACAAGGGTTTTCACAACACCACATGTAATGTTTACACCGACATGTAGAACAAACAAATGTTAATATGTGCAACCAATATCACACTTAGATAAATGGGAAAGTATGAGGCTACGAAACAATCACAACATGAACATCATGAATTGGAAACTTCCATACTATCACAGTTTTAGGGTTCAATCTTTGTTGTGTTTATAATCTAATTTAAGCCTTAAAGAGTTCAAGAACATATAACTTGAAAAAAAAATCCTTTTTCTCTAGATTGCATTTCCCTTACTTCGTTTAACACTTAATTTAAATTGATTCCCTCTTCATTACCATTTACATTTCCTTATTCAACCTTATAGGTCTCAAATCCATTAATCATGAGAGCATGTAATTTCATTCACAAGGATACACATTATTTATTTCATTTTAGGTTTAACTTATAACAAGTACACTTAATCACACGAAAGAGTTAACATTGGTTTAAAGAGAATTACATGTAAGGTATGAATCCCCTCTTCTCAAAACTCAATAACCCTATTACACATCATGAAAATATTATTAAAAAAAAGTACACTAATTGGTTCACATTTCAATTGCCATAAATTTACAAAATTCAATGTTAGTTATAAACATTTTGAACACATATATGTCACCCAACACTCATTCTTAGGTTATGGGTATGTTTCTTAAAGAGCATGGTTACTCATCATTTTAATTATTTTTCATTTCTAGGAAAAACATCTCAAGATGATGAGGGGATAATGTTAAGATAATCTTATGCTTGCGGTACATCTTGAAGATATAGATGATTGGGAGAATTAATAAGATACAAAAGAGTCATCTGTGGTTAGTGTTCAGGATGAAAGTTAATGTTCTAGAATATGATGTTCTTGAAGGAAACATCTCATTTTATCTTTAATGTCAGAAAATGGAGACCTAGTAAGGAGTTAAGGAACAAGTCACAATTCTCACCTTTCTAATAAGTCAACATCCTACCGAAAACAATCCCATCTGTTAAGGTCGAGATATAGATTTTTTTCCACATATTAACCTCAAAAGGGTCCTAGCATTAGATTTAAATTTATTCCCATCTACCCCAAGGGATATATGCCCTACTACATGCCAAAGCTAGCGTTCAACAACTTAATCCTCTAAGACCTTTGAAAACTCAAAGGTGTTCCTATAATCAAAAGAAAAGGAAAACAATTCCATTCTTAAGGCGTAATGATGTCCCAAGTGGTGTTCAGTTTCACTATAGAAACAAGGCATGAGGTTAAGATCAAAGGGGGGCATTCCATACCACAAGGGTTGATATTTCAAACTATAAGTTTGGTTGATGCTTTCCACCCTAAATGGAAACACACACATACAAGTTGTTATATTTTTTTCTTTGAAGGCTAAGAGATTTCCTAAGTCAATCCACCCCTAGCAGATAGATGAATTAAGCCATTACCATATTACTACCATCAATTTTATTGGTACAATCAAATCCAAAATCACAATGGTACAAATAGTTTTAAATAACATGATTTCAATATCATTCTCCTTATGATGATTTGGATATAATAAAAGGGATCCTCTTACATCATTTTCCAATGCAACATGATACAATCAACTTCATTTACCTAAACACATATACTGAAATATAACTAAGTGTGGAATTAGTCAAGCATGCAAAAAAACAACTACATAAGAAAATAATACATTTCACCAATATGCAACAACGTGGATTTGTTGGTGAGAAAAAATTTTGATATAGAAAATTAGGTGTCTCCACCAACATTCATGGGGCTACACCCCTCTACATTAAATGGTACAACTCTCATTATTGAATGAAAACTAATATAATCCTACCTATTATTGTGGGTTGGCCCAAACAGGATGGGGATCACATATGAACACTCAACTGAAGCTATGGAAAAGTGTTTGTACATGGTAGGGAGGAATTTACAATGATGAGGGGTGAAGGAGGGAAATTAGGAAAGGAAGGTTATTTCTGTGAGTAGACCAATTACAGAGTTCGCACCCAATAACCAGAGCAGTTCATCATTCAATATAGAGGAAAGCAACAATGAAGCTATCTAGTGATAAGAATAAACACAATGTCCTTAGGTTCATTTATCAAAGATACAAAGCTTTTTTGGGATCATTATGCTTGTAAAGTGCATAACAGAGGAAAGGGGTAATGGAAGAAATTTAGCTTTTATTTCATGTGCATTTATGACACAAATTCTAACAACAACAATCCACAATTTCTATAACATAGATGCTATCACAATCTAGCATTTTCAGGATCCTTTAGAATGGAGAAGCCATCCCAATTTATAGCTACGTGAATTGACCTCTCATCTTCCCCCACATGACTCTTCACACTCCTATTCCAATTTTGACCTTTCATTTTCCATTAGAAAAGAAAAATTAACTATTTCTCTTATGATTTCGAGAAAATACTTTTACAACTTTGAAAATATGTCACTTAAGTGAATAGGAAAAAACACAATGATTACACTCAAAAAAGAATTAGAAGATGGAGAGAAGAAAGAGGGAGAATTAGGGAAGAAGTGATGAGTTGTCATTTATGAAGAAGAATATTTCTTGATGAACTTGTTGATTTATGCTTCCTGCTCTTGTTCCTTGAATTCTTTGTTGTACCAAGTTATTACAACTGTCAACTTATCCTCCTCTAGAATGCTCACGTAGCCCAATCCCTTGATCCATATTATAGGAACATCACTGATCTTCTTGCATTGACTATGCCATACTTCATGATCCATTGTAATTACAGAAATGCAACTTCTGATACTAGCTAGGGACTATAAATTGTCTTCATTGAAAGAAAGAGAGTCACTTGCCTCCTTCATGACCAACTCCTAGAATGAAATGATGAGCTCTTATGATGATGAGTCCTCAGTGAGTAAAGGGAACTCAAGTCTCTAAAAAAAATGGTAAACATCGTTTAAGATCTCAAAAGCATGTTTCCCATATGATTCCAACTTGGAGATTGCATTCTTGAGCATTGCATATCTCACATCTATGATGCGGAACCAAACTTGAGACAAGTTCTCTACAACATATGCGAACACGTTCTTACTCACGAGGGTGTGAGAGTCAAAGGAAATCATCTCAGACACTAGTGGGAACATCTCATCCAAATGATTGACTAATTTTTCTAACTCCTCCTTTACTTTATTTATTTCTGACAGTGTTGCGAGAACATATTTGATGAGAGAGATTACTTCTAGAAAAAATGTCTTTCCTTGATCGATGATTTTCTGAACCCATTTCTCGCTAGCCTTCCCCTGCATCATGTATCCTTGTGATTTCTTAACCTCTTTGGGATCAACACTACTGATTAGAGGAATGTCTTCAATCGGAAGGGTAGATGTTGATTCAGGTCTCGAGAAGGGTTGAATGTAGGTATTGAGAGATTTTACATGTTTCTCCAATTGCACAATGGTTTGCTTGTATTCTTTGTTTCGAGTGAGGAGTTGA
This sequence comes from Taxus chinensis, assembly GCA_019776745.2. Lineage (NCBI taxonomy): Eukaryota > Viridiplantae > Streptophyta > Pinopsida > Cupressales > Taxaceae > Taxus > Taxus chinensis. Next base: position 153,279,745 of record CM034150.1, on the reverse strand, counting down.
GAGGAGGATTCTTTGAATAGATGAGAGCCACCCTCATGTGAATCTTAGAAAAATGAGATGTGGGTTAGCTGATAATCTGACGGAGTCATTTCCTCAATAAGCTTTTCAACCTTAGGTTTGGAAAATTCAACATATTGATTACCTAAGGTCCCACTGAAGAAGAAGGATGTTGTCTGAGTTTTCTTCCTTCATTTAGGCTTCCATATCTCTCATATTTCTTCAAGAATTTGTAATGAAATTACTTGTATAATTCAAATTAAGAGCAGCAATAGAACACCAAATAACACAATATTTCAGAATAATGATCTCAATATGCAATTAGAATAGCTTCGCCACTTCGAGGGGGCAACCTCCAAACCATATAATAAGACTCAAATGATAATGAAATACTACCTATAATCCCCTATATATACTATTCATATGCTATGGCCATCACCAAGGCTGACCTATTAAGCATGAGAAAGTATAAATGATATAAAAAAATGATATGGTAAGCCACAAGTTGGATACTCATATCCTAATGCAAGTAATAGATTAAGGGCGTAGCATGCCCTTCCCCTTCAAACCAACATTGTCCTCAACATTGAATAATCTTGGATGTTGCTGCAGAAAACCTTCATCCTCCCAGGTGGCGTCTTCTATGCTCAGATTCTTCCACTTGATAAGATATTCCTTGATGTCTCTGGTTCTCAGCCTCTTAGTACGTGTTTGTAGAATCTTCTCTGGCTCCAAAATGATTCTTCCTTCCTCGTCAATTTCTGGTAACTCTGTCTCAGCTTCAAATTTTTGTCCAATAACCTTCTTCAGGCATGAAACAAGGAATACTGGGTGTATGTGTGAAGATGGAGGAAACTCTAGTTTATAAGAAACACTACCAATTTTATGTAGAACCTGATAAGGGCCATAATATTTAGGAGGAAGTTTGTTTTCCTTTTTCTATTTCTTTAGGGACATTTGTTTGTAAGGCTGGAGATGTAAAAAAACCCAGTCACCAATTTCAAAATGTCTTTCACTACGGTGTTGATCTGCTTGTTGTTTCATCCTGTTTTGTGCTAATGCTGAATTCACCTTCAAACTAGCCAAAACCTGTTGTTAATGTTGAATGTGTTCCTCAACATCTCTGACCTTAGTTTGCATACTCAAGGAGGAAGTGATAGAAGGTGGATGGTAACCATATAATGCTAAAAATGGGGTCATTTGAGAAGAGGCATGAAAAGATGTGCTATACCACCATTCTGCCAGTGGCAGCCATTTAATCCACCTTTCCTAATTATCTGATACAAAACAACGTAGATACCCCTCTAAGCATTTGTTGACCACTTCTGTTTGCCCATTAGTTTGAGGATGATAAGATGAACTGTGAGCTAGCTGAGTACCCAAACATGAAAATAATTCTGTCCAAAAATTACTTGTGAAAATAGGATCACAATCACTTACAATTATCTTTGGGGTTCCATGTAGCCTTTGAATTGTCTCCAAAAAAATAGTTGAGACTATACTAGCTGCAAATGGATGTGATAGAGCACAAAAATGGGCATATTTTGTGAGCCTATCCACAATCATGAAAATAACATTCTTACCCTTTGAACAAGGTAATCCGGTGATGAAATCCATGGAGACGTCCTCCCATCTCTGGCTAGGAAGTGGTAAGGGTTGCAACAGACCTGGTGTCTTAATTGTTTCCCCTTTGTTCTGTTGGCACACTAAACACTCTGATACAAACTTTTGTATATCCCCCTTGAGTCCTTCCCAAAATAATTCTCTTCTTATTCTATGATATGTCTTCAAAAACCCAGAGTATCCTCCAACAGGTGAGGTATGTAGCTATGCAAGAATCTTATGCTTCAACTCAGAATCTTTACTCAAGTATAACCTATCCTTGTACCATAGGGCATTACCTTTCCAATCAAATTTTTTAGATGTCATAGATCCTTGCTTGATATTTTGTATTAGATATTATGTATCCTTATCTTCATTCCATTCCAATCTTGCTTCATCCACCCAATTAGCCGTCAACATGGACATTCCACATAGTAAGGCATCTGCGGATGTATCCCTTCTGGACAACACTTCAGCTACTACATTTTCTTTACCCTTTTTGTATATGATTTCAAAATCATAACCCAAAATTTTTTTTACCCACTTTTTTTGTTCCTCAGATGATAACCTTTGCTCCAAAAAGTATTTGAGACTATCGTGATCAGTTTTTACCTTGAAGTGTCTACCCATGAGATAGGGCCTCCATTGCTTGACCGCATGAAGAATAGCCATCATTTCTTTCTCATAGACATATTTGAGCAGATCTTTTACTTTGAATTGGCGACTCTCAAATGCAATTGGTCTTCCTTCCTGCATTAGAACTACTCCCAATCCTGATCCTGAAGCGTCACATTCAACAATGAAGGTTTTTGAGAAGTTGGGAGTAGCCAAAACTGGGGTGCTGCACATGGCTTCCTTCAGCTGCTCAAAGGATTTAGTGGCTACGTCTGTCCAATGGAAGGCATCCTTCTTTAGAAATGTAGTGAGTGGGATTTCTATTCTACCATAACCCCACAAAAATATTCTGTAGTACCCTGTTAGTCCTAGGAACCCATGAATATTTTTGAGATTTTTGGGCCTTGGCCATTCCACCATAGCTTTGATCTTTTGAGGATCAACTTTGATGCCTTCATGGGATACAATATGACCCAAGTAATCTACCTCTTGTACACCAAAAGAACATTTAGATGGCTTTGCATACAGAGTATGTTTCTCCAAAACTTCCAACACTTTATTTACATGTTGTAAGTGTTCTTCCCATGTCTTACTGTAAATCAATATGTCATCAAAGAAAACTAATACAAATTTCCTTAAAACGGCATAAAAATAGTGTTCATCAAGCTTTGAAAGGTTGAGGGCGCATTTGTAAGACCAAAAGGCATTACCAAAAACTCATAATGGCCCTCCTAAGTCCTAAAAGCCATTTTATGAACATCTTCCTCTTTTACCCTAATTTGATGGTACCCCGAACGAAGATCTAGTTTTGTGAAATAAACAGCACCATACAATTCATTAAGTAAATAATCAATTACTGGAATAGGAAACTTATCTTTGATGGTGTAATTGTTGAGTTCTCGGTAATTTGGACAAATCCTCCATGTTTCATCCTTCTTACATACCATGACCACTGGTGAAGAATATGCACTCTAGCTATGCCTGATGATACCTGCCTTCAACATTTCCTCCACCATTTTCTCGATCTTACTTTTCTGGGAATATGGGTATCTGTTATGGTCTGATGTTAGGTGTTTTGCTCCCTGGAATCAACTAAATGGCATGATCATGATCCCTAACTGGTGGTAGTCCCTTTGGAATTGCATCAAAAATAGATGAGTGAGCATCAACAATCTTCTGAAGATTGGGTGACATTGAAGACTTTGTATTTTATACTTCTATGGAAAATAACTTTTCTATAAATCCATCTACTCCTTTTCTGAGAACCTTCTGCATCTGATGAGAGCTAATAATCTGTGGATAATTAGCTACCATCCCATTCAATTGTATTTTCCTTCCATCTGAATGAAATCGCATGAACAATTCTTGGAAATTCATCTCTATAGTATCTAAGGTTGTGAGCCATTGGACATCCAAAACAATATCTGCCCCTCCCATAGAAATAGCAAACATAGGTGAGTCTAACATGTAGTCTCCCATGTAAATCTTGATACTATGGAACTTTCCTATGTACTTGACTGTCCCACCATCCACAATCATAACTTGCATTTCTAGAGCTGGGTAAACAAAACAATTGAGGTGAGCAGCTAACTTACTATTTATGAAGTTATGAGTACTCCCCGAGTCAATCAACACCGTCACCTTCTATTTTTTTGAGATAGCCAATAACCTTGAGTGTTTGAGGAGTAATAATACCTGACAATGCATGGCAAGAAATTGTAGGTTGGTGATCCTCTACTTCCTCTTACACTGGTTCCTCAGTCTCTCCTATAATGTCAGCATCCTCATCATCATCATTACCTCCGTCAATATAGAACAACTTCTTCTTAGCACATTTGTCCCGGTCCATATTTTCTATCACAGTTAAAGCATAATCCTTTTACTCTCTTTTCTTCCATTTGTTGAGGAGTCAGTCTAATTGGCCTTGAAAATGAAGGGGAAGAGATACTATGGTCTTTGGTGTTAATGAAAGACGACCTCCTACTATAAAGAACTTTTTCCTCTACTCGACGTGCCATGATAATGGAATCAAAAAACTTGAGTGGATTAAACATACGTACCTCATGCTTGATGTGGTCCTTAAGACCCCCAAGAAATAGGTCATTCAGATTCTCTTTTGGTATATTCTCCACCCTGAAGGATAGGTTATGGAATTGATGCACATAATCTTTGACTGATCCTGTTTGTCGTAACTTTGCTAATTGACTTAATTAGTTCTCTGAAACACTGGAACTATAGTGCAATTGTAACTCCTCGGTAAAAACTGTCCAAGTGACACCGAGACCATTCTTCTGCCTCTGAGCACATAACCATCGATACCAAACGAATTGGTCTGGTTCAAGATACAGGGATGCCAATATCACCTTTTGTCTTGATGGTGTTTGATGTAGCTCAAATAATTTCTCCATTTGATTTATCCACTTCAGGGGATCTTTACCATCAAATTCGTGCATATCCACTTTCGGCATCATGTTCCGTGGTTACGAATAAGTTGGATTCTGATTGGGCTGGAAAATTGATCCAACATGGTTATTTTGTCCATGATTTTGAACTAAAGATCCTCCTTGGTTGATATGGGATGGATTTGGGCCATACTATTTACCCTTTACATGTTACATGATATCATCCAACCGATGGTTGATTTGGGCTGTCTCCTTTAGAGGCCATCTCAAATTGTACATTTCGCAGCTCATACTCAAGTTGGCACACCTTATGATCAATTGAAGTAAACCCTAGTGCTGAGGAATTTGTATTTACCCCTTCTGAATCCATCTCTTCAATCACTATCTCATCTTTATCTGGGGTTTTACCCAGAGTAACCGGATTCTTTTTTGCTCTTGTGGAAGGCCCTGCCATGATATCAAACCTTAGGGTTTAGGGTTTTGATAAAAATTTGGCTAAAAAGGAAAAAACACAGAGAAGATACTATTACTAATTTTTTTTAGAGATTTCTGAAAATGTAAAGAACTTGAAAAAATTCCACAATTTGCACCCTAGGGAGTGATTTTATGAAAAACCCTAAATTTGTAATAACTTGTGCAAAATAAATCAAAACATTCTAAACGTTTCAAGGAACCTTACTTGAAATGTTTCGCAACTTTGGTAAAAATATCTTGCACCAATTCTCTCTAGTTCAAAATGTATTGCAGAAACAAAAAAATTAGGGTTTTTGTCCTAATTTTTTCCCAGATCCTAGCTCTGATACCACTTGTAATGAAATTACTAGTATAATTCAAATTATGAGCAGCAATATATCACCAAATAACACAAGATTTCAGAATAATGATCTCAATATGCAATTGTAATAGCTTCGCCACTTTGAGGGGGCAACCTCCAAACCATATAATAAGACTCAAATGCTCAAATGATAATGAGCTACTACCTACAATCCTCTATATATACTATTCATATGTTATGGCCATCACCCAGGCCGACCTATTAAGCATGATAAAGTATAAATGATATAATAAAATGATATGGTAACCCACAAGTTGGCTACTTATATCCTAATACAACCAATAGGTTAAGGGTGTAGCATATAGCCTACAGGACAAGCAGGTGCATTGTCCTTGGATGATTTTATATCATTGCCCCAGAATCTATGGGAATGGCTCATCGAGGTGTTGACATGGTGTTTTTCATATGGAGAAAAGTACGAGACAACATTGTTAATGGGTAATTCAATCACCATTATCTTCCATTTTTATTTCTCTGACCTTCCCAAGACATACTTGGGACCATTTCAACATTATGTCAATTAATTGAAGCCCACTTGATGGATACTGTTCCAAATGTTGATAAATTCAACCTTCAACCATGCTCACCTAGTCTTCCGAGTTCCATCTTGATTCTTTTGCTCACTTTGAACAACTTCATCAAGCAATCACTCAAATTACTCACTGCAAACAAGAACTTCCATTTCCTTCTCCACCTGATTGAATGGTTATACAATGATGATATTTGGAGCAACCCCAAGCCTTTTTTACATATAGAATTAGGATTGCATGATGCAAACAAAAGAGGAAAAGCTGCACCCTAAAGTGCTAGGATGTGCTCGCATATAGAACTGCAATGACCTTCATTATCTAGCATGCCTGTTAGAAGGTCACATTGAGCCACCACAATGAATTGCATCATTTGCAACCAACCACAAAGTTGCTTCCACTGTTGTGAAGATGTTGACAAGTAAATCAGATTTTGGATCCTTGAATGAAGAAGAAATCTATTTTTAGGAAATTACCCCCTTCTTGCCCTTTCTCACTTAATGATAACATTGTTAGTTACCTTGGTTCTTCCTATGTGAACACTGCTTTGCAAGAAATTTTCCCATTATGAGAGGTTACTAGTTATAATAAGTGCTCATATATAGACTTACTATGTTTGTAGGAGGAATGCTCTTCCACACCTCATAATATCATGACAACCACCTGACCACTATGATCAGGTTTCATTTCATGGATCTTAGGAACAAATTTTGGACTCAGAGGCAATCAGTAGAATTGTAGAGGAAATAGCAACATAATCAGAAACTAGGGCTGCAAAGCAAGGGTTTCTTCACCTTAAAAAATCTAGGGAAGTCATGCCAATATGACTCCATACAAGGAGTTGAGCTTCAATGGAATTTGGAAAATCAAGAAGGATTCAAAGAAGCCCACCTGGTTCTACAACGGCCCCTATGCCCAGATAAGGTATTTTTTCTTTCGCAGGCTATAGAGCCAATTTGGAGAAGCCAAATATACCTGGAGCATTGCTCAAAATTTCAGAGTTTATGAGGATGATCTTTGCAATACAATCAAGGATCATCTGGAGGGAACACCTCCAAGAGAAACAGATGAAGGCAAAAGATTCAAGGAAAATATTCGCTTTTTGTTTTGATTGATATATTGGTTAGAAGAGTGGGGGGAGATGAATTTTGGCTAACTCCTTGGTTGCAGGCCATAACCATTGGTGGTGGGGGGGATCATTAATTACATGTCCACACTTTTTGAAAGGGATGAAGGGGACAGCTAAAGTCTGCACCTAGCCAGTTGCAGGTTTTGTTTAGTTGTTCCTAATTTGGTTAGTGTAGGAGTAGGGGTAATTTTTCTTTCATCAGAAGAAGTGCTTGTGCACACTCTACATGACTCATTTGAGGCATGTATAATTTGTCTCTTTTGTATATCCTCCTTGTCCCCTCAGAAAGGAATGAAGGGGACAAAAAATTGCACCTTAGCCCCATGGTGACAAGTGGTGGGCATGGAGTGGGGGCTAGAAAATTGCCAAAAGGTGCTTACCAGAGCCTCCCAGGGTCATGTGGTGGGTCCATGGGGTCCAAGGTGGGGGGGTGAATTTTTTTGTCCCCCTTTCCCCTTAGAAAGGGATGAAGGTGGCACAAAAGTGTGCCTTAGGCTTATGCTACCACATGGTACTGAAAAAATTGACTAAGGATGAAGCTTGTACCTTGAGAAGGAGCTTTAAAATGACATTGTCAGAGCTCCCAGAGGGTTTTTTGGGTACTTCCTTATATTAATTTAACTAAAAAAACATTTCATGAAGAATGCGATGGGTATCAAGGTCTAATTCAGCATGCAACCTCCTAAAAATGGCCTTTTTATCGGGATCGCTAGTTGTTCCTGCCAAGAATGAGTTGTGGAAAGAAGCACCTTGGACTTGAGAAAAATATGAAAGTACCACCATATAGATAATTTAATCAGCTTTCCATTTATATTTTTTTGAAATCCAACTCATTCTAAAGCTCCCAGAATCATCTTTAGAAGCTTATGTGTTTTTTACAGCCCAAGTTCCTTCACCTTAAAAAAGCCGTTTTACTGAACTTGCTCATAAATCTACAAATATTTCCTAAATATTCTTAAATCACTTGAAAAATGATCTTTTCTCATTAATACCACTCCCTGATGAATTTGGGCCTTCAAATCTACTCCGAAGGATGTACACCCACCTTAGAAATGTTAAAAATAACCATTCCTAAGCCCGTTGAAAGATTTGTCTTGAAAGACATTGTCTCAGAATAATCTTGTGAAATTTTTTCCATATTTCCAACACATGGGTAAGACCAAGGTAATTACACAAAGTTGGGGGGCCAAAAAGCGGACAAGAATCTGAAAAAAGCAAAATGCACTCGCATTTTTATTTGTTTAGCTCGGGAATCACCAAAGCATAATGCATACACGTTACATAACGCGTATGCATTATGCCTACTATAAACAAAAAAAGAGGCCCGAGCCTCTATCATTTTACCTCCCTTAAACGTGAGTTCCAGAGATTGTTCGTGCCCTCATGTTTTTTCATTCAACTGGATCTCAATCTCAAATGATCATTTTTGGATTGCCGGGAAGATCTGAATCGACGATGTCACCACAGAGAAGAGGTAAGCACAATTCTTTTCTCAAAATTGCAATGAAATATGATAATTATACATTAAAATTTGAATTGAATACATATTTTTTATTGTTACAGTTAGAGGTAGAGGGAATCAACCACAACCAAACCTTTTTATTCCTGACATCCCTGCCGACACTCCCACAATTGCTCAACATCCCTCAAGAAGATTTAGCAGCCCAAATAGTTGAAAACAAAATTGAAATTGAGGATTTAATAAAAATAATGAGGGATGCACAATCTACAAACCCCCACCGTGCCTCTCTTGCAAACACATTGGAGGCTATTAGGAATAGAATGTTGTTAAGTGTAATTAGTAGTAGCGTCCGATAGAAGATAACGGCGCTGCCAGTACGACGCCGCAAATAATGTGGAGTACGGTAACAGTCAAAGTACAATAGGAATGTTGTAAAAAGTAAATATTTGTCGTAAGTGGTCCGGTAATGTTAAAATGTCAAAGTTTGGGTAATTAGAGAAGTAGGGTCTACATGATTAGGAATTAGAATATTATATTAGTAATAAGGACAAGGAGTGAGGTCATAAATATTTTGTGTATTTTATTTGTAAAAATTCTAAAAATGTGGAACCCATGTAAAATGATAAGGTTTATCTTATCTTAAGAGATAAGCTTACATGTACAGATAAGAGTTAAGGTATGGAATATGATTCGTCAGAGTGGATTTCTTATCCTATCTTAGAGATAAGATGGATAAGCCTGTAAGTTCTATAAATAGAGAGGCTACCCCCCTCATTTAGCATAGAAAGAAGTAGTGAGAAATATTGTAGGAAGTGTGCGAAGGAAGCCATCAGTTAAAGGTGTGTTGAAGAAGCCATCAAGAGGTGTAATTGTAAAGTTTCTCCCATAGTCTTGTTGAAGTATCTCATGGGTGAGATTGTAACAGTTTCATGTGAATATTATAATTTATTTTGATATTTCAGATTTGTCGTCATTTTGTCTTATCATAGTCAATGGTATTCTTGTGTTCGGTTGTTGTTTTGTTTCCAGATTACATCCACCAAACTAAAGGCTGTGCATTAGCAAATAATCATAGCACGAGGAGTTCCCGGTGAAGAATTATCATAGTGCCGGATTGCTGATGACATTTTGGTTCCGTTGCCGGGACCATTCCTCGTTGGTGGATTTTCTGGAGAGATATTCCCAATTAGTCAAAAATCAATTAGAGGGTAACCTTGTTTTTACTGTGCATAGTAGTTACCATGGTAAACTCATTTTACCGTGAATAGTAGTTACCATGACAAAGTCATTTTTGCTGGAATAGTATTTATCACAGTAAAGTCACTTTTTACCGTGAATAATATTTACCGCAGTAACTTCACTTTTTACCGTGAATAATATTTACCGCAGTAACTTCACTTTTTACTGTGAATAGTTTTTACCGCAGTAAGTCAAGTTTTACCATAGTTACCATGGTCATTTCTAATTTACTGTAGAAAGGTGTAAAGTCACTTTCTAGTATAGTGATTCCAATTATTTGTGCACATAAGTCTTGTTAATTGTACTTGTGGGTTGGTATTTCACGGTGGTTACTTTTGAAAATGGGAAAGATTCCTGTTTTTTCAGCTCAATCTAATGAAGATGCTTCTTCTTTCATTCAAGAGTTTAAACGATCTTGTATTTGTAATGGCCTTATAAGAAGGGAGCAATGGACTGAATTTTTTCCTACCTTTTTGGATGGTTCAGCACTTAGGTGGTTTGAAACACTAGGTGATAATGTGAAAAATTCATGGGATTTATTAACTGAAAGTTTTCTTGAAGAATTTGGTGAACAACAGAAATATGCAGATCTCATGATCGAGATCACAAAGCTATCCCAAGGAGAGAAGGAGAAGATAAGGGATTATCATGCTCGTGTTCTAGAGCTAAGGAGGAAGCTCGATGCCCAGATCCGGAAGGAAGGACTAGCGGATGGGTTGATGAATGGCGTGGATAATCTCCTCTGTAAGCACTTCATTCTTGGGATGAAGTCGGAGATCAGACAACGAGTGAAGTATGACCGCCCAGCCACCATTGAACAAGCAAAGGAGATTGCAAGAAGGCAAGAAGAAAGCATGGAAGAGGAGCCCAAAGAAATTGTTGCTAAAGTAGAGCCTACACCAGCACCTTTGGTCCTGAATCCACAACCACTCCCGGTGAGCACAAATATTTCTCCTAATACATCTACTGAGTATGAAGATCTGCTCAAAAAGATGGGTCAGTTAACTATTAATCTTCTTCAAGGAAAGGAATTTAGTTCTCAGGGAGGAGATAGAGGTCCAAAAAGAAATATTTCTGAAGTTGTTTGTTATGGTTGTTATAAAAAGGGTCATTATAAGTATAATTGTCCAGATAGAGCTTCTACATCTGGTAAGGGAGATAATGATAAAGGAAAAGCACCTGTGAATTCTTTTGATGTAGTAGATAAGAGCAGAAATAATGAAGTAGATGTGTTTGTAACAAAAAGAAAGAAAGAAAAAGATAATCAAGATGGAAATGATCCTAAGAAGATGAAAGAAGAAACTAGTAAGAAACATAGGAGAAGAAAGTTGGGTGTGCAGGATTTTCTGATTTCACAGGGGCAAGGACCATACTCCATCTTGGAAGATCTGTCCAAAAGGCCTGCAAATATTACATATGGTCAACTCTTGGCTATGTCTTCTGAGAAGAGGCGGGAGTTGCGAGGTGGACTCAATGCTCGAAGAAGGAAGGAGGTTGAGGTCCCTGTTTTGGAGGCAGAGGCAGATCCCTATGCTCCACAAGCTGAGGTATTATGTAATGGTATTTCAATTCATGATGTCTTAGTTGATGGAGGTGCTGCAGTTAATGTAATGACCGAGTCTGTAATGAATATGTTGGGTTTAAAAATTGATCGCCCTTCAACACTTATGTTAAGGTCATTAAATAAGGGAAAAACTAAACCAGAAGGTGTAATTTCAAATGTGGCAATATCTGTTATGGGTGTGGTATGTGTGGTAGACTTTCAGGTGATGAAAAATGGTACTGTTGCGTACCCAATGCTGCTGGGGAGACCATGGCTAAGGAGAGTTCATGCAAGAAACTACTGGAATGAAGGTTTCATGACACTTGGACGTGGTAGAGAGAGGGTGAAGATAAACGTGATCCCTCGACATCATAAAGCAGAACCTGTGGATTCAAGTGATGAAACTGATGATTGGACATCCTCTGATTACTCTAGCACCAGTGAAGTGGACACTGAAGATGAAGAAAGTGAGGTTGATGTTTCAGTCATGGATATTCTTCCAGTCACACCAACCCAGGACCCCATAAAATTATCTGAAGAAGAAGTTGATGATCGTCTCCAACAAATAAAGATTGGTGATGCTGTGATAGAGAGTGAGAAGGAATCCTACCTCCAGCTCTTTCGAAGGTACATACACCTATTCACTTTTGATTACAAGGAACTCCGCCAAGTAAGTTGGGTAGAACATTGTATTGAGCTGGTAGATGGTGCTAAGCCCATAAAGCAAATGCCATATAGAATGAATCCTAATTTTTCCAAGACTGTAAAAGAAGAAATAGATAAGTTGCTTGATGCAGGATTCATATTTGCTGTGGAGAATTCAGAATGGGTTTCTCCCATTGTGATCTCAATAAAAAAGAATGGGAAGCTACGCATTTGTGTTGATTACAGGAAGCTTAATAAGGCAACAAAGAAGGATCATTACCCTCTTCCATTTTCAGATCAGATCTTGGACGAAGTAGCTGGCCAGGAGTGCTATAGTTTTGCTGATGGATATAGCGGCTACAACCAAGTTCGTATAGCAGAGAAAGATCAGCTAAAGACCACGTTCACCACTCCTTGGGGAACGTTTGCTTATAGAGTTATGCCTTTTGGGTTGTGTAATGCTCCAGCAACATTCCAGCGTTTAATGAATAGGGTGTTCGAACCCTACATTGGGACCTTCATCAGAGTATTTCTGGATGATTTTTGCATCTATGGGAGCAAGTTGGACCACCTGCACCAGATGGAGACAGCATTTCAAAGGTTAGATGAAGCACAAGCCTCACTAAACCCTACAAAGTGTGTCTTTGGATGTTCTAAAGGCGTCTTGTTAGGGCATGTTGTATCCAGAGATGGTATTGGTACTGATCCTGATAAAGTTTCAAAAATCAAAGATTTACCATTTCCTATGAATAGAAGTAAGTTGAGATCATTTTTAGGCCATGTGGGTTACTATAGAAGGTTCATCAAGAATTTCTCAAAGATTGCACAGCCACTAACCCAGTTCTTGAAGAAGGATGTTACTTATGAACCAGGAAATAAGGCACATGAAGCTTTTGAACAACTGAAGGAAGCCCTGGTGTCTTCACCTGTTTTGAAGAATCCAGAATGGAGCAAGCCATTCATTGTGTACACTGATGCCTCAGATGCAGCACTAGGAAGTACTTTGAGCCAAAAGGATGAAAATAGGAATGAACATCCAATTTACTTTGGGAGCAGACAAATGAGCAGTGCTGAGGTAAACTATACTGTAACTGAAAAAGAGGCTCTTGCTATCATTTTTGCTGTAAAGAAGTTTAGAAATTACTTGCTAGGGCAGAAATTTATAGTTGTAACAGATCATCAGGCTCTGAAATATATTGTCAATAAGCCTAACCCATCAGGGAGGATAGCAAGATGGATAATTTTGCTACAAGAATTTGAATTTGATATTATAGATAGGCCAGGAAAGAAGCATGTCAATGCAGATGCACTCTCTCGAGCCTATGATGGTTTAGGATCATCTTGTGATGATGATGATTTTCCCGATGCAGCATTGTTCTCCCTTGACACAATCCCTAGTGAATACATAGATATTTGGAATTATCTGAATGAATTCAAGTTTCCTGATGGTGCCAATGCAAAGACTAAGAGAAAGATTACTCAAGCCAGTCGTCCATATTCTATTCTGCATGGAGCATTATTTCGAATAGGACCTGATGGACAGTACAAGAAGGCAGTTGGACGTGATCAAGGAAAGGAGCTGCTAGAAGAATTCCATAATGGCACATGTGGAGGGCACTTCTCTGGACAACTTACAGCAAGAAGGATCTTGGATGCAGGTTATCACTGGCCCACTCTTTTTAAAGATTGTTATAATTATTGTAAGACATGTGATATTTGTCAAACACATGGTAACCGTAAGACTTCATCAGCTCCATTATGTCCTATTCTTCCCCTTGGTCCCTTTGAAAAATGGGGAATAGACATTGTAGGTCCACTTCCAACTACATCACGTCAAAATAAGTATATTGTAGTTGCCACAGATTATTTAACCAAGTGGGTTGAAGCTAGGCCATTGAAAGCAGCTTCCATGGATGAAGTGGCAAGGTTCATATATGAACGCATTGTCACCAGATTTGGTTGTCCATTAGAAATTGTAACAGATCAAGGAAGCCACTTCATTAATGAGGTGGTAGAAGCCCTAGTCAATAAGTTTTCTATCAAGCACAGGAAGGCAACAACATACAAGCCAAGCACAAATGGACAGGTGGAACGAACAAATTTTGTGCTGTGTCAAATTCTAGCAAAAGATGCAGCCTTGCAGGTACATAAATGGGATAAAAGGATTCATGCAGCATTGTGGGCATATAGGGCAACATCAAAGTCAGCAACAGGATACTCCCCATTTCAGTTGGCCTATGGCATTGATCCAGTTCTTCCTATTGAGTTTGATATTCCCACTGTGAGAGTTATGAAAAATGAAAGGATGGATGAAAGTGATTCAGTAAAAGAAAGGTTGGTACATCTTCATTTGCTAGAGGAAATGAGGGAAATAGCAAAGGATACAAGCCATAAGAAGAAAATGAAGCAGAAGGAATACTTTGATCAAAAGATCCTTTGGTCTCCATTTCAGGTGAATGACTTGGTTCTAGTATATGATTCCAGATACAAAAAAAGAAGACAGAGGAAATTTCTTCCAAAATGGATGGGGCCCTACAAAATAGTAGCTGTGCATGAAAATGGTACGTACCGACTGGAGGAATTGGATGGCACTCCCATTACGAAATGGGTCAACCACGACAAGTTGAAGATTTTCCACGCACCAGAAGAGTCTACTCCGAGGACGGAGTAGAAGCTAGGAAGGGGGAAGATGTCGACACTAAAATTTTCCTCCATAATTTCTATTTCATTAATGTATGTATTAGGAATAGAATGTTGTTAAGTGTAATTAGTAGTAGCGTCCGATAGAAGATAACGGCGCTGCCAGTACGACGCCGCAAATAATGTGGAGTACGGTAACAGTCAAAGTACAATAGGAATGTTGTAAAAAGTAAATATTTGTCGTAAGTGGTCCGGTAATGTTAAAATGTCAAAGTTTGGGTAATTAGAGAAGTAGGGTCTACATGATTAGGAATTAGAATATTATATTAGTAATAAGGACAAGGAGTGAGGTCATAAATATTTTGTGTATTTTATTTGTAAAAATTCTAAAAATGTGGAACCCATGTAAAATGATAAGGTTTATCTTATCTTAAGAGATAAGCTTACATGTACAGATAAGAGTTAAGGTATGGAATATGATTCGTCAGAGTGGATTTCTTATCCTATCTTAGAGATAAGATGGATAAGCCTGTAAGTTCTATAAATAGAGAGGCTACCCCCCTCATTTAGCATAGAAAGAAGTAGTGAGAAATATTGTAGGAAGTGTGCGAAGGAAGCCATCAGTTAAAGGTGTGTTGAAGAAGCCATCAAGAGGTGTAATTGTAAAGTTTCTCCCATAGTCTTGTTGAAGTATCTCATGGGTGAGATTGTAACAGTTTCATGTGAATATTATAATTTATTTTGATATTTCAGATTTGTCGTCATTTTGTCTTATCATAGTCAATGGTATTCTTGTGTTCGGTTGTTGTTTTGTTTCCAGATTACATCCACCAAACTAAAGGCTGTGCATTAGCAAATAATCATAGCACGAGGAGTTCCCGGTGAAGAATTATCATAGTGCCGGATTGCTGATGACATTGTGGATGGTGTTTGATTTTCCACCTTGTAATAACAACGACGTGCCACTATACTTTCTGAGGAAACTCTATTGCGAGTTTATCCTCAATGAGATCCCAAATTATTTTGATTTCCTAGATTTCTAGGGCCGAGGAAAAGGATCTTCATTGGATCGACCAGGTGCACAACGTGCACCTATTTAGCAGGGTAGATTCCCCACACAAAAGCCCCCTCACCCTGAGATTGTCCCTCAAATAGTGAAGGAGACATTAGAGATTGATTCACTCCACACACCTCAAGGGCTATTTGCGACCCTTGTTTGACATACGAGGGATATTTATGAGCCATATGCTCACGGAGGTACACAGAGTATTTCCTCAGGGAGTACTAGAATGAGGCCAAATTTTTGCTCGTCATGTGGTAGCATATGTTTGGGGCCTGAGGAGGATGATACTTTCATGCGTACTGATTTTGGTGCACCTGGTGCTAGGGGTGAACATGATAATGTCACTATGTCAGATGTCCTTTTGAGTGAGACATTTGGATTACATTCATCGGCGTCACCTTCTCAGGTAAATTTGTTATGTTTTGTTATGTGTGTTATAAAAAGTTTGGAGTATCTGATTTACTAATATATGTTAAATTTTTGAAATAAGTGTATTTGTACATGTACATGCATTGATATTACAAAGCGCGGGAGTCACTCTTCATCCTGACCACAGGCAGCGAGCACCATGCATACACATACATTCACATAGGTAATTTAGAATGTTAATTATGCAAAATTTTCACATACATGTGTGTGTGTGTATTTACGTATATATATATATATATATATATATATATATATATATATATGTATATGTATATGTATATGTTAAATTTTTGAAATAAGTGTATTTGTACATGTACATGCATTGATATTACAAAGCGCGGGAGTCACATCTTCATCCTGACCACAGGCAGCGAGCACCATGCATACACATACATTCACATAAGTAATTTAGAATGTTAATTATGCAAAATTTTCACATACGTGTGTATATATATATATATATATATATATATATATATATTACTTTGAATTTAAATATATGTATGTTCTTGTATGTCGATCTAACTCACGTGATATACATGTTTGATAAAGATGTTAACTTCACTAGACAACCCACCATCTCTGTGATAAGTAGATAAAGGTGTTTTCGTTGCTATTTCATCTACGCAGCAACTCACTGAGGTATTCAAACAACACGTAAATTTTGTTAAATTTCTCGTGTAATTCATATTATGTTAAATAACATGCTAGCAATGTCTCTCATTGTAGAATTATTAAATTAATTTAATAGTGTCTTTCATTGTGTGTATGTAAGAGTTACCTGCGACACGTAGTAGCCCTGTTCATTTAATTCACATGCGTGGCGGGGTAAAAACAATAGTTCTATATTGATAAAATTAGTTAAAATATTGTCATTATGTAGATACATGTACTTAGCTCGATTTTCACTAATTATGATGTTAGATTCTTTGATCTTATGTGTATGTAGGGACCTTCAACCCCCTCCATTTTGACTTTAAGGGTACAAACTCCTCCATCTCGTTGTCTTTGTACCCCCATTCGTACTACAGGAGCTCCCGATGACTCATCTGAGCATGAGATGAAAATTTGACATGATCTACAACTTGCGGTAAGTTTTGTATTTATGTAAATACTTTCATTCTAACATGGTCTTAAATACATGTTGAAAACATATATAAATTAAGTTTTGAAAAAAAAACATTGTTTGCATTTATAGGGTCATCTACAGGTGAGTATTCAGCGGAAGAGGACTCAAAGCATGGGCTCGGACGATCCAAAGTCATCTCATGGATTTCCATCTTCATCTAAGGGAGGTCCTTCTTCGAGCAAGGCCAAGAGAGGGATAGATTTTGATGAGTAGGAAATATATATGTCTTACATGACATTGTTTTTGTATGCCTATGTGCATGGCATTGTATGTACACCTATATGGCATTTGAACTTGATGGTATATGACCTATTTGGGAATTTTTGTATTTATTATGCACATTAAAATATTATTCGGAACTTGATAATTTTGTATGAGACCTTACATTTCTGAGATTATTTTCGCATGAATCTAATATGATGTGAACTTGACAATATTTAAGACATTATGGATTATTTTCTCATTTATTGGTGATGTACATGTACTAGCATTTTCAATGTATAATATGCATCGAACTTTGGAAATCAATATTTATAAAATGTATGTATATAAAGAGTTACCTAATCTGAGTAATTATTCATTCAATTTATCCATGTGTATATGTGTATTTGCCTTACTTGTGCTTCTTCTTGCTCATGGTCTCTTTAACTGGTTCCTATCTTATCATGCACTTACTACATTCTTCTATGCTTCATAATCTTCTCCCTTGTTAAAACACCCGACATTCGTCACAATTTGATGCCTTTCATCTATTGATATTTTGATAATGTCTCTCCATATACATTACTCCAATGCTTGAGAATGTCTCCAGATGCAATGACATTCTGATTCAGACACTCAATGATTCTTGATTGTTTAATCCTGTCCAATTCATGTTACTACCTTTAAATCTATAGGCATTTCAAGTTATTTTGAAATCACATCACACCCTTCACTAGGCTTGATTACTATCCCTATCCTTTTTAAGGAACTTTTGAAAGCATCCATGGGTTTATCATAACATAAATTATCAATGAATAGAAGGTCACTAAGTCGTAGGCCAACTGACTCCCATCTAGAACTAAACAAGAAAGATTTACTAGGTGATTAATACCTCCCATGTGTTCTTAGACATACCCCTATAAAATTCATTCTTAAGCCAATCTAGTCATTCAAGGATCTTAAGCGACTACGCTCAGACGGGGTAGCCCTACACTGACTCAGACTGCACTATTTCATGCGTTTGCAAAAAATAGCACAGTGAGAGAACTAGATGGAGATGGATAAAACCGTGAGAGGATTTCATAGAGGGCCTCAACATGGAGGTCTTGGATCTGACGAGATGTCTCTAGGTGCCACGGAGTCCTAGAAATCACCCGTCGAAGATATGGCGTGTTTGGGCCTCAGGGTTCCTAAGCGACTACGCCCGGACGAGGTAGCCCAAAAGCACGAGGAGTGTAGGGAACCAAAAAAATCATCCAATAGCGTTCACCAGGCCACCCCAATGTGTTGGCGTAGTTGGTTCAGTCCCACGAGCTTCCGTTTGCAAACTACAGTGTCTGACAGCCCTACACTGACTCAGACTGCACTATTTCACGCATTTGCAAACAATATCACAATGAGAGAACTAGATGGAGATGGAGGAAACCACGAGAGGATTTCATAGAGGGCCCTGATGTGGAGGTCTCGGATCTGACAAGACATCTCTAGGTGCCACGGAGTCTGAGAAATCACCCATCAAAGATATGCCATGTTTTGGCCTTAGGGCTCTTAAGCGACTACGCCAGACGGGGTAGCCCAAAAGCATAGGGAGTGTAGGGAAACAAAAAAAATCTTCCACTAGTGTTCACCCAACCACCCCAACATTTTGGCGTACTTGGTTCGGTCCCACGAGATTTCATTTGCAAACTACAACCTCTAGCATCCCTACACTTACTAAGACTGCACTATTTCGCGTGTTTGCAAAAAATAGCACAATGAGAGAACCAGATGGAGAAGGAGAAAACCACACGAGTATTTCGTAGAGGGCCCCGAAATGGAGGTATCGGATCTAACTAGACATCTCTAGGTGCCATGGAGTCCGAGAAATCACCCGTCAAAGATATGGCATGTTTGGGCCTCAGGGCTCTTAAGGGACTACACCCAGACGAGGTAGCCCAAAAGCATGGAGAGCATAGGGAACCAAAACAAAGCCTCCAATAGTGTTCACCAAGCCACCCCGACGTGTTGGCGTAGTTGGTTTGGTTCCACGAGCTTCCATTTGCAAACTACAACCTCTAGCAGCCCTACATTGACTCAAACTACACTATTTCGAGCGTTTGCAAACTATAGGACAACGAGAGAACCGAATGGATATGGAGAAAAACATGAAAGGATTTTGTATAGGGCCTTGACATGGAGGTTTTGGATCTAACGAGACGTCTTTAGGTGCCACGGAGTCTGAGAAATCACCTATCGAAGATATGACGTGATTGGGCCTCAGGGCTCTTAAGAGACTACGCCCGAACGAGGTAGCCCAAAAGCACGGGGAGCATAGGGAACAAAAAATCCTCCACTAGCATTCACCAGGCCATTTGGACATGTTGGCCCAGATGGTTCGGTCCAACAAGCTACCATTTGCAAAATACAACATCTAGCAGCCTTACACTGACTTAGGCTACACTATTTCATGCGTTTGCAAACAATAGGACAGTGACAGAACAAAATGGAGATGGAAAAAATTGTGAGAGGATTTCGTAGAGTGCCCCGACATGGAGGTTGCAGATCTGACGAGAAATCTCTAGGTGCCACGGAGTCTGAGAAATCACCCGTCAAAGATATGGCGTGATTGGGCCTCAGGGCTCTTAAGCGACTACGCC
The DNA here is from genome assembly GCA_019776745.2 of Taxus chinensis. Taxonomy (NCBI): domain Eukaryota; kingdom Viridiplantae; phylum Streptophyta; class Pinopsida; order Cupressales; family Taxaceae; genus Taxus; species Taxus chinensis. The sequence goes on along the minus strand of CM034150.1, from coordinate 153,259,651 downwards.
CGTACAGGGTAGCCTGAAAGCACGGGGAGTGTAGGGAACCAAAATGAAGCCTCCACTAGTGTTCACCTAGCCACCCTAACATGTTGGCATAGTTGGTTCGGTCCCACGAGCTTCCGTTTGCAAACTACAGCCTCTGGCAGCCCTACACTGACTTAGACTACACTATTTCATGCGTTTGCAAACAATAGGACAATGAGAGAACCGAATGGAGATGGAGAAAACCATGAGAGGATTTTATAGAGGGCCCCGACATGGAGGTCTCGGATTTGACGAGACATCTCTAGGTGCCACGGAGTCTGAGAAATCACTCGTCGAAGATATAGCTTGTTTTGGCCTCAGGGCTCTTAAGGGACTATGCCCAGACAAGGTAGCCCGAAAGCACAGGTGGAGGAAACCACCAATGTTCAATGATTTTTCCACAGGATGCAACTATGTAGACTATGAACTTAGTTTTGTTGGGGAGACCACCAATGTTCCAACTGTTCATTTTGAAAGAATGAATATCTTCAATCAAACAGAGAATGAAGAGCCTGAATTTTTTTGGACATTACAAAAGGTTGTTTGTGCCCAAAAAGAAGCCAAAGGCCATATAAATTTTCAGTCTTCAACTTTAGATGACAATGAACATCATGAAGAAAAACAATTAGGTGAAGATGTCACTATGATTCAAGAAGAAATGCCTCCTGAAAGTCATAAAGAGTCAATTTGATTACCCAAAAACATCTGGAAGAACTTAAAGAGAAGATACGAGCATAAGAAAAGGAAAAATGGGAAGCGTGGAAGGATCACAACTTAACTGGAATGGAAGATCTATGTGATGTTGTCGATAGAATCATGGATAATCTTAAGGACAACATGCCAAGTTGATTATTTTTATTAATCCCAGCTGCTTCAACTTCACAAATCAAACCAGGTAGTTCCAAAAGTAGCATACTGGCAAGAAAAACTGCAATGAAGTATTGATAATTGAGCCTGAAACTCGTTTAGAATTGTAATTTATTTTTTGATTGAGCATTCACCCATAGTTTCTTTTTGAAGGAAGAAATTCATTTTATATGTGAGAAATAGAATGCTGATTTAGTCTATTACTCCAACTATTTAGGTTAGATTTATGTAGTCGTTCAATGAAAGTTTGAAGTCTTCAGTACTAACATGGAAAAATTGTTCAGGGCCCTACGAAATCCTCTCGGTTTTATCCATATCCATCTGGTTCTCTCGTTGTCCTATTGTTTGCAAACGCGCGAAATAGTGCAGTCTGAGTCAGTGTAAGGCTGTCAGATGCTATATTTTGCAAATGGTAGCTCGTGGGACCAAACCATATGGGCCAACACATCTAGATTGCTTGGTGACCACTAGTGGAGTCTTCATTTTGGTTCCCTACGCTACCCATGCTTTCGGGCTACCTCGTCCGGGCGTAGTCCCTTAAGAGCCCTGAGGCCCAATCACACCATATCTTTGACGGGTGATTTCTCAGACTCCGTGGCACCTAGAGATGTCTCGTCAGATTTGAGACCTCCATGTTAGGTCCCTCTATGAAATCCTCTCACGGTTTTCTCCGTCTCCATCTAGTTCTCTCGTTGTGTTATTGTTTGCAAACGCGTGAAATAGTGCAGTTTGAGTCAGTGTAGGGCTGCCAGAGGTTGTAGTTTGCAAACAGAAGCTCATGGGACCGAACCAACTATGCCAACACATCATTGGGGTGCTTGCCAAACCATAGGTGAATGCTAGTGGAGGCTTTTTTTTGGTTCCCTACGCTCCCCGTGCTTTCGGGCTACCCCGTCCGGGCGTAGTTCGCTTAAGAGCCCTGAGGCCCAATCACGCCATATCTTCGATGGGTGATTTCTCAGACTCTGTGGCACCTAGAGATGTCTCGTCAGATCTGAAACCTTCACATTTCAGGGCCCTCTATGAAATCCTCTCACGGTTTTTTCCATCTCCATTTCGGTTCTCTCGTTGTCCTATTGTTTGCAAACACGTGAAATAGTGTAGTCTAAGTCAGTGTAAGGCTGCTAGATGTTGTATTTTGCAAACGGTAGCTTGTGGGACCGAACCATCTGGGCCAACATGTCCAAATGGCCTAGTGAATGCTAGTGGAGGCTTCATTTTGGTTCCCTACACTCCCCGTGCTTTCGGCTACCTCGTTCGGGCGTAGTCTCTTAAGAGCCCTGAGGCCCAATCACGCCATATCTTCGACGGGTGATTTCTCAGAGTCCGTGCCACCTAGAGATGTCTCGTCAGATCTCAAGACCTCCATGTTGAGGCCCTCTACAAAATCCTCTCATGGTTTTCTCCGTCTCCATCCGGTTCTCTCGTTGTGCTATTGTTTGCAAACACGCGAAATAGTGCAGTTTGAGTCAGTGTAGGGCTGCCAGAGGCTGTAGTTTGCAAACAGAAGCTTGTGGGACCAAACCAACTATGCCAACACGTCAGGTGGCTAGGTGAATGCTAGTGGAGGCTTCATTTTGGTTCCCTATGCTCCCCGTGCTTTCGGGCTACCCCGTACGGGCGTATTCACTTAAGAGTCGTGAGGCCCAATCATGCCATATCTTTGACGGGTGATTTCTCAGACTTCGTGGCACCTAGAGACGTCTCATGTCAGATCCAAAACCTCCATGTTGGGGCACTCTATGAAAATCCTCTTTATGGTTTTTTCCATCTCCATTTGGTTCTCTCGTTGTCCTATTGTTTGTAAACACATGAAATAGTGTAGTCTAAGTCAGTGTAAGGCTGCTAGATGATGTATTTTGCAAACGGTAGCTTGTGGGACCGAACCGTTTGGGCCAACACATCCAAATGGCTAGGTGAATGCTAGTGGAGGCTTTTCTTTGGTTCCCTACGCTCCCCATGCTTTCGGGCTACCTTGTTCGAGCATAGTCTCTTAAGAGCCCTGAGGCCCAATCACGCCATATCTTCAACAAATGATTTCTCGGACTCCGTGGCACCTAGAGACATCTCGTCAGATCCGAGACCTCCATGTTGGGGCCCTCTACAAAATCCTCTCGTAGTTTTCTCTATCTCCATCGAGTTCTCTCGTTGTGCTATTGTTTGCAAACGCATGAAATAGTGCAATTTGAGTCAGTGTAGGGCTGCCAGAGGCTGTAGTTTACAAACGAAAGCTCGTGGGACCGAACCAACTACGCCAACATCGGGGTGGCCAGGTGAACACTAGTGGAGGCTTCTTTTTGGTTCCCTACGCTCCCCGTGCTTTCGGGCTACCCCGTCCGGGCGTAGTCGCTTAAGAGCCCTAAGGCCCAATCACGCCATATCTTCGACGGGTGATTTCTCGGACTCCGTGGCACCTAGAGACATCTCGTCAGATCTAAAAACTCCATGTCAAGGCCCTCTACGAAATTCTCTCGATGTCTTATTATTTTGTAAACGCATGAAATAGTGCAGTCTGAGTCAGTGTAGGGCTGTCAAAGGATATAGTTTGCAAACGGAAGCTCATGGGACCAAACCATTTGGGGCAACACATCCAAATGGCCTAATGAACGCTAGTGGAGGCTTATTTTTGGTTCCCTACACTCCTCGTACTTTCGGGCTACCTCATTCGGGCGTAGTCTCTTAAGAGCCCTGAGGCCTAATCACGCCATATCTTTGACGGGTGATTTCTCAGACTCCGTGGCACCTAGAGACATCTCGTCAAATCTAAGACCTCCATGTCGAGACTCTCTACAACATCCTATTGTGATTTTCTCCATCTCCATCTAATTCCCTCGTAGTGCTATTGTTTGCAAACGCGTGAAATAGTGTAGTTTGAGTCAGTGTAGGGCTACCAGAGGCTGTAGTTTGCAAACAGAAGCTCGTGGGACCAAACCAACTACACCAACACATCGGGGCGGCTAGGTGAACAACTATTGGAGACTTCTTTTTGGTTCCCTATGCTCCTCATGCTTTCGGGCTACCCTATCCGAGCGTAGTCGCTTAAGAGCCCTGAGGCCCAATCACGCCATATCTTCGACGGGTGATTTCTCAGACTCCGTGGCACCTAGAGACGTCTCGTTAGATCCAAAACCTCCACATTGGGGCCCTCTATGAAATTATCTCATGGTTTTCTCCATCTCCATTCGGTTCTCTCGCTGTCCTATTGTTTGCAAACACATGAAATAGTGTAGTCTAAGTCAGTGGGTTGTCAAGGCTGTGTAGTGCTATATTTTGTAAATCCGGTAGCTTGTGGGACCAAATATGTCTGGGAACACATCCAAATGGCCTGGTGAATGCTAGTGGAGGATTTTTTTTGGTTGCCTACATTACCCGTGCTTTTGGGCTACCTTGTTTGGGCGTAGTCTCTTAAGAGCTCTGAGGCCCAATCACACCATATCTTCGACGGGTGATTTCTCAAACTCCATGGGACCTAGAGACGTCTTGTACAAATCCAAGACCTCCATGTCAGAGCCCTCTACAAAATCCTCTCGTATTTTTAGACTCTATCTCTATGAAATGGTTCTCTCGCTGTGCTATTTTTTGCAAATGCATGAAATAGTGCAGTCTGAGTCAGTGTAGGGCTGTCAGACGCTGTAGTTTGCAAACGGAAGCTCGTGGGACCAAACCAACTATGCCAACACATCGGGGTGGCTAACTGAACAACTAGTGGAGGCTTCCTTTTTGTTCCCTATGCTCCCCCGTGCTTTCGGGCTACCCCCGTCCGGGCGTAGTCGCTTAAGAGCCCTGAGGCCCAAACACGCCATATCTTTGACATGTGATTTCTCAGACTCTGTGGCACCTAGAGATGTCTCATTAGATCCAAGAACTCTATGTCAGTTCCCTCTACAAAATAATCTCATGGATTTCTCCTTCTCCATCCAGTTCTCTCGATATGTTATTTTTTGCAAATGCGCGAAATAGTGCAGTCTGAGTCAGTGTAGGGATGCCAGAGGCTGTAGTTTGCAAACGGAAGCTCGTGGGACCGAACCAACTACGCCAACACGTCAAGGTGGCCAGGTGAATTCTAGTGGAGCATTATTTTTTGTTCCCTACACTCCCCGTGATTTTGGGCTACCCTGTCCGGGCGTAGTCGCTTAAGAGCTTCTGAGGCCCAAACACGCCATATCTTCGACGGGTGATTTCACAGACTCCATGACACCTAGAGATGTCTCGTCAGATCCGAGACCTCCATGTCAGAGCCCTCTATGAAATCCTCTTGTGGTTTTCTTTGTCTCCATCCGGTTCTCTCCCTGTGCTATTATTTGCAAACACGTGAAATAGTGCAGTCTGAGTCAATGTAGGGCTGTTAGATGCTGTAGTTTAAATCAAACGGAAGCTCGTGGGACTGAACCAATTATACCAACACATCGAGGTAGCCAGGTGAATGTTAGTGGATCATTTTTTTTGGTTCCCTACGCTCCCTGTGCTTTTGGGCTACCCCGTCCAGTCGTAGTCACTTAAGAGCCTTGAGGCCCAAATACGTCATATCTTTGACTGGTGATTTCTCGGACTCCGTGGCACCTAGAGATGTCTCGTCGGATCTGAGACCTCCATGTTGAGGCCCTCTAAAAAATTCACTTGTGGTTTTCTCTGTCTCCATCTGGTTCTCTCGATGTGTAATTGTTTGTAAACGCGCGAAATAGTGCAGTTTGAGTCAGTGTAGGGATGCCAGAGGCTGTAGTTTGCAAACGGAAGCTCATGGGACCGAACCAACTACACCAACACATCAGGGTGGCCAAGTGAATGCTAGTGGAGCATTATTTTTGGTTCCCTACGCTCCTCGTGCTTTCATGCTACCCCGTCCGAGCGTAGTCGCTTAAGAGCCCTGAGGCCCAAACATGCCATATCTTCGACGGGTGATTTCTCGGACTCCGTGGCACCTAGAGACGTCTCGTCAGATCTGAGACCTCCACGTTGGGGCCCTCTACGAAAGCCTCTCACGGTTTTCTCCATCTCCATTTAGATTGAGTCAGTGTAAGGTTGTCCATTGCTAATCACCTGAATAATATAGGTGGTTCATACAATATAGGTGGTGAAATAAGAATTTTAATAAGATATTTTTATGATCTAGATGGTCATGGTGGTGATGAGAATTTATGTTTGTTGTTCCTTTAAATATTTAATTTCTCTTAGCTTCACTTGGCTTTGAGAATAATAAATTCTCTACTGACAGTGCCAACCACGTGAAGGTGGAAGCTTTTTTGGCACCACTAACCTACATAAACATGTTAGTAAGCAATTAAATAGAATTTTAAATCATACAAAATTTAAACAAAATCATTTAAGTAAATATTCAAATTAAATTCATGAAGAACATACCTTTGCAAATTCAATCCAATGAACCGCAAGGATCAACTCTATTCTTGATAGTAGCAAGAATTGCTTCATGATCTGATTCACGAACCTTCCACAGATTTTTGTTTGATGGCCGACCTCGATATTTGATCAATTTAATATTTGTTGCAAGGACCAAATGTGAATAGTGAAGTATCTTCCGATGTACTTCATAGTCTTCAAACAACCAAATGTTTGATTTTTTGATAGGATATCGTCGAAGCCAAGTTCCAATGACTACCACTGATCCAGTGGGATACTCAAGGTCTTCACCATCAATGACTGTGGAAGTCAATTTTTTTTCCCCTCTACACAATGAGATAAGAAGTAGTATGTTCCCTCTTCATTAAATTCCGTCACAATAACTGTAAAAATGTGCCCTATGTATCACAAAGTAAAATTGTTCAGTCAATTTATAAATACATTAAGAGTTGACCATTTAATAATTTATAAATCTAAAACATGGCATGTACATATATGTATGTACCTTGTTGCACTAAATCAGAGACTTGGTCAAAGTCAGGTGATGTTGTCATTTGATCTGAAGACCCTACAAGTTGTAATGCTCGTGGAACTTGATGTGTGTCGAGTGGAATTAGAGGTCTACAAGTCCATTCATCCACCCACTGCTGTGACTCACATTCATTCCACGCAAAATCAATGCATGATATATAAAAACATGTCATGCACCTAGTATAAATAGTCCAAGCATTTGCATCTGAACTACGAAATGAGTGCATATCACTTGATCCTACAACTGTCATACAATCTTCAAAGTTTGTCCAGATGTTGTTGCTCTATCAACCAAAAATATCTACGAACCATTGATCTCTCTTGAGATTCAAGGCCCATATTCTTGACACACCAATCAACATATTTTTTTGCATCTGTAAATTTAGCACCATCCTTGAACTTTAACTCTTCTCTTGCAAGTGCTCTTTTCACACATGCTCCTGCACCATCATGCTCTCCTTTTCCATGCCCTACCTCAGTAAAACTCCAGATATGTTGTACATTTGTTTCTTTGTGCATCCTGCTTAGCCAATAAAACATCCGTGCATTCTTGAATTGTGATGTGCAGTTGTCCGACCAAATGTAATGTTGATCGAAAACTAATGTTCCTCTCATTCAAGTTCACATAAAACACCTAGAAACACCCTTGTACATATTCTGTAGAATGTGTCCGATCATCACTGATGTAGAAATGATACTCTCTTAATATTTTTTGATCTTTCTCAGTGCTTTCAGGAGAGTGCATGAATGTTATATGCATGAAAATAGAAACTTACACTGAGTTATAATATTGAGACTGAACCTCCATTTGTGGCTGCAATGTGTAATTCTCTGCGAAGTCAACTACTGAAACAATAGTACCAAGTGGGAATGTGTCCTTGCTTAACTTGAATTGTTCATCCAACCATCGAGCTCTATGTGTGTGCCTTGCATACTCATAAAAAATTTCCTCTCTAAATTTGACCATATATTCTGATACAGGTAATTGTTTTCTAACAAGCTCACACCTCTTAGATTCTTTTCCATCTTTTAATTGATATGCCACTGATTTATATTTGGTGAAATCAACCAATTATTTTCCTATTGAATATGTACTCTCCTCATGGATACAAATTTTCAGATTTGGCAAGCCACCGCATACATTGCACGTTCCATCCAAACATGCTTTGTTATAAAAAAAATTGTCTTGTTGATTTTTCACAAAATATTGTCGAAATAAATTCCCTTGAAGATTTTTGTGAGACATTTATTCCAAACTCCTGCAACATGATGTCAGTATGCAAAACACTACGTATTTGACAAAAAACATCATAATGCATTGAAAATTCAACATGATGCCTGCAACAACAAGTGGTACGTGAGTGATTGATTTTCACATAAAAGGGTTTGCTCATTTCAAAGAATCTTTGGCTAATGTTAATTTGTGGATTTTCATTTTTAAACTTAGAGAACAATTCTGTTTGAGTCATATCTAAGAAATGTTTTGCACACGATTCACGATTACGAGAACCTATTCTTCTTTTTAATGTATCTCTTCTATTCGGTGACACCCTTGTGTTCTCATTCCAAAATTTTACAATTAATTCTTTTAGAATATCAGATGTATTCTTGTCTTTTCATGGAAGTCTGCTAGAGAAATCCCAATAGTCAGTGTTATTGACTAACTCAAGATGTTTACGTCTCTCTATTGCTTTCATTAGTGTTTTTTTGTTTAGCTTCAAAGCACTGCTTGTTTTTCTAATCAAGCATTTATTAACTATTTTATCACTTACTATACAATTAGTTAGTGCACGTCGTGTAGCATTACTATCTTTGGTGCATCTTTTGCCACCTACAGTTTGGTATGCTTTATGTATGTTTTCAACAATTGACGCATTTTGATCAACAACATTAGATGTTCTTAACCCCAGGGTCTTCATTATAGGTCTCATCTTAATTAATTTCATCAATGAAACAAATAATTGACATCTTTGTGTGTCATTTAAATTCTCAAAGTAATTATCCCAAATTCCACTAGCTTTTCTTCTCGCATTTCTTTCAGACATTTTGTTAGGCATTGGTTTTATAATGTTTTCATCAATTTCAATTAAGTGAATTGGTTTTCTTCATGAAATGGAAGGAGGTGTTCTTAGAGGTGAAGATTCGTTTACAAGGTTACTTTCTTCATTCAGTGTTTTCATACAAATTTCGGGGTTAACATTTGGATTCTCAAGTAAGGGTTCAACAATTGGATTCATATCAATTTCTTCATCCATACCAACATTATCATTCAATTCAATATCATTATTCATTGCAAAATCATTATTCTCTACATTTTCATTATGTATTTCATCCCAATTTTCTAATACATTAGCTACATTTGATATAGCGGATGTACATTGCCCTGCTCGAAGTTTTTGCATTCTCTTCAATTTCTTTATTCTCTTCTCTTCCAATTGCTCCAGTGTCTTATTCTTGACTTTCCTCTTGTCCTTAGCTCGATGTTTATCACCCATGATTAGAAAAAATCAACTAGTGGGGTAGGGGACAAAATGAAATACTAAAAAATCGTGCAAGAATGTAGAGAATATTGCAGACAAAACAGAATGTTTGCAGAATTCCCATGAAAGAGATGAAAGGGACGTTGGGGGCCACAATATATAAAACAAAGAAAAACAAGTTACGTGTTTTTACGTTTTCTCTTTTCCCAAGCCATGCCTCAAGGCTTGGGATCCGGTTTGGATCCCCAAGCCTTGAGGCATGGACCTGCACAAACACAACAAACAACGAGTTCTTACAAGAAAATGTAAAAATGACACTTCCTTTATGATAAATCAAAATAAAACAATCGATCCATTTTTAAAAAAATTATACCACGACGTAGAGCAGAGTCTCTTCTTTCTAAAAATATAATTTTTCAAATTTTCTGACTAATATAAAGTTTCCATATTATTTATTTTCTAACTATGCCTTTTTATAGCTATTTTTTGAAGTGTAAATATGTCTATCTTTCATGGTGTATCTTTTTTTTGGGTGATCGAAATTAAAAAAAATTATACTAGCCCAAACTAGGCATAATTCTATACATATTCAAAAAAAAATCTAATTTTTGATATTTTTTGAGGTAGTTAGGGGGGGGCACGGTCGGAGCTCCATTATTTTTCAAAACATAAAATTTTTGTACTAGAAAAATCATAAATAAAAAAATATTCTCTAAAAAAATCTAAAAAAATGGAGCCCAAACTAGATGCTCCTAGCTATCTTTCTACCAAAGGGTTTTCAAAAATACTAAATGGTGCTCAAAAAATGGTGGGGGGCACGAAAGTCACTCTATTATGTTTTTTTAACAAAAATAGGAGCATCTGTTGGTATTTTAGTTGTTTGACCCACTTAAACTTATCCGTTTTCAATAAAATTTAGTAGCTTAGAAACTAGACTCAAAATGTTACGATTCATATTTCTACAACATCTTCCAATTTTGAGTGTAACTATTTTGAAAAACTCGTACAAGTTGAAGTTTTTTTTTCAGAAAAATGCGTCCACTTAAGATCCCCTTTTGGCCCCCCAACTTGGTGCACTTACCCACCATTACAATACACATGAGAACTTGAAGGATGGGGATAGGCCTAACACAGGGGATGAACTGATCCGTAAGAGTGCCCGAGGAGGTTTACAATCCAAAATTTTGACATTGTGGTCTGTTGGCATGCTTAAAAAAATGAAATTTTCATGTTGCACATTTGCATGACAATAGGATTACATCATGGAAAAAATGAAATAATGCATTCTATTCATAACAATATCGTTGATATATTCTATAAAATTTCATTTCTTTCAGATAACATGTCAATAAGAAGACTGAAGAGTATGCAACATACTTTATAGAGAACAAAGAGATCAGATAATAAGAAAAAAAATACGAATTATATTTTCAATAATCTTCCTACAAACTTCATTACATAAACACACATATAAATAGGAAATACCCCCCTATAATTTAGGAGGTAGAAATAACAAAACTCCAACCTACATGAGTTGTTTATAACGACTAATAACAAATCACTAACTTACTAAAATATTAAAATACTAAAATACTAACTTTATATTTACCTATATAATAATTACACATGTAATTATTATTTACCCACACATTCAAATGGAGGACTAACATATGAATTCCTATCATTCTCCCCCTTAGTGTGAACATGGGGAAAACCCGCCTCTATACTTTCACTTCCTCATGATCTAGTGATTTTCATAGAATGATCAAAAACATCAAGGATGGTTTTACAAATAGTTGACCACAAACTGAGAACGGTGGTTTTACATTTGGAGTACCACAAACCACAAACAGGCGAGCGTGAGAATCAACAAGTGACTCTTCCGCGTACCCGACCTCCCGAGGTCGTGCCGAGACAGCCGGTGGGGATGGAATATGCAGACAAACTAGTTAGGCAGTCTAATGTCTTCGACACGCACTAGTGGAATTTGTGAATCTAAGGCAAAGAAGGCCCTTCTAACTTGGACTGGTGTGATAGATCGATCAGCGAGGATGACTGCTCGAAGGCTCCAATCAATATCGAGCTCTGGCGTGATTCGATCTATGGGTTGCGGAATACGTGGAAAATGACCTGGGATTGTTTCGTGTATATCTCCCGATAAGGTCATATAGTGGATGATGAATATAATTGACTCTACGGATGATTTTCTGGCCTAGTCCAGAATTCCCTAGCTTCGTTAGCCGCTATATCTAGTAAGGACAGTTGTTCGATGATGATAGGTGGAAGTGGAGTGGACTGAAATACTAGTGTGCGTAGGCCAGTGTTTATATCTAACTGACTTGTGGATTCGTTGGGCTGTGGGATCTGTGGATCACAACCATAGACTCTTGGTTGTTGCGGTCCTGTTATGGTCATACGCGAGATCAAGTTCTAATCCCTAGTATCCAGTAATCGTATGCTTTCTCAGCTTCTATGTTTAGAACCAATAGTTGTGCGATCTTCTCAGAATACCTTACAGGCGTTCTCGCAACCTGGATTCTTAAGCTGGTATCTATATCTACGAGGGTGTCTCCAGCGTCTGGCTGTGGAACTAGAGGATCGCACCCGAATGTTTGTTCTCTTTCGAGCCCTTCTACAGTCATGTGGATGTTTTCTAGGGTAATCTGTAGTTTGGCTGACTTGACCAAAACGCATGTGCTTGGTCGTCTTCTATGTTTAATCCTCTTAACTGAGAACTGATCAGTTGTAAATCTGTGGTTGTTCGGAATACTTGTATCCTGAGATTTTGGTCTATGTCAACTATCGCTGTGACGAGGTTTGGTTGAGGCACGATTGGCTCAAATATATATTCCCTGGGCTCTTGAGGTCCCGTAATTGTCATAAAAGGAAAAACTAACTGTAATGAAGCAAATTCTAATTACGTGAAATAAATCTAACTGCATATAACTTTTATTCTTCTCTGAAATATTTAACAATTTTAAGGAAAGCAAACTATTTTAAGCATATCTAGAAATAATAACTAAACAATAATTAAAAACAGACAAGATAACCGAGTGTGGTTATTTGCCTGTGCGATTTGTAGAATTATTCTAAATAAAAAATAACCTGTCTAATCTACCTGCAAGATTCTCGATCCTACCTCAGAAGTGAGGAGTGAATCATAGTTTCTCAGAAACTATCAATCCCCACAGCTTCCCTGGCAATATCGAGAATAGAATGAAATGAAATAAAGCGATTAACTACTCTATTTGATATGAGTCTGACTAGAACTTTGAAATTTAAAACCTGGATTCCGCAGAACAGTGGCGAATCCGATGGTGTGTGTATGATCTCGTCCCCTCAGTATGATCTTCTCGTTCTTTCGTGTTCACTTGGATCCAGAAAAGCGTGTAATGCTAGCACCGATAGGAGTAGATTTTGGGACAAGGACAGCTCAGAATGCAGACCGAGAATGCGAGTAGGAGAGGGATAGCGCAAGAGTACAGAGCTTGGCTTATGCGATTCCTAGCGGGATTTTACTGCGAGTCATGCAACATGAAGCGACCAGAACCTGCAACTATCCTATACGAAGAGAAAAACCTGCAACTTTAATGGCTTCCCAAGCTATTCTATTTCAAAATAAAGACACTGCTTGCACAAGTTGGATATGTGGCTTACCAACAGCTGAATAAAGCTAACCAGGTATATAATGAATTGAACTAAGAACTCTAAGACACGATGAAGATAAATCTACAGCAAAGAGGAATCAGAGGCAAGCTTCTAACTGGATTGGATGGAACAACAACACTGCCTGCACAAGATGGGTCTGTGGCTTACCAACAGCTGAGCAATACTAACCAAGTATGAAATAAACTATGCTATCAATCCTAAGCAAGCTAACCAAAACACTAAAAATCAGAAGACTCTAACAAGGAAAAATGGTGACCAAAAGCTCCAGCTCAAATTCTTCACCAAATTCTTCACCAAATTCTTCTACCATTTGCATGTACACAAACCATGCATTTATAGGAATTCCAACTCTCAAAAACCAAAACCAAATTGAACTCCTAAACAATAAACAAAGGAAAAACACTGTTCCAGGGGACCAAAAACATTAATGCATGCTCAAGTCGGCAAAGAAAAGCTGGTGAAACGTGATATTTCACGCGAGTCGCGTCAAAAGAGCGTTCTGGAAAACGCGCACAGGACCGCCGCTCTGAGCAGGGCGGCGGTTACAGGACCGCCGCCCTGTTCAGGCGTGCGGTTTCGTCACTGAAGGTCAAGAGGCCAAGGAAAGAGGGAAAAAGGGGAAAATAAAGGGCGCGGGGGCTAAGCGGGGCACGCGGGATGTTAACGCATACTCCGAGGGCTTTTCCGGATCCCGAACACCTTGCGAGGAGACCTGTATCATCATCGGGGCACTTGTTACACTGTTCTGGCAGTACAGTACCTTACAATTTTGGGTACGTACATATTGCCCCCTCGGAGAAGCGTTTTAGCCATGAAGAGGCATAAAACGGTGGGTCCGAGTATGGCAGTCCCGAAATGGGGAGTTAGAAGCTATACCTTACTCGTCCGTGTGTTGAGATGACGCCATCGAAATTCCCGCTACCTGCAAAATGAAAAGAGAACTCAAGTGCAGATAGATGCAATAACTTGGAAGATAAACGCTAAAATAATAGGGAAGGAGAACGTACCATTCGTGCGGGGATAGAAACTTACCTCCAACAGCGCTCCAAACCTGCGAAAAAGTCATTTTAAAACGAAACAGAACGATATATATATGAAAGTGGGCCCATTTTCCTATTCATTTGCGCGAGTCGATTTGATTGATTTTGAGCTCTGGGACCCACGGTGACGGTTTCTCACGCGAGTAGAGTCGAAACGTTCGCAGCGAGATCGTGATCATGCCTCCACGAGCGGAACACCGACCTCAGCGATCACAGGTTGGTTTTCTTCCATTTTGTGTTTTTCCCTCTTCAAATTTGAAATGGCAAATTCTTTGCAATGGGGGGATTATTTTTGAAAATGTTAGGTTCAAAAGGTCCATCTAGGGGGGGCGCCTACTGGGTAGGCTTTGTTTTTAGTTAAAATGGTCTATTTTTTACGCTTTTGGGCTTTTTGGGGTTAACAACCCGCGCGGGTTTTCGGACCGCGACCGCCGCCCTGGCCAGGGCGGCGGTTACATGACCGCCGCCCTGTTCAGGGCGGCGGTTACACGACCGCCGCCCTTAAGGCGGCGGTTACAAAACCGCCCCCCTGCTCAGGGCGGCGGTTTTGCACAGAATGCAAAAGAGCTTAACTTTTGAGATTGCACTTGTATTTTTATCATTTCTATATGCTTTTATGACTCTCTCGATATTGATTAGATACTAACTTGCCCTGTTTTGTGTGTTTTTGGGTGCATGCAGGCGAGGGAGGAGTATATCAGATGGAGCCGAGAGAGAGAGTGTGATTGGCTTTCGGGGGTATTGGATGCCCTTTCTCAGGATGAGGAGGATACATTACAGAGGGCCGGCATATTGCGTATATCACGCGTGCCCCATGTCACGCCATCTAGTCACATTCTTTGTGACTTATTCTCATATTGGGATGCAGATCGGAACACTTTCCGATTGCCAGGGGTCCGCGGTGAGTGGACCATCACTTTGGAGGATGTCTACCGTATCCTGGGGGTCCCGATCATCGGGAGGAGACTCACACTGGAGACGGCAGGGTCTCGAGCACAGATTGCACAGTGGGCAGGCTACATGGGGGATGCAGCCATCTCTACGGGGTCGAAGAAGGGAGTGAGAGTTCGATCCATTCCTTCTTTGCCCATCCCCGTATTTCGACAGGCTATCATGGGGATCCTTGCCTCGAGGCTGATCGGGGACAAGGGAGGAGATACTTTACTATACTGCTGGGCCCCCATCATTGCACAGATAGAGGGGCATGGCCGGATATATGCCTGGGGCGCAGATATTCTGGGGACCACCTACCATGACTTATACAGGGTGGTCCGTTTGCAGGGACAGTCATTGAGCCACCCGACTCTAGTCATGAGTTGGGTGTACGAGCATTTTATTCCTTATGGCAGAGGGGTAGAGGTGGCAGACCCAGGGGCTGTGAGGGCAGCTAGATGGTCAGATATGTCGGTGCTTAGAGCACCTCACCAGCCAGTTGCCTCCCTTACCACAGCAGATATGGAGGCGACGCCGTACCGGCTTATGGCCGGCATATGGGGCGAGGAGACCCTTACATTGATCTCCTGTTCCACCACAGGGCAGCTTATCGACCGCGTGGGACGGGTGGAGGTACACCCTTTTGGCAGAGTTCCTCAGCAGTTCGGCCTTCCATATGCGGGCATGCTTCCCCCAGCGGCACCAGTTTACAGATCAGTCCGCGAGGCTAGAGGGGGGCCTAGAGGCCGTGGTTGGACAGTGATCACTCCTGGCACTCCCATTGCAGCCAGGAGGGTAGTTCGGGCTAGAGGGAGAGCCGGTGCGCCCCGGGCACCTTTGCTTCAGATTGCTGCGGGTCCTGCTCACAGCAGCGATGACCCCATAGATATTGACTCCGATTCTGAGGAGTTTACAGAGGGAGGGTCAGAGGAGCAGACAGATGATAGCGATCCTGAGTGGCATGACACTCAGGATATTTTACAGGCAGAGAGGGCCGAGCAGAGTGCAGAGAGAGAGACTCTAGCTTCAGAGGAGCCACTCTCCCAGGGCCATGGTGGAGAGGATGAGTCAGTTGCGGGGCGTCATGTTGCTCCTACTACAGGAGCAGCCCCTCAGTCGGCAGCGGCATCTGCGGCGGGTGCTGGCCCCAGCGACCCATCTTGGAGGCCCGGTGATCCGAGTAAGTTATCCTCTCATCTTTTCAATGTTTGTTTAATTTAGGATTTTTAATTGCTATCTCTCCTTATGTTTTGATATTGTATCTTTTAGTCTCTTGCCTAGCTTCTAATTCGTTTTTCTTCTTTGTTTTGCAGAGACTGTTGACGAGTGGCGGGATCTAATCCGTAGGGTATGCACTGATTCTCTGATGATCCCTATGGATAAGACCCGTGCGGAGCTATCTGTAGATGCCGGGGAGCCTTCAGCAGCCGGTAGGCATACTGACGTCTTCGCTCCCGTTTGGCATGTGGCCAGGATGGTGTCGACTCTCCGTACAGAGTTGGCAGGCTATAGGACAGCCGAGCGTCTTATGAGGAGTCATTCTCGTGGTGAGACTGCGGCTGCTCCTCGAGACCCTGAGCCCTCCGTGCATTCAGAGCGCCGGCGTAGCCGGAGTCCTAGGCGAGGGCGCGCACCCTCGGAGGGGTCGCGTAGGGGTTGAGAGGCGACTTGGCCCTGTATGCTTTGTACTGTAGATTCTTTTGTACATCACGGGCTCTTTGAGCGTTTTGACCATGCCTAGAGCATGATGGCATTGTATATAAACATTGGTTATTTATATATATGCATTCGTTTTTGGATCAAAACTTGTCACTCGTGTTTTCCCTTTCTGTTTCCAGCTTCCTCGTGTATACTACGATGTATGTTTTATATGCTTTCTAGAATGTATGCAATGGAGAACAGATGATGCAAATGCTTGCTTTCTTTTTGTGTTTCATGATGCTGATACATGATATTGTAGATATATTGTGATCTTAAATCTTAGCTTCTGTGAGCAATTTGGATACCTCATGTTTGTTTTGGCAAAGTGATGAAAATAACCAGTATGATGAACAGATTAACTTGCCCCACTCCTAACTCCACGCAACTAGTAAGATGCGAGGGCTCATCACCAAGAGCTAAGAAGGGCGCAAGTTATGAAATATGGTGAAATGATAGTGATGAAAGACAGACGAAGCTTTGGTGGAACCAAGTTGAGAACTACAAGCTTACTCTACCTGAATGACTTCATAGTTTTGGGTGCGACTTGCTTTGCGGTTTATCCAGACTTAGACCCGTAGATGGCCACATAGTAGACAAAATCTGGTTTTTAGGATTTTTAACTCTCTTGGAATTTTGAACATCTGATTCATTCGTTTTTGACTCAAAGTTTGAATAGTTTGTTTATGACCTTTTAACGTTTGCATTGTCTAGAGGACCCCCTACACCTTGCCCCATGCTACCTGTAAGAAGCATGGGTTTATCACCGTGGGCAAGGCATAGGCGAGTAAGGGCATTTCCATCCTTTCCCAACCCTACGTCACTAGTAAGAGACGCAAGCTCATCACCGAAGGTTGGTAGGGCAAGGAAATGTGTAAAAATAAAATTTTCTGTTTAATCACTTTTTGACTTGTCTTTTTGAGTAAAATGTCAGTATATGCTTGTTTCCAAAGAGATGTGTATATGGGATAGATGTGACACCATGAAGCTTCTAGAACAGACCATAGGCAAGACACCAATCCTAAGAAGAAATCAAAGCGAGAACAAACTTGCAGATCTTGGTATGGTTACCGTTAAGACTTCGTCATGTTTGATTTTATTTGATAAAAGATTCTGAAGTGATTGATGATATCGTGAAAATGGAGAGATATGATTAGAAAGTTTTGTGCCAACAACATCATGAGTTTGTAATGAATTACTTTGAGAATAGATTCCTTGATCACAATTTGTGTAAGAACAAGTGGACAAAATGATCTAAATCTATATGAAGATGCAATGTAGATAGTTATATAGGTAGTGCTAGCTGCTTATGCGTAGAAACGCTTGAGGTGCAGGGAATTGACTGTTTCGCCAAATTCCTCACCTTCTAGCGTGCATAAGAGGTATGCACCATTTCCATAGTCCTTCATGACTCGGTATGGGCCCAACCATTTGGGCCGGAATTTCCTTCCTTCGCCGGTCTTCTTGTCGATCCGACTGTCTAGTCTTAGAACTAGATCACCTTCGTATATATCGCGTTCATAAACCTTCTTGTTATATTGCCGGCACATTCGGTCAGCATAAGCTCTATGCCGCTGTTCAGCATCTAACCTAGTTTCATCTAGGCTTTCTAGTTGGGAAAGACGTGCTTCTCTGTAAGCGTCTTCATCCAGAATCCCTTGTAGTGAAATGCGGAGACTGGGTATTTCGACCTCAAGCGGGAGAACTGCTTCTGCCCCAAATACTAGCGAGAAAGGAGTTGCTCCCGTTGGTGTTCTTATTGAGGTTCGGTGGGCCCACAAGGCCGGATATAACTTCAAATGCCAATCTCGCTTGTTTTCTTTCACCGTTTTAAGGAGAATGGCTTTCAGTGTTTTGTTTGTTGCTTCAGCCTGCCCATTGGCTTGGGGATAATACAAGGAAGCCGTATGATGGCTTATTTTAAATTTGTTGCATAGTTCACGAACTTCTTCATTCTTGAAAGAAGTTCCATTATCTGAGATAATGATTTGCGGGATACCGTACCTGCAAATGATTTGATTTAAAATGAACTTAGCGATTACAGAACCAGGTACAGTAGTAAGAGGCATGGCCTCCACCCATTTGGTAAAATATTCAGTGGCCGTGATTATAAAATTATGGCCGTCTGTGGATGAGGGAGAGAACTTCCCTATCAAGTCCAGGCCCCATGTAGAAAAGGGCCATGGAGTTGCGATTGGTTGTAGAGCTTGTGCTGGCATGTGGATCTCGTGGGAGAATTCTTGGCACTTATGACACCTGCGTGCAAACTCTATCGCGTCATGTTCTAGAGTGGGCCAGAAATAGCCCATTCGATGTATTTTTCGAGCAGTGGCATGGCCACCGAAGTGGCCTCCACATATACCGCTGTGGGATTCATGGAGAATCCTCTTGGACTCTTCTGTGTCGACACACCTTAAGAGCATTCCATCGAATGCTTTTCGATAGAGCACCTGCTCTATAATGACATATTTGGCTACGATTATGCGTAATCGCCTTCTTTGTTGCGGTGTAACTGCATCCGGGTACGTATGGTCCATGATATAATTAATGATATCAGTGTACCAAGGGCACTCAGAGATAGCAGGTCGAGTTTCGATGTAGTATACGCATTCATCTGGAAAATCCAAATCTACTAGATCGCCTCTGTCTAATGGGTTGTCAGCTAACCAATCCGCGATGATTTGTCCTTTAACTGACTTCTGATTTACAAATGTTAATTCGAACTCTCCCATTAAGGTTATAAAACGTCCAGCCTTTTTGGATAAGGAACCTTGTGTGAGAAAAGTCCGTAAATGGTCCGTCTTTACCATGACCTTTGTTTCTTGATTCAGCATGTAATGTCTTAGACGTTTAGTAGCAAAGACTATGGCAAGACATTCTCGCTCTGCTTGTGTATAGCGTGTTTCATAGTCGAGCAGTGTTCGGCTAATGAAATAAATCACACGTTCTCTCTTGTCATCGTCTTCTTGGGCCAACATACAGGCCAGCGAGACATTGGTAGCTCGCGAATATAGGATTAACGGGCGATCCAGCTTAGGTGGCATTAGCGTAGGTGGTGACAGCAAGAAACGTTTAACTGCGTTGAAAGCTTCGTTGCAGTCTTCGGTCCAATCAATGCTATAGTCTTTCTTGAGTAAATTGTTGATTGGATGAATAGCGAAGCTTAAGTCCAGGGATGAATCTTCGGATTGCACCTAGCTTTCCGAGAAATGACCTGATTCCAGATTCGTCCGAAGGTGGGACCATTTCGAGTACAGCCCGAATTTTGGTTGGATCAACATCAATCCCTCGTGATGATATGATGTAACCTAGGAGCTTTCCTCCTGTTACACCAAAGACACATTTCTCTGGGTTTAGTGTGACTCCGTATTCTATTAAACGTGAAAGAATGACGCGGAGTACTTCGGGATGGTCACAACGCTTCTTGGCCTTAGCCAACAAGTCATCTACGTAGGATTCCACGATTTTATGAATTAAATCGTGAAATATATAAGTCATAGCCCGCTGGTATGTAGCACCAGCGTTTTTGAGACCGAAAGGCATGACAGCATAGCAATAGGTTCCCCAAGGAGTTATGAACGTGGTTTTAGCTTGATCTTGCTCAGATATTCTGATTTGGTTGTATCCCGAGAATCCATCCATGAGAGACAAGAGTTCAAAACCAGCTGTTGCATCAACAATAACGTCTATGGATGGTAATGGGAAATCGTCTTTAGGACACGCTTTGTTGATGTCTCGGAAATCTATGCAAATGCGTATCTTTCCGTTCTTCTTGAGAACGGGAACGATATTAGATACCCATTGGGAGTAGTCAACTGGCTTGATGAATCCTACCTGAAGGAGTTTTATTACTTCCTCTTTTACCATGAGAGCTACTTTGGGTTTCATGGGTCTTGATTTTTGTTTAATTGGCTTTGCATCCGATCTAGTGACGAGGTTGTGTACCGCAATGTGGGGTGCGACTCCCGTCATCTCCTTGTAATTAAATGCAAACGCCTTCTGATGTTCTTTGAGAACCTGAGTATGTATTTCCACTTCTTCTGGTGTCAACGAAGAACCTAGTTTCAATATTCTTGGTTCATCTTCTGTCCCAATGTTGACATCGATTGTTTCTTCGATTAAAGAGGCGTTACCCTCTTCGAACTCAGGTGGTGCTGGAGGTAAATCTAAATCATCCCCATTTTCTATTGCGTATATGTTAGGTTCCCTTTGTGACGGAAGATCCGTTACGGGATTTCCGAAGTAGGAGGACGAATGTGGGATCAGGGATAAATCTAGCATGTGATAGGAGAGATGTAATGCTGCATAGGCATTTAAATAATCCAAAGTAGCCGCATCATTTCCAACATGGTCTAGGACGGTAGATTCACTTCCGCTTAAAAGAGGATTTGTCATTGTTTTTATTAATGGTTCGTCACGAATGGATACTGTGAAGTGAGTATCTTCTAGCTCATTGCTTGGAGTAAAACGTGATGCTGAGGTTGCTATTGAATCGGCGAGAAGATTTTTCTCTCGCGGGATCGCTTCAATGGATATGAAGTTAAACGCCTTGCTTAAATCTAATACAGCGTTTTTGTAGAGTTGTAAATGTTCGGCTTTAGTTTCATATACTTCAGAAACTTGGTTTGTTACTAATTGCGAGTCTCCCAAGACTCTGATGTTATTAATACCAATTCTTCTGGCTAAGGTGAGGCCAAGGAGGAGGGCTTCGTACTCAGCGCCATTGTTTGTGCATTCAAAGTTTAACTTAAAAGAGAATGGGAGGACCTTCTCCTCGGGCGAAGTAAGAATTATACCTGCCCCCGCTCCATAACGACATTTAGCTCCATCGAAATGGAGAGTCCAATACTTAGCCGGGAGTGTAGATGTTGGGGCATCTGCTGCGTTTGCACACTCTACTTCTACCATACAGAGATCCTCTGCTGGTAAGGAACCAACACCTAGGGAAAATCCTATGCCTACTGAATCGAATGGTAAGAACATTGGTGAATCTTGTTCTATCAACTCAACGATTTTCGCAGTAGTCCCTAATGATACTGTTTCTTTAGTTTTACCTTTAGGGGTTGGAATTGTTTTGGCTATGCTGGTAGTTTCAAGATCCGTTGTAGGTATCAACTTTTCCTCTGGCTTTGGGTCAGAGGGTTTATTAAGTTGGTTTGTTGGCAGCTCAAATTCTGAGTGCACCCCTGGTCTTTTCTTTAAATCAGCTAGGTGCAAATCGAAAGGTTTTGGATCGCCTTTGGCTACAAATACCTTTCCCAGATGCAAGAATCTTACTTCTTGAAATAGCGTGGAAGGGATTGCCTTCATTCGATGTATCCAAGGTCGGCCGAGGATCATATTATAGTTAGTTTCCCGATCTATAATATAAAACTCAGTCAAGATGGTTTTGGGCCCTAAGGTGACCGGCAGTATTATAGTTCCTATCGAAGTGGCTTTAAGGCTATCATAGCCTCTCAAGGTATTTCGTGTAGTGGAACAGTTTGTTTCTCCATATCCAAGTTTTTGGAGGAAAGAGAAAGGGACTATGTTAACTGCAGCCCCATCGTCAACCATTGCCCGTTTTACATAGTTATTATAAACCCACACTTGCAAGTGTAAGGCTGGGTCACCTCGGCGTGCGATCTCAGCATCTGTGGGCATTTTACTTATTTCGAAGATGAATTCGACATCCTTGTCCGGCTGCCCCGGAGGGTGGATATCAAAATCTACGTGATTTACTTGTGTTTCGGGAGGTGGAGTGATGTTAATTAGATGGCCTAGACCTAATGCTTCTAAAAGAGCAGCTCTGTGAGGGGGAGAGTTCTTTAGTAAGTCCAAAAATGAAATGTGTGAAAAGGTCTTTGTTAGGTCACTAATTAAATCATAGGCACCGATGGGTTTTTCAACTATTTGCTGACTCTTATCTGTCTCTGGCAGATGACTTGGGCTTGGTTGAGAGAAATACTCTCGTGTTCTCGTTATAGCTTCGATAGGTAGTTCAGCGTCTAATTCTACCAAACTGACTATCTTAGGTCTCGGTTGAGCTCCCAACTGTGGCGCGACTGACGGATTTAATGAAGTCGAGGCTTCATGGTCATTGTTTCCCGTCACTGCACCTTTGTTTGTTCCGGTTGGATTCAGCCTATTGCTGTCATGATTTGGGAGCGGATCATTAAAGATCTTGAGGGGAGCATTCTGAGGAGAAACTGCCCCTGCGAGAGTATTTGGTGATGATGAGACGGGATCTGCCAAGAACAGGTCTGTGAAGAACTGTCTTTGTTCTTCTGGCAAACGTTGCATAAATTTATTGTAGTCACGGCACGTTCTAGTGTCGTGACCATGAATTTTATGGAAACCACAATAAGAATTGGGATTATAATTCCCGTTTTGTTGGTTTGGTGTGTATTGTGGCCTAAAATTCCGATCAAACTGTTGCCTATTAGGACCAAAGTTTTGGAATTGTTGTTTTTGGTTTTGACTTTGGTTTTGGTAACCAAATGAGTTTTGGCTTGGCCCTTGTATGGGATTTCGCCGTTGTTGTTGTTGTTGTTGTGGATGGTTAAAATCCACTGTATTGACCGTTGGGGTAAAGTTGTTGTTTCGCTGGTTGTTTGTTTGTGACGGAGTATTAACGACATTTACCCTCTTGGGCTGGTCGGTTACCCCATCCGTTGTTACCCCACGATTTTTGTTAAGGATTTTGGGTCCTTGATTGACATTTGTGGTAGTTGTAGTATTTTGAGTGGAGGTGATTAACCTCCCATTTGCTCCGTATGTCTTACGACCACTATCTATCGCTGCTTGATCTATTCGCAGAGCGCTCTCAAGTACTTCATCATAAGTCCTTAGTGGGAACTTCTGGACTTCTTCTTTCACTTCTCTGCTGAGAGAATGAAGGAATAAATCACATAGTTCCATCTGATCCATGTTTGGAGCACTTGCTGAAGAGTAAAGAACTGTACGCCACCTCTGGATGAAATGGGCGACAGATTCATTGTGTTCTTGTTTGATGTGCAAGAATTCCCTGATTCCTGTTCTTAGCAGTTTGTTCATGTCGAAGGCTTTGATGAACTCTGACACGAGTTGTTTAAATGAATGTATGGAAGCCTCAGGTATTCTATAATACCAATCGAGAGCAATGCCCTCCAGTGTTTTGGGGAATATTTTAGCAACAACCCCATCCCAAGGGAGTAATTCTCGTATGGCTGTAGCGTAAGCTTTGATATGTGCATTTGGATCTCCCTCACCCTTGAACTTAGGCAAATCAGGGAGAGGTCTTGGAAGCATGACGCTTCGTATGGTGAAATCTAAGGGTTCCTTTAGGTATTCTGAATAAGTCCCTATCGCATAGCTTTCGACCATTGATGGTGTTTGCTGAGGGAGTGGTGGTGGGATAGGTTGTTGATACGGTGCAGCGTACGCATTGGCAGGGGCATAGGGAGGTCCCTGCGTTTGAGCAAACATGCCGGGAGAGGAGAACATATCTCCTTGTGGTGATTTAGAGTATATGTTTAAGTAGGATGGGGTATTGTCGAGGAACGGACTGTTCGACACTAGACCGGGAGGAATAGTGTTAGAGATGATAGGCCTTGTTGGCGTTTGCTGTGGATATTGAGGAGGCATGCCTAACGTGCCTACTCCCGTAAGGAGATCTACCTGACCAGAGTGGTATGGAGGATTGGAACTTCCTGTTTGTATGAACGGAGAATTTTGACTTGCTTGAGCCAGTTCTAACCCTCTCACTCTTTCTACTAACGTTGAAATGACTTCATTTGGTGAAGTCACGGTACTTTGCCTGAGCGGCGTTTGTTGTATACCTTGGTGTTGTAAAGGTACGTGATATCCTGTCATAAACTGATCGCTATCTTGCCAAGTTTCTCCCAGAATATTTCCTGTATGCAGTGGCATAGAGGTATTTTCTTGAAAAGAGATTTCGGGTTGTATTTGTAAACCTCCTATAGATGGGTACATTCCCCGGGAGCGTTGTTCACTCCTAGGATAACGTGTTGACTGTCCATCATCTAAGACCAGGTATGGATCTGATTGCCTACTAATTTGTGGTCTGAGTAACATTTGAGGAGATGAACCAGATTCTCCGGTAAACGTCATATTGTTTGAACCTGAAGGCTCTGTTTGTTGGGTTCGAAGGGGTTGATCTAACTCTTCAGTTTGAAAAGATGAACTATATCTGATTCTTGGGGTTTGTGTTGACAACTGATTAGTTGAATAGTTGTCACCCCATACTGAGAGCGAGGGTGATGATTCCCTATTCTGTTGGGCGTAGTATGCCTCAAGACCCAAGAGGGGTCTGCCATATGCATCGAATCCCGACATATTCGGGGGGTATATGAATACCCGCAGAATAATGGGAAGGAGCGAAGGTGGATGAGAGAAGATTTGAAAACTTCTCAAAGAGAAGGTGAAACAATTGTTTGTTTCACGTCGGGTTCACCAATTTTGTACGTCAGAAAAGTGACAGGCGAGCGTGAGAATCAACAAGTAACTCTTCCGCGTACCCGACCTCCCGAGGTCGTGCCGAGACAGCCGGTGGGGATGGAATATGCAGACAAACTAGTTAGGCAGTCTAATGTCTTCGACACGCACTAGTGGAATTTGCGAATCTAAGGCAAAGAAGGCCCTTCTAACTTGGACTGGTGTGATAGATCGATCAGCGAGGATGACTGCTCGAAGGCTCCAATCAATATCGAGCTCTGGCGTGATTCGATCTATGGGTTGCGGAATACGTGGAAAATGACCTGGGATTGTTTCGTGTATATCTCCCGATAAGGTCATATAGTGGATGATGAATATAATTGACTCTACGGACGATTTTCTGGCCTAGTCCAGAATTCCCTAGCTTCGTTAGCCGCTATATCTAGTAAGGACAGTTGTTCGATGATGATAGGTGGAAGTGGAGTGGACTGAAATACTAGTGTGCGTAGGCCAGTGTTTATATCTAACTGACTTGTGGATTCGTTGGGCTGTGGGATCTGTGGGTCACAACCGTAGACTCTTGGTTGTTGCGGTCCTGTTATGGTCATATGCGAGATCAAGTTCTAATCCCTAGTATCCAGTAATCGTATGCTTTCTCAGCTTCTATGTTTAGAACCAATAGTTGTGCGATCTTCTCAGAATACCTTACAGACGTTCTCGCAACCTGGATTCTTAAGCTGGTATCTATATCTACGAGGGTGTCTCCAGCGTCTGGCTGTGGAACTAGAGGATCGCACCCGAATGTTTGTTCTCTTTCGAGCCCTTCTACAGTCATGTGGATGTTTTCTAGAGTAATCTGTAGTTTGGCTGACTTGACCAAAACGCATGTGCTTGGTCGTCTTCTATGTTTAATCCTCTTAACTGAGAACTGATCAGTTGTAAATCTGTGGTTGTTCGGAATACTTGTATCCTGAGATTTTGGTCTATGTCAACTATCGCTGTGACGAGGTTTGGTTGAGGCACGATTGGCTCAAATATATATTCCCTGGGCTCTTGAGGTCCCGTAATTGTCATAAAAGGAAAAACTAACTGTAATGAAGCAAATTCTAATTACGTGAAATAAATCTAACTGCATATAACTTTTATTCTTCTCTGAAATATTTAACAATTTTAAGGAAAGCAAACTATTTTAAGCATATCTAGAAATAATAACTAAACAATAATTAAAACAGACAAGATAACCGAGTGTGGTTATTTGCCTGTGCGATTTGTAGAATTATTCTAAATGAATAAAATAACCTGTCTAATCTACCTGCAAGATTCTCGATCCTACCTCAGAAGTGAGGAGTGAATCATAGTTTCTCAGAAACTATCAATCCCCACAGCTTCCCTGGCAATATCGAGAATAGAATGAAATGAAATAAAGCGATTAACTACTCTATTTGATATGAGTCTGACTAGAACTTTGAAATTTAAAACCTGGATTCCGCAGAACAGTGGCGAATCCGATGGTGTGTGTATGATCTCGTCCCCTCAGTATGATCTTCTCGTTCTTTCGTGTTCACTTGGATCCAGAAAAGCGTGTAATGCTAGCACCGATAGGAGTAGATTTTGGGACAAGGACAGCTCAGAATACAGACCGAGAATGCGAGTAGGAGAGGGATAGCGCAAGAGTACAGAGCTTGGCTTATGCGATTCCTAGCGGGATTTTACTG
Organism: Taxus chinensis; assembly: GCA_019776745.2. Taxonomy (NCBI): domain Eukaryota; kingdom Viridiplantae; phylum Streptophyta; class Pinopsida; order Cupressales; family Taxaceae; genus Taxus; species Taxus chinensis. The sequence continues at coordinate 153,232,930 of CM034150.1, read as the reverse complement.
CGAGTCATGCAACATGAAGCGACCAGAACCTGCAACTATCCTATACGAAGAGCAAAACCTGCAACTTTAATGGCTTCCCAAGCTATTCTATTTCAAAATAAAGACACTGCTTGCACAAGTTGGATATGTGGCTTACCAACAGCTGAATAAAGCTAACCAGGTATATAATGAATTGAACTAAGAACTCTAAGACACGATGAAGATAAATCTACAGCAAAGAGGAATCAGAGGCAAGCTTCTAACTGGATTGGATGGAACAACAGCACTGCCTGCACAAGATGGGTCTGTGGCTTACCAACAGCTGAGCAATACTAACCAAGTATGAAATAAACTATGCTATCAATCCTAAGCAAGCTAACCAAACACTAAAAATCAGAAGACTCTAACAAGGAAAAATGGTGACCAAAAGCTCCAGCTCAAATTCTTCAAATTCTTCACCAAATTCAGCCCATTTGCATGTACACAAACCATGCATTTATAGGAATTCCAACTCTCAAAAACCAAAACCAAATTGAACTCCTAAACAATAAACAAAGGAAAAACACTGTTCCAGGGGACCAAAAACATTAATGCATGCTCAAGTCGGCAAAGAAAAGCTGGTGAAACGTGATATTTCACGCGAGTCGCGTCAAAAGAGCGTTCTGGAAAATGCGCACAGGACCGCCGCTTTGAGCAGGGCGGCGGTTACAGGACCACCGCCCTGTTCGGGGCGGCGGTCACGAGACCGCCGCCCTTCAGGCCGGCGGTTTCGTCACTGAAGGTCAAGAGGCCAAGGAAAGAGGGAAAAAGGGGAAAATAAAGGGCGCGGGGGCTAAGCGGGGCATGCGGGATGTTAACGCATACTCCGAGGGCTTTTCCGGATCCCGAACACCTTGCGAGGAGACCTGTATCATCATCGGGGCACTTGTTACACTGTTCTGGCAGTACATTAGATTTTAACTCTAATGACACAAAATCCTAAATCAAGTTACACTATAACTAAATGATAACATTAAACAAACTATGACTCAATAAATTAAAACTTATGACTTTAATTATATTTTCAGTGAAAATTATTTACATGGACAAGTAGATCTTGATTGCATGTTGTTTGAGCGGTGAAGAAATCATGTAGGAAACCAGAAGATATATTGATAGCAAATACATGGTAATCAAGCAAGTCTCTACCCAATTCAATAATGTACTGTCATGAACCACAAACAGATTGATGTATTCAATATAATGCACATCGAATTACATTTGTTCTCACAGCTAAGATCTAAATCTTACAAGATCCTGGTTATTGAGTGTCAAATGTGATGTACCAGTAGGATGTGAACTCTTTATCACCAGTAATAATTGCACAATGAAACATGTGGAATAAGGAGACTAGAAATGAAGATATGAATTCCTTTGATTAGACACAATGCAACAACAATAGGAATTCTTATACACACATGTAGTTAACTGAGTCGTGAAAATAAACAAAATGCATAGAGTGTAGATTAATGTCAGAACTTTCCCGCTCATGAAAGGGATTTTTGGTCGCAGCCACAACTGATTTGGTTCTTAGCAATAAACTCACAGATTTGCATCCATGGTGATGTCAAGGAATAACAGAGCCGACTATGTGCACCAAAGGAAACTATTTGTAAAGGGATATGTCAATGAATTATCTCTACAATACCAAAAAAACTTAAAAAACATGAATCTCCTTAAACAATCAAATTACTACACAAGACTCTCATTTGAACATCCATTGATTTGATACCAGATGAAGAGTATGCAACATATTTTACAGAGAATAGAGAGATCATATAATAAGAACAAACTACGAATTATAATTTCAATCATCTTCCTACAAAATTCATTACATAAACACCCATATAAATAGGAAATGGATCCCCTATAATTTAGGAGGTACCTATAACAAAACTCTAACCTACGTGAGTTGTTAATAACTCACTAACCAAATACATATAATTGTTGTTTATAACAACTAATAACAAATCACTAACTTACTGAAATGCTAACTTTACATTTACCTACATAATAATTACACACATAATTATTATTTACCCACACATTCAAATGGAACACTAACATATGAATTCCTAACAAAGACACAAGTATTGTTGTACTTCTCCTTGTCCGAGTACCTACAACCACACACATGGTCAGTACTTCGATTGGCATGGCATTTACCTCTAAACTAGCATGATTCATGATTTCAAGGATTTCCAAGAATAATAAAAATAATACTTAACATACTTATAAGGAGAGTAAGAAATGTAAATGCCATTTCAGTTCATTTTTAGAGCAATCAAGGGAGAGATAGAGAGAGGAGAGAGAAAATGCTATTTTTGCATAATCAAATTATTTTCAAAATAAGCGTCAAAGGAATTTTTCTACAATTATATAAAGTTTCTTGATTGATAGTTTACTTGAGCAAGGTCATACGACAGTTTTCCCCATTTGATTACAAGTTCCAAAAATGATAGAGTTAGGCAAGTTGCTCAAAACTTAGCATTCAAAAACCATCTTCGAGATTCAAAAAACCATGGAAACAAATTCCTACTTATTCCCCTATATAAAAGGAAACACTCAGAGCTGACAGAAACCTAAACTGGAAAATAGGATTAAAATGGCACTCGTATTTCTGGAGCTACTGATCGTAGATGCACTCAAGCGGCCTTGTCACCCAACAACCCGATGCCTATAAAACCTGTCAGGAAAACTAGCTTACGGGATGTTTTTCTCCTAACTAATGGTTTGAATAAATTGTCTCATAGAAATATTAGAGATATGCAGATGTCAAAGTTTGTTTCGTCACCCAAGGCCACAACGGTGGGTCAAAACCATACTGCATTGTTTTTCACTTTCAATAGCTATTTAAAGCTGTGAACTAGCTCATTGGGCTCCTAAACGCGTTACGAAATAGGGTCAAATGGACATCCAAGGAACAACTCAGTGTTCAGCTTGGCACTCCACATGAAAAGGTAGATGGCCAAAGCTTTCTTTTCACAAATTAGGATTTATAGGAATATTTTGCACCCTCAAGAAAACAAGTTTTTAATAACATTGCAGAAATTCATCTAGACGACGTTTTCACTAAGTTTGTCGTTTATCACGCCAACTTCATGGTTTCCAAGACCAAAACTAGTATAAATTTGTCCAAACATCTCACGAGGTAGATTAGGAGTAGATTTTCCATTCCCAATTTACTATTCTAGTTGCGTACAAACAAAGGTAAATTTCCTATAAGCCACTACGTCTCATTTAGATCACCGATAGTTTAATCTACTTTAATTTGATTATCTACCACATTAAAATAAGAAAACTTAAATCATTAAAATCGTGTAAGAAGGGCAAGATGACCATGTCTGTAATTGAGCTAGTGAGTGACTAAAGAACACAAGGTGCGCAATTTGTGGTCATCCAAGTATTTCTTCAAACAGTTTTGTGGCCTTGAGAACACTTCCATTTTTTAACATGCTAGAAAAGGTTGTTGAGTTGAGTTTTATACCAATGCTTGCATTTTTAAAAACCTCCAAGACCTTTCAACATAACTCTTTGTGCATATCCAACGATCAAACATTCCACGAGACTACCTTTTGTTTGATGCATTATGTCAAACAATTTGCATGCCTTAACAAAGTTTCCACATTTTACAATTATATATATCACGGCATATGCAAATACAACAACTGAAAAAATTCCATATCCATTATGATTTTATGGATGTCCGTACCGAGTTCCAAAGCTCCCTTTTTGGCACAAGTAAGGAAGATGTTGACAAGGTTGTGGAGATGAATTCTCACAAGCCATTTACATTTGTTTAAACGTTTCCGAGGCTTTTTAAGTGAACAACCACCGTCACAGTTTACGTGACCACATTTTTTTGAGGCATTTAACCAAACAATTCATGAGCCTTACGCAGGATTCCACAAGTACAACCAACAATCAATGTTGTCCACATTTCTTTCAGGAAATTTGTCAAACATTTTACCGGCCCTCAGTATAAGCAACAACACAAGAGAAAAAAAATAAAGGAAACTTTGCACACGTCCCTGGCTGTTTTTCCTACCTAACGCATTGCTGAAGGTATACTTCTTTGGTGCTCAAAACACAACCACTCAGACGTGTCAATCTATGATACATGGAAGTTTTTGAATCCTTTTCAATAGACCATTCTGTACAACACTCTACATTCCCCAACAGTCCACGCGGCCACACATTTGGAGGAATTTTAACAAATAAAATGCAATCCCCACGTCTGCAATTACATAAGCAGAGCGCTTGCCCTAACCATATCTGCCAAAAGAATTCACTTGCCAAGAAAAAAAGACTTTATTAGACGTCCATGTCTTGCTCTAAGCTTTCAAATTGGCATTGGCAGGGATGGATGATGGAAGAGGTCGTGAAGTTGGCTTTACACCTATCAATTGTGTGGGTTTGAATTTCCAAGGCAGTTTTTACCATCCCACTTTTCTTTTGGCACATGCAGCAATAAAATAGGCCTGTGTTGATGCATTCCTGCAGGGAATTTTCCAAATTGCCAAAATTCTTCATTGCAACCAAACAACTTAAAAAACAAACAAAAACCCCCTCAAATTTCACAGGAAGGACAGATATTGGCATGGCCGTGTTATGATTGGTCAAAGGTGTGACTGTGTTTTGATAAAATACTTTGCCAAATATTATGATGTCAAATCCATTATTTCTCGGGTTGACCAATATAAAATACGAGTCGGTTCTAAACTAGGGTTAAGCTCAAGCTGCATAATCTAATATAATTCTCAGTATGAAGGCATTTTGACGTGAATTAAATCTAAATACATAGCATAATACAACCAAACCAAATACTATAACTTTGATGCAAATAAAGAATCCAAAGATTAATGGATTAAGTTTAATATAGATTTGGTGATGTCAATGATAGTGTTGAGGCTAAGGAAAAGTGCCAATTCTGGCTTTAGTGTTGGTTTGTTCAAAATATCAACACAATATGACTATGCCCAATGTAGACTAGAATGCAATACAAGAGTTTACATGCCCTTCCCACATATTTTCAAATCATTTTCATTACATTTCAATCTAGTTTCAGAGCAATCCTCTCTAACCCTAGTTTTCACGTTCTTAGTTACCTCAACTATGGTCGGGGGGAAGTGGGGGACTAATTTAGCCACTTTTTTTTGAAACATAGCAATATGCGAACATCGAAAGACATTGAGAAGCACCTAGTCAAATATTTTTGTGACAATATGAGAATATAAATTGTGACATTTTGAATCTGGTCTCTACATACATAATTTTTTGCAATACGTACATAAGATAAGTTTATTAAATTTACACATTACTAATAGTGACATAACAAGTTTTTGTGAAAACATAACAAAAATGAATGTGTACCGAAACACTTTTTTAGATACAATGAATGAATTTTGTAATGAAATTACATAGAAGGATTAATAAAATAATTGAGTACATTTTTCAATTAATATAATAATTTTAAAAGTAAAAAAAGTGGGAAAAATGAAAATGCAAGTGTATGGACATAACTTTTTGAGCTTAACTTCATAGATTTGACTTTTTTAAAAAGTTGTATCCAATGACGAGTAGATTGTTGAGATATAAATTTTACAAAAGTTTGCTTACTATTCTCACTCTATTAAAAAATTATTAAACTATAAGTAATGTTATATGAATGAATCATAATGAGCTACATTATGTAGAAGTTTATGATCTTTAAAGTTATGTTTTTGGAATTCTCACATCTACAAACCCATATAATTTTTTTAAATAATATATATAGCTAATGAATTTATTGTGCATATGAAGGTGAATAATTGTCCAAAAATATCTTAGCTAATCTAATGTAGGTCCAAATCTCAAGTTCAAATCCCTAAGCCAAAACCTAAGGTTGTTTAAGAGGGATTATTTTTGAAAAAAACATAGGGGGCATGCTCTTTACAAAGAGTGCACGTACTTTTCAAAGGGAATACCCCATTTTTAAATCATTAAAAAAACCTTACAAACAGTGTATGCCGTTGTAAAAACAAAAATTCAAAAAATTAAAGTCTATTAAAAATTATGCATGCCCTTTGTAATGCAAAGGGTGTGCACCTTTTGTATTACATAGGGTGTACACCTTTTTTGTATTTATATGCCAAACCTATTCAAAATAGGTTTAGACGATTTTTTACAAAGGGTGTATTCTCTTTTTAAAAAATCACAAAAGTGTCCTATAAATTATCCCCCGTTATCTTGTATATAACCATATGCTAATGAAATTTACCATATTTTACCTGAAAATGATTTCAGATATGCATTATTGTTGTTATTGGCTATAATATGATCTTATTTCATTAACACATTTTTTTTAATATCTTAATTAGATCAACCCTAATTTTGGTATTACAGTTAGATGGTTCCCTTATGATCTAGAAGAGATTTTTTTGAAGAAAAACTATATATGTGGATTTGATCCAAGCGACTCATTAAACTAACTGGAAAGTGACGGGACTAGGTTTGGAGATCACAATGTTTTGACAGATGGTGAAAAAGAGCACATGAAAACTATGGAAATTGAACACATGTTTCTCAAAAATCATACCCTAATCAATTATTTTGATAGCCCTATCATCTTTGACCTAAAAATGAGACCACATAAACTATAACTGTGAAGTAAATTCCCATTTCTATAAGAGAGGGCCTAAAAATGGCAACAATTTTTAAAATAAAACCATGTTTGATGTTCTCCCATACACCACTACATCAATAGGGAATTATCTTTATTTTTTAGCGTCTCAATTATATTAAATTTATTGCAAACACACTAGTAAGCCAACATAAAATTATATCAATATGCCACCATAACACTAATCTTTCCAGGACATCATCAGGGGCATAGAAATTAATGACATTAAAAGTGTGTCCATTAATGTCAAACATGACCTAGATACATCAATATGACTAATATTTTCATGGCTGATAGTTAACTATGCACATTTTGGGAAACTAAAATAATGACACATTCATGACCATATTCATGTGAAGTGAAAAAATGCATGCCATTTGACAAAATAAACTTTTAGGAAACATGTAGAAAATGTTAGAGTAGGCATTTACCTTAGCTCATGTTCACCTAGGTACTTTATTTACCTTTATTGTATTTATCCTCACCCACTTATGTGTGTGGATATTTCTTTTATCTTATTTAGATATTAGGAGATATTATCTAGTTGTTAGGTATAGTTCTTTCCTTGATCTATGGTATTGACTAGATCCTTGATGTCTAGTTCTCTCCTAAATCTATGGTCTTGACTAGTTCTTTGATGACTAGTTATTTCCTTGATTTATGGCTTGATCTACGACCTTGACTGGTTCTTAGATTTTTATTCCTTGCCTATTTAAGCAAGGCCCATTCTCAATGTATTGGATTGAGTTCCATAATAATATATGATATTGTTGTTCATTTGTTTGCAAATGTTTTATGTAAAGTTATTCTGGCGAATTACTTTCATCTTATTGATCATGGTGTTTGATTAGCATCTTTGTTCTTGGCTTGGTACGATCTGGTTATCGTTCCTTTCAAAAAAATGTTGAAACTTTAAATTCTTATAAACAAATAAAATATAAATGGCCAATATTTTTACATGTAGAGTGAAAATATTATTTTCAATAGGAAACTTTAATACCTCTTACATTGCATGATATACATTTCATGGAGGAAAATTTTCCATGTGAAGTTCCCCTTATCCGTCTTTGAACCTTATGTCAGAGTCTAGAGTAGCAAAATTGTTAGTCAAAAGTGATCACCAATTTGAAAAAATGTAATATTTAATATAGTTACAGAGGTGTTTAGCCCCATTTAATCCCTGATATAAATCATTCCCACCATGATGCGGATTACATGACCATATAGAGGGAGAAACACTCGTTGTAGAGGTCCCAGTCTCGAAATCAGTAAACTGCATGGAGTTTTCTGGAGAAACTTAACTATGATGGATGAAGAAAGTTTTATGGACTAGATAAACCAACCCATAAGTGGGAAGTATGTTATTTGATTTTTGCATGTTTGGTTAGGGATTTTTGTTGGAAACTATGTCGGATATTTTATGGTTTTTATTACCAATAAAGGATTTTTTGCTAACCACAATAGTCTAACCAGTTCTTTTCTATCACCACTTTATTTTCAGTTGATCAATGCCTTGTGGCTAGTTTAGATTTAGAAATGAGGGGATAGTAATGAATTATATGGCCAGGGGCTTAGTAGAAGAAGTATTTGTTGGAAAAATTGATATACATAAGTTTTTGTGGAAAATGCTCAAAACTAATATAGATATCAATAGACTATTTCAAGTATTTTGTAAGATCAACCTCAACACAAACTATTTGTTTTGGTTGATTATAGTAGAAACCATTAGGTTTGTAAAAAATAACACATCTAATATGTGATATAAAGTCCTAGAGAGGATTTGAGAGGCCAAGAAGATTGACCCAAATAAGGACTTTAAGGGACATGTACTCAATGAATGTAAACTCTTGAGTCTAGGGAATAACACAATGAGGGTATTTTGAATGAACGAATAACTTGACTTGTTGAGAAAATTTTGCACTTTATAAGGGTTCTTGAAGAAAAACATGAAAAAACCATTGGCAAGGTTTTTAATTCAAAAATTATGGATCACATTGGCATCCCAATGGAATTTAATACAATTATGGAGAGATCCCTTTGAGAGGATATGACCAATATAATAAATAATAAGACAATTATTTTCATACCATTTAGCAACTAGTTCAATAGAATTAATATCAAACAATACATCAATATTATGAAAAAGAGCTACCAACTCATTACCTTGTCACCTACTTTTGAGATGTATTTTTGTGTTCCTTGGGTTCCATTCTCACACCTTTTTCTAAATAAATTTGCAACTAGATGGTGTTTACACCCTTTTTAAGATTAAACTTAATATTAGATTGTTATGGAATGCATAGAAAACTAACAAGGAATGTATGATTAGAACACTAGAAACTATTCTAATTAATTAACTTATGACATTAATTAGACAATATTAGAATAACATATTGGTGTTTACAACTAGTGTTTACAATATGAGCTACAAGATTGAAAAAACAAGAGGGAATGTGTACTTAGCTATACAGATTGGTACATGAGATATTTGGATGTATAGACTAGGAAAACTGGGATAAATAAACTTGTAGATGTTTTGTTATGAAAAAAACACTAGTACAAAACCATACACCTATGCTAGGAATGAATGTATGGTCTATAAATTTCCATACAATCTTGGAACTACTAGTAGTGAGATTCTATATACTTTTTTGCTCTTTGGTGGTCTAGATATATGCTTCCCTGTTAAAACCTAAGTGTTAGACAAACTCGAAACCATCTAAAATCAATTAAATGGAGCTGAAGCCCTAACCATGGGTGCAAAACCTTGCAATAAGGTTAGTTTTTGGGTTGAAGTGCAATCTGTGCACCACCTAAGTCAACACTACTCTAAAGAAGCCTCAAAGAACACATAGTTATCCACATAGCATCTGATATCAAAATGAATGCAACTATTTGACAACTTGAATCAATTTGAAAATTCTTAAGATGGTTGTTCTCTTACTAAGGCATTAAGTAGGGCTCTTTGAGTGCTTGAAAATGAAAGATGTTGAACTCCTTTACCTAGTTCAGTGCTTCATAACTATACTAATAGTTGCGCTAGTGGATGTGTATTGAATTTGGGAATATTTAGGGAGCCTTGGGTGCCTTTTGAATGTTTTTACAATGATTGTGCTAAGTGATTGTTATGTTCCTACCAGATGAGTAAATTAGGTGATGTTAACTTGCTTATATGTGACTCAGAAGGTAAATTTTCATGTAAAGGTCGATTGAGGAAGATGAAAAGACATAACAAAGATAGTACAATAGAAAATAGAGTTAGAAGATTTGTCATTGTAATACCATACAAGTCATCCAAGACCAAATTCCACATCTTGACCCTATTATATGCTTTTTGAAAATGAAATAGTGAATGGAATATGAAATTCACATCGTGATGGACATAAGTTAATCACAGATTCTTTGCATTTATTGTTTAGAAAGTGTTGACACATCAATCTGTAGGACTAAACAAGTTAGGATAGAGATAACAAGATGTACTGAGTGGGAATAAGATGTAGGTGTTTGTCTTAGCCAAGATGCACAATCATAACCAATAGTTTCAAAATGATAAGTTGTCACATTTGAGTGTCTACATTCCCCGTTTCAATATGAAATGAAAATTACATCTTTAATGGAAAAATATACTTGACAGTGTAGACACACTTTGTCTTTTCTTAGAGTTTTTTGTCCAGATGTGTTGGTGATGGCATGATCTATGATGAAACTTTTAATAAAAATTATGTTCAATGTCCATAATAGTAATTGAAATATGAATCAAATGTAAATATAGAATCTAAACTTTGTATAAGGTGACATAAAGAAATGTAAAAGATGGAAGGGATACACATGTTTTTTTTTTATGGAGGGAAGAATTCTCATTCCTTTCTTACAATTAGATATTTTGATTATGTACTTTCTAAAGGTTTATGGGTGATCAGTCCCTAATTTTTCTAAAGGAGAAACTAGAGTATTAGGTGCATGCAACCCAACACCAAATAAGTGGTAGAGAGGTAAGAATAAATAGGTATCGATGCACCCCATGAATGAAGAAGAACTTGTATCTAAGTTTTTAGTCGCCCTAATATATTCCCCTTTGAAATAAGGATAATAAAGACTACCTACGAAGAACATAGTTTCTTTGATACTTTCTATAACCCCATGGATGGATTTAGATCCACATTTGTATATATTAACACAAGGTATAAAAGAGAATGGGTTCCCCCATTCCCTTCTTGTGTATTGTATTACTGAGTATAAGTGTGTAAGATTCTAAACTAATGATCGAGATGGATACTTATGCCCCCAAAACCCTATATTTTGTAAACAAGAACTGAGTATTGAAGTGTGAGGAGTTAAATATTTCACGCCCCTACAAAATACTTCGAATCATGTCCATTGAATATGATATTATGCTAAAAACACATATCCATAAGTAGAAATATAAAATTGTAAATAAATCCACTATAAATACTCCCAAGACACAAACGTATGGTAGGGTGACGAAGGTTTATATGGTCACGACCTTTTTGTATGGTCTTACACTTGTGTAATTTCTACTAAATTTTGGTGTCTGGAAATGTTTTAAGGGATTTTTCCATATACAAACCTATGTAAAAACCCATAAGTCTATCGTAGGTGTAGAATATACCTTGATGAATGCCCTATATTTTGAGGCATGTGTGATAAATTATTTGAGAGTGTGGCTCAAAAAAATAGATTTGTACCCATGTACTTTTTTTGTGAGAATATGTAGAAGAATGTGGAATGTTAAAGTGGTGGCCACCTTTGAGAACATGTACCTACAGAAGGGATTGTGCATGTTGGATACCATGACATGTAAAGAGACACAAAATAATATAAATAATAGAAACAATAGTAGTGACAACAATAAGAGAAACAATAATAGTAGTAATGAATATGTAATATAACTAGTATAGAGACAAAATTAAAATCAAGTGAGGAATTCATAACTTATAGAGAAGAGTCACTTTTGTTAGAAGCACAACCAATAATGGGGGTGAATCATTGTCTTAAAAAAATTTATTTCAATTTCCTTTACTTATATGAACCATTAAAGCATTAACCATTATATAAGCAGTGTCAATTAACTTAGCAAAACATCAAAGCAACATAACATTCATCTATATGAGCATGAAACAAGGGAGAACACATGAACACATCATTTAGGTGGGAAACCATCAAGGGGAATAAAAACCACTGATCATTGCATTAATAGAAAAAAATAAAATTTATTCAAGCACCAAATCCGCAAGGAGCGCCAACCCCTAATTTATCAAGCACCAACTTGACTTTAGTAAGAACCAAATTTCAAGGAGGCACCAACCCCCTAATTTCATAGGAACCAACCTGAATTTAGCAAGCACCAAATTTAAAGGAGGGTACAACCCACTAGGTTTTTATTGAATCACCAACTCCAAAAGGAATACTAAGAACTGACTCATCCACCTAAGATTTTTTTCCACCTTCTTCTTGTTGCTCAATCAACAAATGATGGACTTTTTTACTTTTATTCTCTCTTCTTCTATCTTCTTATTAGTATACTCTCTATCACTGATACATCACCACAAAATAAAGTATCTAACACACATTCTGACCCTCAAACATCAGCTACCATTCATATACAAACCCATCTTCCCTTGAAGACACTCAAAATTGCCTTCTTAGCTCACTCGCTCTTCTTCTTATTCACCTTCACTAGGTCATGGATGAACTTCCCATCACATCTTTAGAAATTCATATATTCAACATCCATGCATATTTCATGGTCTTTAATACCCCATACAATCCTCTCAATCCTCTATAGGTCACTCATAGTCTCCAATTCTCAACACTAGCAAATAGGCCTAATCAACCTTACTTATATATCAAACACTATATAGGCCAGACATAATGCATTAGGTCATCCATGATAGATCAAAAAACATCTTATAAGTATTAAAAAATCATAACATAGGCTTCTTTAGGTACGCAATAACTCCATTAGGTCATTTGCTTCTATAGGACTCAAGAAGCCACTTCAACTAGGTCTTCTTGCACAACAAAGCAACTTGACACTTCTTGATCAACTATGGTCTTTATAAAAGTTTGAAAATATTAAGGAAATATTTCCATGACCTCGTCATACTATATCCATGATTGGAAATCTCTGTAACATCTGTTCATATGATGAAACTATTTCAAAAACAAGATTTTCCTATTAGGACTGCATACCCAAAAAAAATTCCTCGTAAGATGAAGCTTGTACAACCTCAAACAACTCAACCAAGAAAAAAAATAAAAAATTACAGGTACTAAAACACCTCAACATCATCAAAAATTGAATTATAATCCACAAATTAGAACACAAGGGCTTAAGATCATCTCTTCACAATGCACACTCAGAATTGCCAAAATTGTCCCAAAACTAGTCATGAGAAATTGACTTAGATAGGACATCTAGGGACTCAAAAATTCCTATAAATCATCATATACATCTATTATAGGTCTAAAAATACCTTAAAAATCCATTTATTGAGCTGGTATATTTCAAAACTTGACTCTTACGACAAAATCTTCAGAAACACGCCATTTTCAGTGGGGTCCACTAACTCATCTGATCACAAAAAATAACTGAAAATATCTAGGATAGTACTCTACATGATCCAATCATAAAAATTTAAAAACCAATAAAATATGGGCATATTTGAACACGATCTCTCCTACTGACTTCAAATTAGGGTTTTAAGAGGGTTTTTGAGCTATTTTGGTGTTAACGATTGTTCATAAAGATGTGGACCTTAAAACCCAAACCAATGCAAAAAAATATTATCTAGGATGCATATAAACATGTAACAAATATCTTAGGTTCACATTCATAATATTAACATACCAATGAGCATCAAAAAGTTGGCTTAAAGCTAGGAAACACCGTTTCCAAAAACATGGTTTTACCAAAATCTCAAAATCTTGCAAAATACTCCAAACCATGACCTGAAATTTTGTCCACATACCTAAAACATAATGGAAAAAATATTACCATACTCACCTTTTCATACTAGAACTAAACAATGAATGACCTACCTCATTAGGATGGGAAATTCTCAATGAATCCTCTAGGTCAGACCTAAAAACCAACTTTCATGTTTTTTCCTTCAAGCCTTAACCTCAAAAATTCATGAACATGCCTAGAAAAACATGTCATGACTCTTAAAATACTAACATGACCATACTATCCTTGTAAACTGAGTAGCATACCTCATTAGGACCTGATTTCTTCGTCTTATCTTCAAATTCTATCTTTGTACTCCAAATGACTTGAAAAACAACTGAAATACATCATGCAAACCTGGACATCATCATTAGGAATCATTTGACATAAAGGACACATCACAAAAAACTCTTTGGCAACAAGGAACAATCTCCAATTTGACATCAAAGACAAATTTCCAACAACATTAAGGCATAAAACCTAAAATATGGGACACTTACAGTATAAGTAATGTCACACAATAAAGAAATAAATCCACAAATATGGGACACCCATGGTGTCAGAAGACAAAGAAAGCACGTAGGCCATAAATATTGAAGTGGAAAAGTAGTAACACTAAAAAGAAACAACCATGTATAGATAATAGTGATAAAATAAATATAAAAAGTAGTAAGAAAGTACGTGAAACAAATATTTTGTCACTACACAAGACACATGTGTTACTCCTCTTAGTTCAAAATATATCATGTACACAGTATATGTAATCGAGCATAAATGAGGAAATAAAAAGGAACTATAATGAAACAATCACACTTGTATAGTGTGGAGGGATGCCCCCAGGAGAAGAATGTAAGGAACCACACTACATATTATTAGCATATAATGATATGCATTTCCTACATCAATATCAATATTCCTTGTGAACACATGTGTCTATAGAGTAGAAAAGATAAGTTACTAATCAAAACATAGTGATAAAAACATATGCAATGTAAAGTGCTAACAATGCAAAGTATGTGTATAGGTCTTGGTTTTGTATTTTTGTAAATATGTAAATGTTTTTCATATTTTTTAACTTAGTTATGTGCACAGAGAGGGTTAGCACAAGACATTAGTAGTCATCAAGGAGATAATCTATGTCAAGGTTAAAATTAATAAAATCTAAAGGGAGAGGACCCCCATGGGTGGTGATATGTATATCTGTATCTAAGGGTTAGGATTGCTAATGAATTTGATCAAGTTGTGGTTTTTTGTGTGGAAAAGTGATTCATGAGTATCATCAGTAAGTCATTCAAAAGTAAACTTTTCTAGCTATATGGTCAATGGGAGAATTCTAGGATATGTGGAGTGTGAGAAAGAGTTTGAAATTTATAGTTTCCCTCCAAAAATGAATTAAAAAATCTCACACTTGTAAAGATGTACTATAAGATTGTCAAGTGAATTGTCGAGTCTATAATAGGTGTTGTTATATGTGATAAGGAGTATTAGGGTTTTATTAAGTTCTTGGAAGTGTCTAGATTTTTCATGAGAGTCATAGATGATAATGAGTGATAAAAATGTGTGAAAGTAATGTAAAAGTGCCTCTTAAGTGTTAAGGGCATATTATGAGTCAGTATGGATTGGGAGGATTAATTGAGAAGTCAAAAAAGGAATTACATTTTAGGGTTATGAGTTACAAAATTCAAATACATGAAGAGGGGAAGTTGAAAAGACAAGTGTTTTCCACGATAAGTCTTGAAGTCAGTTACATTGCTAGGATAGGTACCTGCATGTGTGATAATTTGAGTACAAGGGAAGGTGAGTCAATTTTGGAAGCTCATTCCTCACATGAAGGAAGAAGAGAATGAGGTAGTAAAAGAAGAGTTAAGTATTTGTTTGGAAGACTCATAGTTGAAGATGCATATATATATATATATATATATATATATATATTGTTTTTCATGTGTACTTTTTGCTTTCTGAGTTTATAGCTAGAATCAATTATTTATATTCACTTTGGATGGAAGATTTAATGGTAAACTATGGTTGTTACTCTGCATGTACTTATCTCAGGATTAGTAATGGACTCATACTTTGTTTTGATGGGATGTGATTTTCATAACTCAAGACAATATTGTGAATTATTTGGGATTGTATATTGTGAACCATTCCTAACATAGTATGTATGAGATGTGATTATGAAATCTAGAGCCTAAATATGCCTTGAGAAAATGTGAATTTATCACTAGGTTCTGGTAAGAAAACAAAAATTGACTGCCTTGGTGTCTTGATATGAATGAAATGGGTTGGTAAAACATTTGGAAGGAGATTGATAGGATAACTGACTATAGTCATGTATGAAATGTTGTTGCATGGGTTGGGGGGTTTGTAGTCATGCTTCAAGAAATAACATTAGACGATTGTGATGTAGAGAACCTATATTGTGACTGTGCATAACTGACTATGAGTGTGAGTAAGGGACATGTTAATGAAACTTGGTTGAATTTAATATTCAGTGAAGAAATGGACCTATTGTGTTGAGATCATAACCCCATCATGAGGTTTGTAATCTCAACTGTGAACTGTGAACTGTGCACTCAAAGGTAGTAAAGGAGTTAAGGAAAAGACAAATCTCATGTTCTTCAACCATTTATGGTAAATCTATCATGAAGGTGAGTGTCTTAAGACTCTCCAGACCCAATTTAGTGCCTTGAAATAGAGTACAACAAAATTTCTAAACATTCTTGTCTTCTCAGGCTTTAAGGAGGGTTTCCACTATAACAGAGCTAGGGCATGAGGTTTGAGGCCTCAAACGAAGGAATTTTTGCATGAAACTTGGAGGAAATAACAATTGCATGTTCCTTGAATATATTCAAAAGGATTTTTAGGTTTCCACTAGTTAGAATTTTATATTTTCTTGAAAGTCCCAAGTTAGACTATGCACACAATTTAGAGACCTAAATAAGAAGGGCCACTTAACAAAGAAACCGTGTGTTTAACCTTGAGCTATATGATGAAACTTCTTGGAAAAAACAAAGGCCTTAATGGGTGCTCCAAAAAATTTCCTTTGCTCTTTGAAGGCTTGGAACAAAGGAAATATTCATAATAGTTTCCAGTACCAGACCTAGTGAGGGTTTAAAAGCAAAATTACAAAAAGTGTGATAAAAGAAGTTACAAATGGAGTTGGAATGTAATTTTTGGCATACACCTTAGAGGTCATAGAAGAGGGATAATGCAGTTTACAACTTCTTCTGGGTAGTCTTAGAAGTCACCCTCCATGGATGATTCAAACACATTGTCTCAAGTCACAAATGGAAAGATATCACATATATTTGAAATATGAAGTCTTGAAGCAATTTGATCCTATGAATGGTGGTCTAACATGTGTGTTGAGTGGTGAAACGGGAGTAGGAGGAGTAGGGAGACTTCAATTAGCTCAAAATCCAAGATTACCCTCTTGAGAAAGAGAGCTAGAGAGCTAGAGGTTGGTCATGTAGTGAGTTTAGCTAAGAGGACTATAATTTGCATTAGGATTCACTTAGAAGAGATTATTAAATGTGAAATAAGTTGTTGAACCAGGAGTTTAAGGTTAATTAAGAGCTTGAGTTGGTAGTTATCAATTTATGCATGATTTAAGCCTTTTTAGGCTAATTTGATCCTTAAGGGCGGAGCAAGGGTGACATTAGTTTTCTTGCATGTTCTTGGTTGATTGAATGGTTGATTGTATCTTGTAATCTCTGCATCAAAAATTAAAGTTTAATGATCATGAATACTTTGATTTTTGGGAGGATTATGGTGATATGGTGATGACACCCTCAAATTTGAGCATGGTAATATTAACAATAAGATCTTTACAGTGGTTAGTATTATGTCTAGAGATGCAATGATAGTCAGAGAGGGGGATACTTTAGTGCTTAGAAATTTTGTGAGGACATTGATGTCAAAGAGAGGGTAAATATAGTGATTCAATATCCAAAAGCATAAAGATAAATTATTGTGGCGTGTCCAAACTAGCTGGGATGATGATTGAACTAATGGCTAGTATAATATCTAAAGTTTTGACTACATGTTGAACTAGGTAAGGGTTAGTGGTGATGGGGGTAACAATAGTGGTAGTTATTGTAGCAATATTAGATCAGGTACAACAAGTTAAATTTGGTAATGCCCAGAGCCAGTGGAAATGAAAATAAAAAGAAACATAAAGTCATCTTCATCAATAGAGTTGAAATTAAGCTTATGCATGTGATCATTAATGAGTTCAATAGGATCATCATCATTATCAGATGAATTTTCATGAAGATTTTTTTGAAAGGACAAATCCAAAAGGTTGGGAGGGATAAGTCGATTTGAAGTAGTGGTAGGAGATGGATGGAGTAAAGGAGTAAGTGTAGTTGTTTTTGGTTAAACCAATGGTGGTGTAGGAATCAAAGGAGTAGAATTGTGCCTAGTCTCCCAAAAGAAAAAATGTAGGCAATTTTTCCATAGGAGTTGGTTATGGAGGAGGACATATAGTAGGAATTTTTGGATTAGACATATCAAATGGGTAATATTTTAAATGGTCTGGGTCAACATGTATAGTATTTTGAGAACCATCATGAAGGAATTTAACACATTGATGAAAATAGATGGGACTTCCTATATATCATGAATCCATGGACGACCTAAGAGTATATTGTAGTGAAGAGCATCATCCATGATGTGAAAAGTAGTAGGTAACTTCTTAGGGCCAATGAGGAGATCTAAGGTGATAGTACCTAACTTAATAGATCAAGTAACATTATCAAATCCTCTCATAGTAGTGGTGGTTATATTAATTGCAGTAGGACAAACACCCATTTGTGTGAACAAGAAACACAAACATATATTTAATCCATAACCATTATCGATCAAGAATCATTTGATGAGAAACCCTTAGGTGTGTGCAGTAATAAGAAAAGGGGAACATGTGTCCTCATTAGATATAAGAAGAATTTCATATGCATGAAAAGAGATGGTATTGTTAATTTCCTTAAATGTATCCTTGAGAGACGAAAAGGAAGTTGGATCAGTATTATCAGTAATGTGAAAGAGTGAAAAGCATCTTGTAAAATATCTTTATAAACAAATGCTTTCTAAAGTATCTCTAAGAGAGATATCTTAGCAGGGTTATTACTAAGTTATTACAATATATCATAACCCTTAGAGTGAGCACTAGTATTAGCTAAATGAGTTGCAGATGGTGGAGGAAAAGGTGGGTTTCCCCCAATTAGGTGCTTATTATGTCATGTTGTAACTGGATTTATAGTGGAAACCAAAGGGACAAGATGAATGTGTGGTAGGTATTTTGTGGTGATAGGAATGATCTCAAATTATATATCGATATAATAAGGGTGATCATGTGACAAACAAGATAAACATAAGGTCTCCCAACCATATGTTGAGTATGAGCATGGACCGAGTTAGGGGGATAGTACCTTGTACTAGCATAGGGGATTGAAATTTTAGGATTGAAGTAGATATCACATAAGATTGGAGGAAGAGACGTTATAATATATAGGAGAACACATACAACACCAGTAATGAATGAAAATGTCATAAAAATGAACCCTATGGAAGCTAGGGTTTGATACAAAAAATTTGATGCAAGAGACATGTTAACCAAACACCCTTTTTAAGATTAAACTTATGCTTATATTGTTATGGAATTCACAACAAACTAATAAGGAATGTAAGGTTAAAATACTAGGGTCTATTTTGATTAATTAACTTCCAATGTTAATCCAGGTTGATTCAGACCATGTGATTTACTTGCAGCGTGCATTAAGGGATCAATGTATGATGATCCATATGATTTTGATTAGTGGTTCTCACCTTTTGTTAGAGCCTCGCTCCTCAAATATCCTAGTCACTGGGTATTTTCTAATCCCTTTGAATTACCAGGAAAAAAACTTCCAACACTAATCATACACTATCATAATAATTTATTGGTGCTTGTAAATAGTGTTTACAATATGCTACAATATTTAAAACCTAAGAGGGAAGATAATCTTAGCTATATAAATTTGCACAAGAGATATCTTGATGCACATACTAGGAAAACTAGGAGAAATTGATTTGTAGATGATTTAGTCTAGAAAATGTGACTAGAAAATACATTGGTATGGAACCATAAACACATCTGCCAGGAAAAGATGTATGGTCCAAGACCTTATATATGGTCTTAGACCTACTAAATGTGAGGTTACGTATAATGTTATGTCCTTTGATGGAATGGAAATATGTTTTTTTGTCAAACCCCAAGTGTTGCACAATCATGAAACCATCGAAGATCAATTGAATGTAAGTCAAATCCCAACCATGAGTGGAATACTCCATAAGAAGGTTAGTGTTTTGGTTGAAGTGAAATCCGTGCACAGCTGTGTCATCACTACTCTGATGAATTATCAATTCACACGTATTTCTCCGCCTAGCATGTGATATCTAAATGAATGCATAACTAGTTGATAATTTGTGATTAACTAAAATGAGGATTTTCTTAAGTTAATCTAAACTAGGAACAATGGTAAATGATAGTAACTGAATGCAGTAAATAAATATGAAAAATGACCCAAGAAACTAAGTAAATAAAAAGATGAAACCCTAAATAACAACTAGGGTTAGAAAGAGCTTAGCTGATTTGACGATTGTTTGGGACTGTGTTGCAGGATGAATAAAATGCAAATGCGACTATACATGAGCTCTAGAAGACACATATATGAGTTGCTTAGATGGACACGAGCACCTGGGAGAGGATCAGGGCACCTGTGGGTGCCCTAGTATGCATTTTGGGTGCTCTGGTCTATCCAGGAGGTCCAAAAACAAGATTTGTAGGGTCGGATGATGATGTGAACCCCTCACTTCTTGTTGTGTGTAATTTACTGCACTGTGTCAAATTTCATCGATGATCAATGATTAAAGATAGACCTGCAAAGCCCCAAAACAAACATCGAACCCTAAAAAATAAAAATGCAAATGAAGGGGTTAGATTGTCCTCAGTGGCCACAATGGTGGACTTAATAACTGAGCAACGCACTGCATCTTAGAACCGATGTAGCTCTATGTGAATGTGTGTGTGATCATGCCCTAGGTACTCTTGTGTCAATCGTACTTTGTGAAGTAGAGAGCTATAACTATGTGGAGAAAATTTAATAGAATGGTGGATGAAATATAATAAAATTCTCCTATGATGTGTGATGCAGATGAACCAGCCTTGTCCATTTGTGCTGGAGCTAGATGGATGCAACCTTAGATAATGATAGTAGTGCCTAGTGCTTGGTCCCTCATTATGATCTCATAACTTTGTATTTATATGGTTCTCTTGTTCTAATTTTGTAATTAAGCCCAAAGAGGCTAACCACTAAAAAGATAGAATTTTTAAACGACTAGAAAGTTCCCAAAAAGTGGTGGGAAAGTGTAAAAAGGATCAGGGAACCCGAACTAGGACTAGGGCGCATGTTGGCACCCCAGTACTACCCTGGGTTCCCCAGTCAAATGCAAATTAACACAAAATAATAGAAACTGACTGGGAAAATATGTGGTGAAGGTCAGGAATGAAGGAAAATAGAAGACTAAAATGGCCAAAAGACTGGAGTTAATTAGTAATTTCTTCACTCAAAAACCATATGAATAGTATAATGAAATCAAGACTAAATAATACCCAAAGTGTGTGATTTAGTGTCTACATTTTCCCCCACTTTATGTTATTGAGAAGAACGATCAGTAACATAAAGTAGATAGAGATGTGTACCTGATGCCAATGTAGAGTGATGTATAAAATGCACCGAAGGACTAGAAAAAGCATGGAATGAAAAAAATATGATGGAGCATGGAAACTAAATATGTAAAAGAGAAAAAAGTGATAAGAATGAACCTAGGGTAGAAACACGTGTGTAGTTGCCTATTTGTGTGATGTACTTGTATGTTAGTATGGTGTGTGTTTCCACATAATGTTGTCATTGACTTCATTTTTGTTGATTTCTTGCTTCTCATATGGTCTAACCTACAAGGAGAAGATGGTCATGAAGTCAAATACATATGTATGTGTGTAAAAACACATGGATATAGCAATGAAAAAACTAAAAATGAAAATATGAAAGGTGTAAAAGGAACATGTGCAACTGATCCATGATGAGAGAAAGATTGTAGAGAGGATATATTTTCTTGTATTTTTTTGGCAATTCGACACCATAGGCCGAAGAAGTGCAGGGAGGAATTCTGCTTTATCCTCCAACCTGTAACTACTTCCGTGAATATGTGTGAAGAGATCTTGGTACTACCTGGTTTTTTGGGCAATACAATGCTACTAGATGAAGTAGTGTAGAGAGGAATTATATTGTATCCTCTAACTTGTAACTACTCCCTAGAATGCTAAGGAAAACCATGTCCTGTAAAATCTATTGTGTACGGGGTTTGTAGACTAGTCTAAACCCGCTCACTGTATTACCCACAATGTCAAGCGTGGAAACTAAATTGAACTAAACTGGTGTAGAAGCACTGTATAGAATTTAAAACCCCGAATGATGCTCCCCTCTTTGGGGACGCATGTGACATCATGGATAGGAGAAATGCGGACCCAAAAGATGACCAACCACATGAACTCTGTAACTCTTCCCTGCAAGGGGAAGGAATACGCTTGGTAGAAACTAAGGCACACACAAACAAAAAGGCTAGCCTAAAACAAGTGTTAGTACGAACAAGCATGCATGTAGAAAGCAATGTGTAAGCTACCAAGCACTATAGTAATATAAACACGCAAGAAGAAAGAGTAGATTGCCAAAGTGGGTTGCAAACATGGGATATCGCTCACAATGTCGCAAGACATGCAAGGCCATAATTGGCTAGACTTTCTGCACAGCTGAAAACCTAGGCAGTCATGAGATAAATCCCCCTCATTTATCGATGAGGCTCCTATGTAATATTTCCATCAATTATGTATCTGTGTAATTGTTCATGGGTTTTACTTCAATTGCAAAGCTCAGGAGCCATAGCTAAGAACTTTTGTAGCAAGTAATCAGTTGTAAAGAAATATTTACAAAAAAAAGGGGGAAAGAATTGATTCCAGGAAGAAAGAATAGAAGATGTGTAATCCAAGCAATAGTTTAGAAAGTTGGTCTCGTGCACATAGATAAAACAAGTAGATCTCAAAATACATAATTTAAAGGAAAGGAAAGCTTCAAATCTAGATCTAAAATAATACAAAGTTTATGCAAAGATCTATACAAAAGTAAGAAACACAAGCAACATTGACACAAAGTTCTCTGTAAATCTGGCTCCTTTCAATTCCTTAGATTTCATAAAGATATCAAGGGTTTCAGCTCAAAGTTTGGAACACAAGAATATTGATTACAAATTATGATCCTTTAACTTGTAGGTTCTTCCTCTATTTATAGCGTATAGAGGGTAGTTACAAATAGGAAGCTTTTTTAATGAATTGCCACATGTTGAAGCTATGAAAAAGAGAACCAACTAACAATATTCCTAGTGGAATTCCTTTTTGCATGAAATGCATAATTTATAACTAAAAATAGAACCTTCTATTTTGCATGTCTGCCACCTATTTCCAAGTAATTGAATTCTTCCAGTAACTTGAAGTAACAACTTTTAAACCAATCACTTAAGTTTTACAATTTAATTGATTACTCAATTACTTCGTCAGAGAAAATAAGAGAAAGAAAAAGAAAGAGAAGAAATTAGAAGAAAGTTGCTACACTCCTAGTCTTGTTCTTTTTCCATATTCTGCATGCGTTTGACTCTTTTGCCTTTGATTCTCACCAAACTAGATCTGGAAGCAGCTGACTGTGATTTTCTTATGGGTGCTATCTTTGACTTGTCTTCCCCTTTCATTCTTGAAGCTTTTGCAATTCTTCTCTAGTATATGCATTAGTGCAATATTTGTTGTAAATAATTCATACAAAACTCATCATCTTTCATTTTTAATCATATATGACCAATTTTAAATTATTGAAAGCACTCCGAGTGAAAGAAAATAGAAGTATATTCAATGAAGGCTTCATCTGGAAGATTGAGAGCAGGAAGGAATTTTTCATGCAATGAATTCTACTTGGGTTGCATTAGAAACAAGAGGATTAATTTTTGTCGTAAGCCTTTGCAATTATGAGATCTGGATATATTTCTCCCTCTGATTCTTAATATGTATTAAATGTATCATATATTGACTTATGTTTCCTTTACCAATATGGGCATCTGTGATGAATACCTGCAATTGATTCAAACACATATGGATTCCATGGCATAAATATTCAATTTTCATCACCAAAATCTACTTATAAAGTCTTATGTCGTCTATTTTTAGACTTTGCTTGCATGTCAAGCAAGCTAAAAATATTATTTTATTCACTTGTGCACTCACATCAACATGCAGATGCTCTAAAAAATAAAAAGAAAGTTTCTCCAACCCTAGGTGCCAAAACTAGATGCTTCCCGACAATTAAAAAAAAATAGATTTTAGACACTTAGCTATGCCAAAATGGGTCACACTTTTTTCGCTAGAAGACATGTTAAAAATAAGAAGTCAAAGTAATGGGAATTTTCACCCTACAAGGTAGGCAAGAAATTCTCGCTTTCACTTAAGTGACTTTACTTTCATAATGGGAATTTTCACCCTACAAGGCAGGCAAGAAATTCCCACTTTTCACTTAAATGACTTTATTTTCATAATGGGAATTTTCATCCTGCTAGGTAGGTAAGAAATTCCAGCCTTCCTGCCACCTCCAAAATTCCCATTGGCAGCTTAAGTGATTTGACTTGATGGGAAAAAGTAACCTGCTAGGCAGGCAAGAAATTCCTGCCTACCTACCACTGCCAAAATTCCCATTGGCATCTTAAATTCTTCCTTCCAAAAAGTGCAGCTTGCATTAAAGATAGCTCTTTTCCAAAAGTGTGACTTGCATTGTGACTTTTTCCTTTAAAATTGTGTGAAAATTCGTCATTGAAGGTAGCTTGGAAATTGGACATAGAAGGCAACTTCGAAAAATGCAAATAGCATGAAGACTGCATTTCTTTCCTTTTTGGATTTTTGGTGAAGAAAACACAAGCATAGAATAAAATTCGCCATTTTTCGAAAGGGTTCGGGAAGATGTAGTAGCAAAAACTTGCATGTGCCATAAATTTCATTATGTGTCTCTGTTTTAGGTGTCATTTTCTCTAAAAGTACATATTTTCTCGAGATCTACGCGTTGATGGCAATATTTTTCTTATTTTCATATAATCCATTTTTGCACCCTTTTAGACCAAGCCACTTCTTGTAATCTTCTGAAAGAATCCCGAGCTCTGATCGCTTGTAGACATTTTAGTAATTTAAAAAAATTGGATAGATTTTCAAAACCCTAGACCTGGAGAAATATCTGGAAAGAACAATGAATAGGCTATGGGAGTTTCCAAAGAAAACAAACCAAAATATAGAAAAAAATAAATAAAACAAAACAAAAACAGTTGTGGGCAATTGCTCGAAAAAATTCTCCATTTAGCTGATCTGCAAAAATTCTTCCCCTCGGGTGAATGTTCTGTGGTAATAATGATGGGGTGAAGTGCTTTATATAACCTAAATCCTCCAATTTTAGCTCAATCTATTTTTAAAAGAACTTTATTTATTTAATAAATAAATAAGTAAAATTCTCTCAGACAAAACCTGGTGAAGGGATAGAGTGAGTTTTAGCATGTGGGTATTTGGCGAATTTGGCTTTTATGACTCTCTGGGGTTACCTTGCAGCGATGCAAAAAAATGCAAGCAAAACAAACACAAAACGACCCGTTACTTTCAAAAGAACAATTTTTTTTAAAAGGGATATTCCCAAATTTTAGGGCGAAATCTCAAAGACACTTGGTCGCATACAAAAAACAAGTGTGCACACCAAACAAAGGGGAATTCCCACAAAAAAGAACAAACAATAGACAAGCAATGGTAGACAAATAAACATATAATCATGGAAGTAAGTAATCCTACAAATAAATACTGCAGATGAAGCACCCGTTAGCATGTTAGAAAGATAACCAGCATGTAAAAATGGTGTATAACCAAGTAATGAAAATTTTTAAGTACAAAATGAAACAATAACACCTGGAAGAGATGAATTTGGATGCCCCCAGTGACCGTTGTAGGAGGGGTGTGAGGTGAACATCCATGTTGCGTGTAAGAAACACGTATCTGCGATCACAACTAGAGAAAGGCATGAACATGCATGTGTGTATGGTAAAGATAATGACATCCAAGAGATATATCTAGCATGTGTTATAAAGCGAGACATGTACAAGAAAAAGTAAGCAAGAGTAAAAGTAGCCAAGGTATGCAACATGTTGTGGATGGATGGAATGGAATGCAAGACAGATTATAGGATCCACGTGCCCCCTGAGTGGATGGAGTTGTATGCACTGAGTTTCATTTGGTTTTTCCCCTCAATAGTCAAGAATGAACCGTAAATGAGAGTGTGTCATTGGGAAATGAGAGTATGTCTAACGTGTTGTGATGATTGTATAGGGGCAGTCATATCATATAAGTTAGACCCGGGTTTCTGACTCCCTGGATATACTTCTGTACCAGGCATCCCCGAGCCCAGTCTTCTCCCCACCTCAACTCAACTGAACTCAACTCAACCCTCTATATATGTATGCCTATATATTTATATGGGGCCCTTATCTCCCCTCTATTGTATGGACGGGGGCGGCGACATCGACACTCCCCCACCTTTACCCTCTATATCCCCTCTTTAGAGAAGGGGGGGGGCTATAGATCTTATATCTATTCAGGCCTATCTTAGGAGATAAATATTATCTTGATATATAGGGCCAAAGATATATATAGAGGGGTTTGGAAGGAAAGGTTGTGTAAATATCTAGATGTGAGGCAGGGCACCCAGCTGCATAAACCATAGAATCATAGAAAACTTCTTATGTGTATTTGTGATGAAATGTGACCTAGAAATGATGTTTACGTGACCCTTATAGTCGAATCGTATATCATGATAAGATGAATGAAAGAGTGATGATGTAGCCTAAAGAATTTACCACTACAAGATGCATATGGGGAGTGGTGATGTAGCCTACAACATATACCACTACATGATGATATAATATGTGAGCATTTAGCCTATAACATATGTCACTAACCTAAAAATGTCGCTTGAAGAAAGGTCAAATGATAAATGTGTGATTTTAATAAGGTCCATTTGATTTGTAAACCCTCGGCAGTCGAGTACAGTCTGAGGAAATAAAGTGCATCATAGGGTAGTGGGAGCAGCGCATAGAAGAAAATGTAGTATATGTGTTGACGATAGATGACCATGTGATGTGTAAAATGTATAATGTACGATGTATAAGATGCAATGCAAGATGTGTAGATAGACTAGTAATGTGAGGATGCACGCTATGTAATATGTAATATGAGTATTATGTAATGTTAGACTTGTAGACCACGAGAGTGTGGTACATGTATGATGAAGACTAATATGATGTATGATGTATAGATGTGAAAATGTCGAAATGTTGTACACTAAATATAGAGTGTATAATGTATAACACAATATATGTGAATAAACGCAGTGTGTAGGAGCTATGGTACAGTGTGTGGGGTTCATGTGTAGTATGCCCTCAATAGTCAAGTGTGAACCGAAGCACATGAGTGTGTCATCGGGTAATGCCGACACTAAAACGTGGGATGAGTATGTCTATGCTAGGAGATTGGTGCATGATAATACAAATATGATAGACGTGTGAATACTAATATGAGAGGGGGGATGTGTAAATGTTATTTACCCCAAGTGTGTAAAATGAAGTGTGTAATTATGTAATGTCATCTAGAAGATGATCGCTCTCAGGATCATAATCAAATGTATAAGCATTGATGACTTGATAAGCAATAGTGTTGGGTTGATCATGTAATGAGCCATTAAGGTGTAAGTTGTACATACCCATGGCATATTCCTCATCAGTAAATGGAGGAAGTGGACAATTGTGTGCATACCAAAAAGGAACTATTACAATGGAATATGTGACTAAAGGGCATAGGAAATGAGATATCAATATGATCAGGATCTAATGTGCCACCTATATAAGTAAGCCAAGACTTCCCTAATGTGAGTGGAGAAGAGAAAGGAGTGCGTGATATATAAACCGTAAGGTGAAAGACATATAAACCATAAGTAGTGGTAATAGTGATGAATCCACAATTGAGATGAGGATCATGAGTGGGAGGGTAGAGATCCTCGAAAGTGAAACCAAGTTGAGCTAGACCATCATGTGAACATATAGTGACATCGCAAGTAGGATCAAATAGAATATGTTCCCAATGTGAATTATTCATCAAGTGTGTGAAAGTAAAAGGTGGGCGTGCTAAAGTAGGTAGCACGACTGAAGGTGTAAGTGATACAATGATGCCCATAGACTGGAAAGGCCCTGATAAGGAATCATAACAGTATTACTAGGAAGAGGCATATAAGAAACTACATCTATCACACAAATAACACCCTCAAGTGGTGGCAAGTGAGATGGTTTTTCCATAGGTTGAGGATCATCTATAGCATCAGTGCATGGAATATGAAGACTAGTATTAGGAACTCGGTCACGATATTGGAATGGGTTGTGGTCACGAAAAACAATATACTCAATGCCTTCATACAGAAATTCGACACAATGATGTACAGTAGAAGTGACAAATTTCATGGCATGAAGCCAAGGCCTACCAAGTAAAGTTGTAGGATACTGGGAAATCAACAATGAAAAACACCATGGGGATAGTTTTTGGCCCTATAGTGATAAGCAGTGTAATGTGACCAAAACATGGATAAACAGAACCATCATAAGCACATAGTGAAATACAAAATGAACTAACATCACGAGCAGAAATACCTAAGAGCTCAAGGAATGACATAGGACACAAGTTGAGTTCAGATCCATTATCATTTAAAGTACATTTGATACCTAAGTTTTTAATGCGACACATGATATGCAAAGCTCGTCATTGTCAAAATCATGAAGATCAGTGGGAGGATTAGACTTGAATGCTATGTGTTGAGAAAATGCATCAAAAAATGGTTGATAGACCAAGTTAGGATGCATGTTAGCATAAATGTGAGTAGTAGCAATAAGATGTTTGAATATGTGTCTTAGATCAAGATTTGCAAGAAAATAATCATTGATTTAGATACTTATGATGACAAAACCCTAAGCTATAAGCATTATCAAGGAATAAGCTATAAGCATGAAAAACCTATGAGCGTGAAGATTGAGTCAGGCTCACTAAAATGATTAACTAAAATGTGGATTTTATTAAGTTAATCTAAACTAGGAACAATGGTAAATAATAGTAAATGAATGTAGTAAATTAATATGAAAAATGACCCAAGAAACTAAGAAAATAAAAATATGAAACCATAATTAACAAGTAGGGTTAGCATGAGCTTAGTTGATGCAATGGTTGTCCAGGACTATGTTGCAAGGTGAACTGGATCAATAGAATGCAGATGTGACAATACAAGAGCTCTAGAAGACACATATCTGAACTATTTAGCTGGACTAGGGTGCCTGGGAGAGGATCAGGGTGCCTATGGGCACCCTAGTTTGAGTTTTGGGTGCCCTGGTCTGTATAGAAAGTCCAAACAGTAGATTTCCAGGTTCAAATGATGATGTGAAGCTGTAATTTCATGTCACGTCTAATTCGTTGCACCGTGACTAATGTCATCAATGATCAATGATGAAAGATAGACCTGTAAATCCCAAAAAATAAGCATCGAACCCTAAAAAATAAAATTGCAAATGAAAGGTTTGAACTATCCTCAACGGCTAAAATGTTGGACTTACTAACCGAGTGGTGCACTATATCTCATACCTAATGTAGTTCTATTAGAATGTGTGTGTGATCATGCCCTAGGTGCTCTTGTGTTAGTCATACTTTGTTAAGTAGTAAGCTATAACTATGTGTAGAAAATGTAATAGAATGGTGGATGGAATAGAATAAACTTCCCTCTTATGATGTGTGATGCAGATGAACCAGCCTTGTCCCTTTGTGATGGAACTAGATGGATGCAAATGAGCTCTAGATTGATGCAACCTTAGATGATGATAGTAGTGCCTAATGTTTGGTCCCTCATTATGATCTCATAATTTTTTATTTATTTGGTTCTCTTGTTCTAATTTCATAATTAACCCCGAAGAGGTTGACCACCAAAAATATAGAATGTTCAAATGGCTAGAAAGTGCCCAAAAAGTAGTGGGAAAGTGTGAAAAGGATCAAGGCACCCCGACTCGCCAGGGCACCTGTCGGTGCCCCAGTACTAGCCTGTGCACCCTAGTCAAATGTAAAATAACACCGAATGACAGAAACCGACTGGGAAAGTATGTGGTGAAGGTTGGGAATGACGGTAGATATCATAATAAAATGGCCAAAAGAGGAGGGCTAATTATTACTTTCTTCACTCAAAAACCATGTGAATAGTAGTATGAAACCGAGGCTAAATAATACCCAAAGTGCATGATTTAGTGTCTATAATTTGAATCCTTTTAAAAATGCTTGAGATGGTTGTGCTCTTGCTAAGAAATTTAGTAGGGATTTTTTTAGTTCTTGGAAATGATGGAAGATGATCTCCATGACTTGGTTGAGTGATTCATAACTGTATTAGTGGCTGACCTAGTGGATATGTATCAACTTTAGGAAGATTTAGGTAGCCTTGGGTTACTTTTGAATGTATCTGTAATGAGTGTGCCTAGTGATTTTTATGTTATTTACAGGTGAACGCAAACTCATGAAGATGAAAAGAACCAAAATAAGTAGTGCAATTGAAAATAGAGTTGAAATATGTGTAAGTCCAAGATTTTACAGGTTGGCCAGGATTGGATCCCACATCCTGACCATACTGTATAGTTTTAGACAGGGAGATGGTGAATGAAATATGAAATTTGCATCATGATGGGTAGATGTTAAACACTGATTCTACACATTCATTATTCATAAAGTGTTGACACATTACTGTGTAGGAATAATAATTTTAGGAGAGTGATAGCATGATTTACCGTGTGGTAATAATATTTAGGTGCTTATTTTAGTCAAGATGCATAGTCATAATCAACAATGTCAAATGATAAATTGACAATTTTAAGTGTTTACAACTAGATGAGGGCCATATTTATTGGTCGCAATTTCCATGATAATTTTGAATTTAATGCGAACATGGATTTAAAATATCACAATAACAATATGTGTGATAACTAAGCATTGATAAGACAAAAAAACAATTAATTCTAGAAAAAAAAACTGTAGCGGAGCAAATTTCTCAAGTTTCCTCAACTTTCATACTTTGTTTGGTCTATGGTGATTTTAGGACTTTACATCTAGGATAACTTAGCCATATAATTTTGTTAACAATCACTTTATAATTATTATTGTTTATATGTCTACCCATATCCAAAGTCCAGTTATTGAAACTATGACATATTGTGATGGCACCTCCAGCTAAGAAGCCATGCAATTTTGCTCTTAAGGTGTTCCATAAGGTAATATTCATTATCCATATGTCATTTTACATGTTTTTGAATTGAATGTTGTTTGCAAATGGATTGAATAGCTTATTTTAATAGGTTATTTTTTGGAATAATTCCCTTTGAAAGCATGATCAAAACATGAGTGTAATTTGTTGGAATCAACACGACATAAAACTAGATGCATTCTAGACTATGAAAATAATTATTTGGTTTGGTTTTGCTAATCAAATACATAATGCGGTCATTCTACATAAGTCCTCAACCTAATATGTTTAATGCTCATTGCTAGTGTTATCTCAATGGACATGAGTGTGGTTTTTAAGCCTACAACCTTTGAAATCCTAGTTTGGGTAGAATTCACTAGCCTTCCCATGTTGTGTTGGCACTTTATATACCAAATAGAAACCAATATTAGCCATGTAATATGTAAGGATCTTGCTGATTTTTACTCTACTCAACCACATAAGTGTGTCTATTTGGAAGTTGATCTTTCTTGGCACCTTAAGGAGACTAGCAAAATTCTAGTTGGTGACTCTCACTATGTTCAAAGAGTACTCTATATTAAATTTCCAAAAAATTGCTTCATATGAAAATCACATGAGAAAAATATTAGGTACTATTTACTTTTAGCCACATGATATATATTTTTTAAATCCTATTACCAAGATTCCTCAAACATATAGGGAAAATGGTTAGACTGCGATGGGTTGTAAAAAGACCACAACAAATCCATTAACATTAACCCCTCTATGGGTGTTTATAATATTTTTAAAAAAAATCCTATTAGTTTAAACCATGCTTTGCAAATTCTTGTTAATCCCTTGGCATTTATTCATCTTGTACAAACAAGGTTATTGCCTCAACTTCCAACGATGTGCTAAACCTCAAGGTAATATCCCACCCCTGGTCGTGAGTGTTATCACTATTCATCATACTAAATTTTAGGATATTGCTTATAATTTTCATTTTAATGTTCATGCATTTTCTCTTTGTAAGATAAGGACTTGACAACCTCGTAGCCTTAATCATCAACTTGTGGAAGGAAATATTCTTCCCTAGTCTATATGTCAATTTAAACTTAATGGTTTTTTATGTTCTAACCAATTGCAGTTTTTTATAAATGCTTATGCATCCCTTGGGTAGATACAAGATGATGGGGGTCAAAAAGGGGGATAAGTGGCCACTTTGTTTTTGGAAAAATAGTTATATGTGAACTTGGAGAGACTTTCAAGGGCACCTAATCAAATAATTTTGTAATATTGTAAGAATATATATTGTGAAAATTCAAATCTCATTTCTAAATATGTAATTTTTTTCACTACGTAGATGAGATAACTATGTCAAATTTACATATTTCTAACAGTGACATAGTAAGTTTTTGTGAAAGCATAACAAAAGTGCATGTGTATGAACACACCTTTTTGAAGCAAATGAATGATTTTTTAAATGAAATTTCATACACGGGTTAAAAAAAGTTGGGAATTTTTGAGATCATTTTTTCATTATTTTTAAATTAATATAATAATTTTACAACTCAAGAAATATGAAAAGTTTAAAATAGAAGTGTACGGACATAGCTTTTTGAGCTTAACTTCATAGATTTGAAAAAAAAATAATAATAATTGTAGCCAACGATGTGTAGATTGTTGTGATGTAAATGTTATAATGTGGTGGTTAATTTTCAAAAAAAATATTACACTACTAGTAACGATAAATGAATGAATTATAATGAGTTACATTGTGTAATAATTAAAATTACTAATCTAATATGTAAAAAATATTATATTTTCAGAAACTAGATTCTCCCCTCTACAAACCCATATAATTTTTTTTAAATACATAAATTTGATGAATATTTAATGCCTGCGATGGGGAAAATTATTCTAAATTATCCAAATGTCATGTTAGTTGGTCTTGTGTAGTTGTAAAGCTCAAGTTCGGATCCCCAATCCAAAACAAAATGCTATTTGGGAGGTAAGAAAGTCAATAACTTTTTTTTTTTAATGAAAATAGATATTATATTATATTAATGCAATCATATACAAGATAGCTTTTAGAAGAAAAAAAAACGAGTGATATGAGAGCACGCCCCAAAACCACAAACAAACTAGGTCAAGCCTAGGACAAAACCAAATGGATTAGGCAACGCCTAGGAAACCATAAAAAACACAACATTATGCAGCAGCAGAAAACATTCCCGAAGTAGGGGGATCATGATCATCTGGCCAACTCGAGCCTAGGAGGTCCTTGCTGACATCTGGAATATCCCAACTAGGGGGATTTTCTTCTTCTTTTTTTACCTCCTTCTGAGTAGGAATGGCAAGAGAGATGTGAGGAAACTTTCTAGAAGGTGACAGTGGTAGCGGGGGCAAGTTCCAACCATCAAGTGTGCATGTCTCGGGGCCGACAGGCGATCCCCACCTGAGTTGGTGAGCAAGGGACCCCCATCCTTGTTGGTGAGTTGATGGCAAGTGACACCTCCATTAGTGAGGGCGGGGCGAGCGATGAGCCCGGATGAAGGAATGCCACTGAGAGCCAATGTGGTGACCACCACACCCATGAAGTGAGGAGTGCCAATATGGTAAGGGTGGCTCCTGAGCGTCGTTGTATGGGGCATTGCCCCAATGCCGTAGAAAATTTTGATGGTTGTTCACTTCCATAGCTACTTTATTAGCCTGGACTTAAATCTACATCAGCACATTGGAGATAACCATAGATTTGTTATACACTGAAAATTATTGATCAACTTTAGAATTAGAAAATAAAAAAGAATTTCTTTCTTTCCATATCCAAAACATAATTTTCCCCCTGAAAACATGCCAAATTTGGGTGCTCCTAGGAGGATATTGTGCCAAGCAAAACAGTGCGGTCTGAGAGGAAATAAAAATGTATGTATCTAATTCCAAGCAAGCTACGCTTTCAGACAAAACCAAAAATAGTTGTAAAAGAGTTTCCAAGTGGCCACATAATGGGCACTTGGGAGCTGGGATTCCAATTTGAACAATTCGAGACCCTATGGGAAGGCCTTGGTGTAGAACACACCAGAGAAAGTGAGTAATTTTTTGTTCCACACAGATAGACCAGACAATGTCAAATCACTGACTCCATAAAATATAGTGTAATGAATGCCCCATCGAGTGTTGATTTTTTCAACCATGGGCAGATGGGGAAAAATCCAATAGTAGCCTTTGTTGGCTAAATAATTGTGAAACAGGGTATCAACATACCACTTCCAATCCATCCACCAAGGGTGAGAGGAACGCACAAATATTTTGTGCAACATATGGTTAGGAACCAAATTGAGGACTTCAGTATTGCTAGCTTGATCTTGGTTAGTCAGCCGAAATTGAGATTTAATCTTAGACGAAGAGTATAAGGATTGAGAGTGTTTACAGAATAAGTATTTGATGGTGTGAATTATGTGCTTGAAGAGTTTGAGCGCAGGAACCACTTGGATATCTGTGAAACACTTGTCCTGAGCCTGAAAAATTGGCAACCACCAAAGGGAATGATGGTTAATGGAAATCCCATTACGAAAGCCATCTCCTTTCCATTGAAGCCATGGTTTGATACATTCCCAAGCCTTCCAAATGATTTTAATCACAAAATTACCAACCACTTTAATAGGCACCAGATCAATAAGGAGGTTGACAAACCGTAATCCTTTCCATGCAAGGAGGCCATAAGGTGATCCTTCTTCTATACCATGGGGAAAAATCACTTTCCATGCTTCTTTTCCAGTGATGCATCGAAAAATCCATTTGGCATATATTACCCACCCTTGGCGTTGTATGTCAATGACGCCTAAGCCCCCAGATTTGCAGGGAAGGCAAAAAATTTCCCAAGCTACTCGATGAAAACCTTTACCAATGGAGGTGTTGGCAAAAAGAAAGGATTTGAGGAGTGTTTCAAGTTTCTGAATGGAGGCTTTAGAAGGCACCCAACATGAAGAGTAGTAAACGTGTGTGGCCACCAGCACTTCAGAGAAAATTTGGAATCTCCATGCCAAGGATAGAGGTCTGGTAATCCAATAGTCTAATTTTTTGGCTATCCGTTGAATGATGTATTGTCATATTTCATCTAGAGAAGCTTGAAAGGCAAATGGGATGCCTATAAATTTAAGCATTTTTATGTGTGTAAGAATCTTACACACAAAAGGGGCGAGCCAAGTGAGAAATGGGAGGAAATATTACCGGTAGCACTGAGTTTTCTTCCATTTAATGGAAGAAGCAAACGTTAAACAAAAGAAGACAAGGCAGTGCATGGCATTATGGATATTGGATTCTTCTTCAATGAGCATGAGAAAGGAATCATCTCAAAGTGACCGTTGAGTAATTGAGAATTGTTTGCAAAGGGCAGTGAAGTCCCTTGACAAGCCCTTGGGTTTTAGCGTGAGCCAGCAGATACCCAAAACCTTTAGCTGGAAGCACATAGAGCGCAAAGTCAATAAAATTTTAAAAAAAGCAAAGAGCACACGTGACTTGAAAAGGGCATGTGTCCTTCGAAAAGGGTGCACATCCTTTAAAAAGGGAGCATGCACTTTGCAAAAGGGTGTACACCCTTTACAAAACATTAAAAAATAATTAAAAACAATTTTATAAAGGGTGCACACCCTTTGTAATTCAAATACCATACGTCCTTTTGGTTTAGGTATTCTGAAGATATTTTAACGATTTTTTACAAAGGTCGTGTTCCATTTTTAAAATAGTGTACACCCTTTGTGAAAAATCACAAAAATGGCCACAAAATTGACCCCCAACTTTTTACATCTACCCCCTTGACTAATTGAATCCATATGATATGTCCCTTGATTCAAGTTCCTCTTGAGTTGATTTTTATGGTATGTTAGATTTTTTTTCTTTCAATTGTTGCTAAAGTTATTTGACCATATAGTTTATCTTTGATTAAAAATCATAAGTCGGGCTAAGGATGAATTAACACTTTTTCTATTTTAAATGGTGGAATCATTATGTTACACATGAATGTGACCTAAAAATTAACATCCTTTGGGTGTTAATAAACATTGATAACTAATCTTTTGGGGCAATTAATATTTATTCATCTAATAATGTGAATGAAAAATGGAGCTTTGGCTCTAGATTACATATGAGCTTCCTAACACACATTTGATAATTATTAGTGACTTCAATATGGTCGAGTTGCAAATAAAAAAGATAGGTCACATACCCATGTGTTAGATAGTTGGTGAAAAATAATCATGGATGTACATACACAACAAATTTGGGTTTTATTACCCCATTACAATGTGTCGCTCAAATGTGATCATATGGCATACTTGGTCTAATTTCTACCAGGGGTCTAACATAGTCCTCAAGTAACTTGATCATGACATGCTCTCCACTCAACCACATTTTTATTTTTGTAGCCATTTTTAGTTACCAGTTGATGTTCTATCAAAATTTTCTCTTTTTTATCATCTTCCTATCCATTTCCATGTTGAATGGATTTTTAGACAACCCAAATTACAAAATATACAATTTTTCAAAATAATGAATTATTTTTGGATGGACACATGATGAACCGCATTAAGTGGGTCTTGAATATGGCTCCTAGGAAAGTTGACAATACCATATATATTTCATAATTGAAAGACACCATTAGTAACTTATGGTGTTTCTCCATACATTTGGACATCAAAATTATGAAATCCAGCATCCATCTTAATATGCCACCACCTCAGAGGTAACTCACTCATTAACCACTTTTGATTAGATGTTTTTTCATGAGTCTTTACAAATTTAAGTGACATAGATTAGGCAACACCTCAAAATTGTATATGCTTACAATGCCTAGGGTGCTCAAATAAAATCCAGGGTTCACGAGCTCAAAGTGGGTGATAAGGTGTTCAAAGAATTATTTCAAATTCCAAAAACTAAACATTCACATCAAAAAATCAAGGAAATTCTTGATGTCACTTAGAGGCTTACTAAAGTACTTGACATGGTGTAAGCATTCATTTTCCACTATCAATAGGTTTTAAACCTCAACCCCCTCCCCTGAGTGATAAACAAAAATATATTATAGTTTTCCCTTGCAAAATTTTGCAATCTCAAAGATTTTCACATGATCAGCCTCTCACCATGGATGATCTCCATGAAGTGGTCTCAAAAATGGTTAATGGCAAGTCTCTAGGTCAAGATGGTCTCCCATGTGAATTCTATACTTTTGGAAATGACCTTTTTCACGTATATATAAAGAGGCTTATAATACCAATTCTCTTGGTCAATTTAAAACAACGGCCACATCAAATTATACAAAAAATGGGGTATTCAAAGCTCATCTAAAATTGGAGACCAATTACCCTACAAAATATCTCGTACAAGATCATACCCAAATCTTTGAATGTGTGTATCTTCCACCTCTTACCTATAAATTTTATTCTAAAGAAAACATGGTTCATTCTAAGAAGATATATTCTCGAC
Organism: Taxus chinensis; assembly: GCA_019776745.2. Lineage (NCBI taxonomy): Eukaryota > Viridiplantae > Streptophyta > Pinopsida > Cupressales > Taxaceae > Taxus > Taxus chinensis. Next base: position 153,195,354 of record CM034150.1, on the reverse strand, counting down.
AATATTATTGTAGTTTGGGAAGGCATTGAGTGGACTTGAATTTCTCAATAGAAATCCATGTGTATAAAAATTGGATTTAAAAAAATCATACAACCATACATAATGAAATTTTATTTGGGTTATGCTTAAGACGTTAGGATTTGGTCATACCATTGTTCGTTATGTGAAAATAATTTTTACATATGTTTATTCTTACCTCTCTATCAATGGAGTTAACTTTGAGCATTTTGGTATCGATCACTTCATTCTCCAAGGATGGCCTCTTATCCCAAGATAATTTTTCTTAAGCGTTCTTATAGATAATTCCATTCACCAAGGTTTGGTCAAAGGCATCACATATGAATGATAGATGCACAACTAGTTAATGGTCATTTTGGTGATAATTTATTCCTTACTTACATTTAAGATGATGGAAATATTCAACATGTTATGAATCACCTTGACATCTATTGCTTAGCTTGTGGCTCTAGCATTCGATGGTAAACAAAACTTAATGTTATATGAAATCCTTTCATTCTCCACCTCCTTAGTTAAGTAACTTTCAATGGAAGCAGATTTAGCACGGAAAATTCATTTGATTAACTTAAGAATTCCTTTTACATTCCAAGAAACTTCCTCCCTCGTATGGATTTATGGGATTGAGAAAGTTAATAAGAAACATTATTACTAGATCATTATGCCCTTCTCACATCCTATAAAATATCAAATGTGCTCCAAAGTCCTTTCTCCCATCAATATTTAATATTCATCTTATTGGTCTCTCTCTCAAGATTCTTATTAAAAGCTTGAAAAGTTGTTCAAAGTTTTTTAGGGCCCAATCATGAATTTAGAAAATGGTTTCATATGGTTGATTTGGAATTTTTTTGCATCCCCAAGGACTCATGAGGATTATGATTTCTCGACATTGGATTTCAAGGCACAAATCTTTGTGAAAAATGGATCATTTTGGATTTTTAAATATGATAAGCCTAAAATTTTTGCTATAAACTTGCATCACTGAAGGAACACCTTAAGGGAGTACAACTTGGAAAGGTGTTGGTTTTCAATATCTTATGATAATGAAAAATCCAATGAGATTTATCTCCTCCTTTGTCATAAAAAGCATTTGGAAGGCATGGGGAAAATTCAAACCATGGATTATGTGGAATGGGGATGGATTCTGAAATGGTATTTCCATTCATCAAAATTTTATTCGGTGGTCTCTAATTTTAAATTTTCACAATGTCCCTCTTGCTAAGGTGCCTTGGATTCAATCCCTAAATATTTTCAAATGAGGGGTTCTCACTACATAAAATATGTTTTGTAAGAAATCCAAGAGATTACTTCGTTGACTAGAAGCTAAAGCTAACTTTCTATTAGCCAATAAAGACAAGGAATCCTTTCAAGAAATCTTGGATGTTATCCCCATGGAGATGTTCCATAAAATTTGAGTTATTTCATCTTTTCCATGGTGGAAAGACTAGAAATGGTATCCTGAAACCCCATTTCAAATTAATTCTCCCAACAAGGGCTATAAATTATATTCCCCACAATTTCCTATAGCGGAGAAGCTTAATGTTTGATGATCTATCTATTTGATGTGGATCAAGTTCAAGAGCACACACAAATTTTTTTGAAAAAAAAAACCAGAAGTTTCAAAATAGATTTATTCTCATTCCAGAATCCACACTAATCTTTTACATCATTACAATCTTCCTTTTATTTCACATTAGCTCTAAAAAACCCTAAAATGCCAAAAATTACCTACTAGTAAAACACCTCGGATGGTTCCCAAATTTTACGTAAAAAATATGCCTTTGTAAATTAAGGCTCATGCAAAATTTTGGATTATTTTGTAAATCATAGCGAAAAATTATTAAAATTCTAGTCCTAGAGAAGAAAAAAAAATGTTCAGAGCCAATTTTAGACCACTAGACGAAGGAATCCAACCCCAAAAATATGCCGAAATGGAAACAACCTTTATGGGAAAAAAAATTCATGGCATAATACTATTGAAGATATACCACCCTGGAAAATTTCAAGATGTTATGTTCCTTAAGAAGTTATGGGAAAAAAATTTCATGGCATAATACTATTGAAGATATACCACCCTGGATCAAAAGTTATGGCCTTAAGAAGTTATGTTCCCACATCATTCTCCCCTGGTTGAAAAGATAAATGCTTCTGTGAATTCAATTGATGGAATTCATCCAATTTTCCATTTTCAATCTTCTTCAACTCCCACTCATGAATCCATGTATTTTCTTCCTACTGCAAACCTTCCCATTGTACCTCCCATATCTAGCAATGACTATCTTTCAGTCCAAGACACACATTACCCTTTCCTTTTTCTTCTTCGGCATTTGTTACTCCCAGTTTATTTATTCCTCCTCCATGAATTTTTCCTCATGAATTAGAAACTTATATAAGTCAGAAGCATTAAAAACTGGTGAAATAAAAAAGTTATCAGGTAGCTCCACCTTGTAGGCATTAGCACTCATTTTCTTCAAAATCCTACATGGCCCAATTTTCTTATACTTTAGTTTATTATATATCCCCTTTGGAAACTTCTCCTTTCTAAAATGAACCATCACCATATATCCTTCTTCAAATACATTTTCTCTCCTACTGGAATTTTCATTTGCTTTATATTTTGCATTACTAACTTTCAACTTTTCCCTCACTTCTTCATGCAATTGTAGCATGTGTTCTGCAAATTCTTTTGCATCATCATTGGTTTTATTTTTACCAGGTTGAAAAATCATATCTAAGACTCCCTTGGGGTTCTTACCATATACAATCTAGAAATGAGAATTCCCTATTGAAATGTTTACCATGATATTATAAGAAAATTCAGCTCGTGGTAAATTCAAATCCCATTGTTTTGACTTTTCTAAGTATGCAACGTAGGATATTTTCCAAGATCATATTCACTACTTGTATCTTTCCATCAATCTGGGGGGTGATATGCACTATTGAAATGTAGTTGTGTCCCCATTTTCTTCCACAATATCTTCTAAAATTGACTCAAAAAGTTTTTCCCAATTTGAACTTATCGTTCTTAGGAACTCCATGCGAACCTAACCACTTCTGAAAAAACAAATCTACAATTCTGGAAGGCATCATTAATTTTCTTACGAGCAATGAAATGTACCATCTTAGGGAATCTATCAACCACAAAAAAAAAAGGAATCATTCCCTCATTATGTGTTAGGACATCCTAACAAAAAATCCATACTCAAATCAACCCATGGCCCTATAGGGGCAGGTAATGGCATATATATCCTAGTATTTTTTGCATAGCCCTTAGCCATTTGGCATACTCTACATATTTCTACATTCCCACTTATGTCCCTCTTTACCTTCAGCCAATAATACTTCTCTACAACAAGAGCAGTTGTCTTACTTATACCAAAGTGTCCAGCCAACCCCCCACTATGCAATTCTCTTATAATATTTTCTCTCATTGAACCAACCAGGATGCACAATTGTTTTCCCTTGAATAAATAACCTTCCTAAATCAAATAATTAGAAGAACCACTACCCATTGAAGGGTCCTTACATTGTCTCACAACATCACCAAAATCTGAATCACCTTCATACAATTCCTTAACTGCCTCAAACCCTACTACTTCATTTTCCATTGTTATCAAAATTGCTACACGCCTACTCAAGGCATTAGAAACTTGATTTTTCTTACCTGGATTATCCTTTAAGACAAAGGTATATTCTTGCAAAAACAAAACCCACTTTGCATGTCTACTATTTATTTTCTTCTATGTTCTCTAATTTTATTCATTCATCACAATTTTATTCATCACAATGTCCCTCTTGCTAAGGTGCCTTGGATTCAATCCCTAAATATTTTCAAATGAGGGGTTCTCACTACATAAAATATGTTTTGTAAGAAATCCAAGAGATTACTTCATTGACTAGAAGCTAAAGCTAACTTTCTATTAGCCAATAAAGACAAGGAATCCTTTCAAGAAATCTTGGATGTTATCCCCATGGAGATGTTCCATAAAATTTGAGTTATTTCATCTTTTCCATGGTGGAAAGACTAGAAATGGTATCCTGAAACCCCATTTCAAATTAATTCTCCCAACAATGGCTATAAATTATATTCCCCACAATTTCCTATAGCGGATAAGCTTAATGTTTGATGATCTATCTATTTGATGTGGATCAAGTTCAAGAGCACACACAAATTTTTTGAAAAAAAAACCAGAAGTTTCAAAATAGATTTATTCTCATTCCAGAATCCACACTAATCTTTTACATCATTACAATCTTCTTTTATTTCACATTAGCTCTAAAAACCCTAAAATGCCAAAAATTACCTACTAGTAAAACACCTCGGATGGTTCCCAAATTTTACGTAAAAAAATATGCCTTTGTAAATTAAGGCTCATGCAAAATTTTGGATTATTTTGTAAATCATAGCGAAAAATTATTAAAATTCTAGTCCTAGAGAAGAAAAAAAAATGTGTAGAGCCAATTTTAGACCACTAGACGAAGGAATCCAACCCCAAAAATATGCCGAAATGGAAACAACCTTTATGGGAAAAAAAATTCATGGCATAATACTATTGAAGATATACCACCCTGGAAAATTTCAAGATGTTATGTTCCTTAAGAAGTTATGGCCTTAAGAAGTTATGGGAAAAAAATTTCATGGCATAATACTATTGAAGATATACCACCCTGGATCAAAAGTTATGGCCTTAAGAAGTTATGTTCCCACATCATTCTCCCCTGGTTGAAAAGATAAATGCTTCTGTGAATTCAATTGATGGAATTCATCCAATTTTCCATTTTCAATCTTCTTCAACTCCCACTCACGAATCCATGTATTTTCTTCCTACTACAAACCTTCCCATTGTACCAAATATCCATTGTACCTCCCATATCTAGCAATGACTGTCTTTCAATCCAAGACACACATTACCCTTTCCTTTTTCTTCTTCGGCATCTGTTATTCCCAGTTTATTTATTCCTCCTCCATGAATTTTTCCTCATGAATTAGAAACTTATATAAGTCAGAAGCATTAAAAACTGGTGAAATAAAAAAGTTATCAGGTAGCTCCACCTTGTAGGCATTAGCACTCATTTTCTTCAAAATCCTACATGGCCCAATTTTCTTATACTTTAGTTTATTATATATCCCCTTTGGAAAATTCTCCTTTCTAAAATGAACCATCACCATATCTCCTTCTTCAAATACATTTTCTCTCCTACTGGAATTTTCATTTGCTTTATATTTTGCATTACTAACTTTCAACTTTTCCCTCACTTCTTTATGCAATTGTAGCATGTGTTCTGTAAATTCTTTTGCATCATCATTGGTTTTATTTTTACCAGGTTGAAAAATCATATCTAAGACTCCCTTGGGGTTCTTACCATATACAATCTAGAAATGAGAATTCCCTATTGAAATGTTTACCATGATATTATAAGAAAATTCAGCTCGTGGTAAATTCAAATCCCATTGTTTTGACTTTTCTAAGTATGCAACGTAGGATATTTTCCAAGATCATATTCACTACTTGTATCTTTCCATCAATCTGGGGGTGATATGCACTATTGAAATGTAGTTGTGTCCCCATTTTCTTCCACAATATCTTCTAAAATTGACTCAAAAACTTTTTCCCAATCTGAACTTATCGTTCTTGGAACTCCATGCAACCTAACCACTTCTGAAAAAACAAATCTACAATTCTGGAAGCATCATTAATTTTCTTACGAGCAATGAAATGTTCCATCTTAGGGAATCTATCAACCACAAAAAAAAAGGAATCATTCCCTCATTATGTGTTAGGACATCCTAACACAAAATCCATACTCAAATCAACCCATGGCCCTATAGGGGCAGGTAATGGCATATATATCCTAGTATTTTTTGCATAGCCCTTAGCCATTTGGCATACTCTACATATTTCTACATTCCCACTTATGTCCCTCTTTACCTTCAGCCAATAATACTTCTCTACAACAAGAGCAGTTGTCTTACTTATACCAAAAGTGTCCAGCCAACCCCCCACTATGCAATTCTCCTATTATATTTTTTCTCTCATTGAAACCAACCAGGATGCACAATTGTTTTCCCTTGAATAAATAACCTTCCTAAATCAAAATAATTAGAAGAACCACTACCCCATTGAAGGGTCCTTACATTGTCTCACAACATCACCAAAATCTGAATCACCTTCATACAATTCCTTAACTGCCTCAAACCCTACTACTTCATTTTCCATTGTTATCAAAATTGCTACACGCCTACTCAAGGCATTAGAAACTTGATTTTTCTTACCTGAATTATCCTTTAAGACAAAGGTATATTCTTGCAAAAAGAAAACCCACTTTATTTTCTATTGTTTACATACATCAATGTTTCATGGTCAGTAAAGAGTACAAATTCCTTAGCTACCAATTAATGTCTCCAATGCCTTAATGCATGAACAACAACATAAAATTCCACTTCATAAGTAAAATATTTCATCTTGAATTCATTTACCTTTTTACTGAAGAATGAGACAAGTCGTCCTTCTTAACTCAGTACAGCTTCAATCCTAACATTTGAGGCATCACAAATAACCTCAAATCCCTTGCTAAAATCTAGCAATACCAAAACAGGTGCCTCTGACACTTTCTTCTTTGACAATTCAAAACTATTTGTTGCTACCATGGTCCATGCAAAATCCTTCCCCTTCGTACACTCTATTATGGGTGTGGCAATGTTACTTTAATTTCTGATGAACATCCTATAAAATTTTCTAATCCATGACAACTACAAACCTCTGTCACATTGCCTGGAATAGGCCATTCCAAAATTGCCTTCACTTTTTCCTCATCCATCCTTTGAGATGAAAAACCCCAAAAAACTAGACTTTTCTTAAGAAATCTACACTTATTTAAGTTTGCATAAAGAATCTCTTTACGTAACAATTCTAAAACCAATTTTAGATGTAACAAGTGTCCTTCCACTATCTTACTAAATATCAAAATATTGTCAAAATAGACAACAACAAACTTACCATTGTATTCTCAGAGTACTATGTTCATCAATCTCATGAATGTACAGGGTGCATTAGATAGCCCAAATATCATCACCATCCACTCATACAATCCATATTTTGTTTTGCAATTCGTTTTCCATTCATCCCCTTTACGGATTCGGATCTGGTAGTACCCACTCTGGAGGCCAATCTTACTAAAATATTGAGCTCCCATTAGCATGTCCATCATATCATCCAATCTTGGAGTTAGGAATCAATACTTTATTTTGATTTTATTTATGGCCCTATTTTCCACACAAATTCTCCAGTATCCATCCTTTTTGGGATTCAATAGTGTTGGATTTGCACATGGACTCATGTTTTTTCTCACTAACCCTTTATGTATAAGATTTGTCACTTGCCTGTTCAACTACTCACTATGTGTTGAACTCATCCTGTATGATGCCTGATTTGGAAGGCCCGATCATGGGAACAAATCAATCTGGTGTTCTATATCCTGCTTCGGAGGTAACCCATTTGGTATGACATCCTGATATTCTTTTAGTACCTTTATTGTCACAGTAGGTGCTTGGCCCTGGAAAATGGCTAAGTATTTGAAGAGTGCAGAGGTTCACATGCACATGGGTAAGTTGTAGAAGAAATACATGGAATTGCTACAGAAGGAACTCGTGGAATGATAAACATGGTGAGCGCACAAGAAGAACAGGGTTTGCACATGGAATATGGAAAGTGATGCGCGAAAGGATCATTGCGGACATGCAAAGGACTTAGTGATTTTTTGGTATGTGAAGCTAAATATAGACTTGGAGTACATGACATCCAAGAAGGTTTGGGCATTCATGAAGAGCCTGTTTTTAAGGAAAGAACTTACAATTCAAAAAAGCACATGGAGCTAATAAGAGGATCAGAACTAGGAATTAACTATAAATGATCTATTAATAGGTGAAGCTTGCATGCTTCCATATATGTCTTATAGCGGTGCATGGTTATTCTTACCATGCAACATATTTTGAGAATGCATGGGTGGTGAAGGGAAATTTCCCCACCCCTATATATAGGTATTGATTTGCATGGGTTATATCATTATGTGTATTAGGGTTATATCATTATGTGTATTAGAGTTATATTGTTGGTTTATGAGCGCGCCTAACTCATGACTGTCATATATATGTATGTATGTATGTATTCAACTATTATGGATTAATATAATGGATCAATGTGGTTGGATCTTGATTGTTGATGTCTCTATTACTAGTAAATATATGTTGAATATAATCTTAGTGGTTATGTGATATGTATGTTTAGTTACTTATGTGTGTTTCCAAATTAATCTCATGGATCTAGTTGTTGTGATTATGGAATATATGTTCATGCATGCTAACTCCTTGAAAAAGATGACATAAAAAAGGGACCCAGTACCTTTGCACGCTTTTGGTGAGCACTCAGATCTGAGTAATGTGTCAACCCGTATAGGGTTTTGATTAAGAAAAAAAAACTACATTTTGGTTCTGTTGTTGGGACCTCTTTTCTAAGCTATTACGAGGATGTTACACATTAATAGCTTATCTGTTGAATCGTGTGACCACTAAAGATTGGGTTATTAACGCATAGCATCGATTTTCTCGAAGATATGGTTCTGGACCTGATTTCAATGCGTGCAAGTGGGTTAAGGAACATCTTTATCATGAGTTTTATGAGTCGTTCTTTTGCTTCTTCCCTATAGAATTGTACGAGTGGTTTTCTATGTATGCATCGATGAGGAGATGGTATTACAGAACAAGGGTTTGGACGTAGGAAGAATACCATACCTTGTTTTACACAGATGAACCTTAGACACGTGTTATATATCATTGGTGGGTTGGTGTTGTGAATAGTTATAACCTAGAGTACATTGTTTCCACGTATTCTTTCCTGAAAGTTACAGAGCTTAAGTTTTTGCATGAGCCTAGAGGATCTTAACTCCACGTTATACCTTTAACAATTGAGATCTTGATGGTGGTGTTGAATTTAGAGCATCTCTCGATGGCTAGCTAAACTCACCACTGCACGTGGGGGAAGGAGTAGGTGTGGTGAAAGATGGAAAAATTTGTGGCAGAAAGGAAGAGAGAAGAAAGGTGGCTTAATTATAATGAAGTGCAAGAGAGAGAACTAGTGAATTAGTGTGATATTGAGGAGTCTGTGGAGTTATGGATGATGGTGGCTCGTGAAGGATTTGAGGCTCACGTAGAAGATGTGAAGCCAGAGAATCAGGATCTCCCTCACTTAAGCAAGCATAGTACAGATTCCTCTCTGGATTTTGATGAGAGTGCTTCAGAAGAAATTATAAGGACCACGAGCACATACCTGATCCCACCTAGAAACCTTTCCCTTGTGCTTAGTGTTCAAGTTCCTAAAATAGTTATTGATAAGCAAGTTAGTGTTGGTGATAGAGTAGTGACAGGTAGATTTCATTTCTCATTGAGTACAAGAGTTAATCAGATAGCACATTCATCTATGGTGATATAGACGTCATCCTTGTTGTTTGGAGGTCCAATTGGAGGAATATTCTCTAACACGTTATCTACACAGAGCTTGGGTGTGTAGAACATTGGTAATGCATCTGAAAGTGGCACAACTTCGTAGATTATGGGAGTTCAATTTAGTACAAAATTTGGAAGACAAAGTAGCTCATCCTTTGGTCTGGTTTCCACCACAAGGGGTGGATCAGGAGGATCATGTGATTCGGGAACTAGTGGGTCTAGTGGTTCTGGAGGGGGAGGAAATACTGGAGGCAATACATGTTCTTGATCTAGTGGGCATGGTCCGCACCGAACCCAACAGGTTATCTATGAAATTTCACTTCACCTTCTTAAATATCAATTCATTGAGGATGCAGCAGAGTACATTCACATGTGTGAGTTTCTATGGTGCACGAAAGGGATTACATCCCTTGAGCGTAAGGAAAGCCAGTTTGTTACTAATTTGCAAGGGTGTGCACATAACTGGTATTGAAAGTGTGATCTGAACCAGACTACTATGGATTACAATGTTTTACGTGAAGCTTTCTTAGCAGAGTTCCATAGACCTGAGTTTGAACAGAAAATCATCAACATGCTGAAAGAGATTAAGCAAGGCATGACTGAGAACATAAGGGAGTATAATGCACGTTTTAAAAATTTGTTATCAAAGTTGTCTTATGATATCCACCCTAGCCAGCATACATAGTGGTTTGTTGGTGGTTTGATCACAAATTTTAGAAGGGCTCTTTCTCATTAAACTTTTACAGATCCACATGAGGATTTAGAGGTAGCTCGTCATGCTAAGGAAGTTGTGAGCGTAGACACTAGAGTTAGCCCATTTATGGAGGCACAAATTACATCCATGGTAAAGCAGTTAGAAAACTTATTGGCCAATTCAGCTCATGAGATGCGCAGTGGGATTTGTTGTACAAATTGTGAGGTGGAAGGGCATACTAAGGATAACTACCCTTGTAAGTCAGTGTGCACCATGTTTTTGGATTTTGAGATATGTCATTTGGACCATGATGTGATTAGATGTCCCCTCTTGCAACACGCGGTCCATAAGAATGTATCCATGTACTGTAAAATTTACAAGTCTCATACTCGTGACACTGTTAACTGTAGAATATTTGATCATATTCATGATGATATTGAGATTGGTGTGCACCAGACCAATATAGAAAGTGGATCAAAGGATTAGGGAGAGCAATATAATGAAGGGCAAAATTATGGTGATAACCAGAATAGGGGATTTCGCGGAAGATATAGAGGCCAAGGTCGCAGAGGTGGAATAGGAGAATTTCTTAGAGGTATTTTCTTTACATGTGGTTCATCTTATCATTATCAGTGCAAATGCCCTCAAAATATAATTTCTTCATGGTGCGGGAAACAACAAAAGTTTGAAGAATTTCTTGATTTGCATGAGCACATGTGTAAGCAGCATAATCAGGACAAGGGCACGACTATGATTAAAATACAACACACCAATGGAGGTCAATGGATGTCAAAGGTTAGACTAGATTCAGATTTACAGCCTTAATTTATCTCCACCTATGCAGAGGCGGCACAAGTGCATGAGGTCCCAAGGAGAAAGCCTGTTATAACAAAGCAATAAGTGATCAATGCCAAGTACCCTAATGTTTAACATCAGAAATAAGTTTATCTAGAGACCATGGACATTATTAGGAATTTACAAGGGGAGATTCAAGGCTTGAAGGAACAGTCACGTGTGATGTATAGAGAAAAATAGGTTGACCTCCCACCGAAAGAAATGAATGATTTAAAAAAAGTATGTAGAATGTAGTGACAGGAAAACATCATCCCCTTACTAGGAGAATGGTTGAGAGAAAAGGTTTCGCATGTGGGACATGATCATGAGAGGAAGATCCTTCATGAAAATATACCTCCCCACAATCATGAGTATGATAAAGAAATTACATTGAATGTGGCCATAGATGGATGGATTTTGAGTAATATTTTGATAGATACGAGAGTAGAAGTTAATGTGCTCATGTTGGATGCTTGGGATCAGATGGGAAGGCCACCATTATAGCCTTCTACAAATGTGATGTATATGGTGAACAAAATAAGGGCCAACCCTATTGGAGTGTTAAAGGATGATAATATCATGATTCAGGGGGCCAAGTTTTCTGGGGACTTTGAGGTATTGGAGCTTGCGGAGGAGGATAGTTTTCCCACATTACTTGGGGCCCTTGGTGTTATAAAAATAATGCAGATCTACATTTCAACGAGGGGTAAATTAGCTTTGTGAATAAATAATATCGTGTCATTATACTGTTGACAGATGTAAAGGTTTCTCCCTATGTTGAGCCCTTGAGTGAAGAATACTTGAACATAATTTATGCTCTCACAGTTAGAGATCCTGAAGCCAATGAGCCATCTAAGGAAGGAGTGATACAGTGGGATGATGCTCATTCAGTTATTGACACCACCAGGGTTTCTTGTGACAATTGGGTGCATGGAACATATGAAGTAGTTGGGCAAGAGATCAAGAATATTATTACTCGTGTAGTCAGGATGTACTCTGTTCGGTGCTTGGGTCATAGCCAGGTACCTCAGTATACTGGTGAAGGGAACTCTAACGTATTCTTGTTAGTCATGGAGGCCCAGTGGATAGATGAATAAGATAGGAGGAATATTCTTGTATATACTCTGTGTGGGACTACAACACGTTAGTGGATTACACACAAAGATAACATTGTGGAGTGGAGGCAAGTTAGAATCGCTTTCTATAATAGGTTTCTTAGGAGAAATGTACCATCACAAATATGTGAATTTCATGGCAAGGAGTCTGCTTTGCACCTCGTTTATAAGTGTGAGAGAATCTTGACCGAGGGGTGGGAGGCCTTGCCACCATCACTATAGGTACACAAGTTCTACGCTACCTTAGGCAGATGTGCGTGTGCATGGTATGTGCATGCAGAGTTAACAAGAGTGACAGAAAATTAACAGGAGATGACCTCAGGTATGATTCATACTTTTTAATACTTTTCAACTAAGCCTTAGGTCAATGAAGCATTATAGATTTTGAAGCACCTTACTTTGAGAGATAGCATAAAGGCTAAAGATATTTTGTTAGATATGTTTGGAGAATTAGATTTGGAGGTGTGCCTTGACCTTGAAGAGACTGGAGAAGAAGATATGGTTTGTGCCAAGGAATAAAAGAAAGGGAAAGTTATTATGCCTGATAGATGGAGAAGAAGATGAGGACAACATGGAGATTAACCATATTGAAGGTATGCTAGAGGTAATGGAAATATTAGATGAAAAGGAGCGTGCATATCATGAACCTATGAAGACAAAGAAGGGTAATATTAGGACATGTGCAGAACCTAAAGAGGCCATTATTGGTGATTATTCACTTGAAAAAAAGGTATCTAAGATTATAAAAAAAAATTGTGATTTTCAAGATATGTTCCCAAGAGGATATCATGAATTGGAAGGTGTACACCCTTATTTAGGAGAGATGTGAATCAAACTTAAAGAAGGCACGTGCCCAATTAGGAAGAGGCCTTATAAGATGAACCCTAATCTACACGTTAAAGTAAAAGAAGAAATTGATAAAATGCTAAATTCTGGTATCATTAAACCTATTGAGAAATCTAAGTGGGTGAGTCCCATGGTCATAAACATCAAGAAAGATGGGTGGATAAGGATCTGTGTAGATTATAGGGAGTCTAATGCTTCATGTGTAATTGATTTTTTCCCACACCTTTTACAGAAGAGATACTTGAAGGAGTTGTTGGGCTCAAGATCTACTCCTTTATAGATGGGTTCTCTGGTTATCATCAGGTGCGTATTACTAAGGAAGATCAAGAAAAGAACAATTTCACCACAGAGTGGGGAAGTTTTTCATACACCGTGATGCCTTTTGGATTGAAAAATGTGCCTGCAGTGTTTTCACGCATCATGGTACAAGCCTTTTAGGACTTCATTCATAAGTTTTTACAGGTTTATTTGGATGATTGGACAGTATATGGTTTAGTGAAGGACCATTGTGAAAATTTGTGAATTATGTTTGAAAGGTGTAGACAATTGGGCATCTTGTTAAACATTAAAAAGTGTATCTTTGGAACACCTTTTTGCACTTTGTTGGGGCATATCATATGAAAAGAATAATTATTGGTAGATCATGCTAAGATCGAAGTTATCTTAGGCTTAGAGGAGCCTACCAATCAGAGCGAGGTGAGTGGGTTTTTAGGGCATACAGGTTATTATAGAAAGTTCATTAAAGGATATGCTAAGATTTTCGCGCCCTTGGAGGAATTGTTGAAGAGTAAAGGGAAGTTTCATTGGGATGAGGTGCAATAGATAGCATTTGAGACATTGAAGGAAAGACTTACTTCTGCACCCATTCTACACTTTCCTTATTGGGATAAATTGTTTCATGTATATGTTGATGCCTCTGGCATTGCCATAAGCATAGTTTTAGCACAGTTTGGTGAGGGAATAATAGACCACCCCATTTGTTTTGTAAGTAGGAAGTTGACCCTAGCTGAACAGAATTACACAACTACTGAGTGTGAACCGTTGTCGATGTTTTACGCATTGCACAATTTTAGGTAATACTTGTTGGCTACACCTTTCATATTCTTTACAGATCACATGGATCTTAAGTATTTGGTCAAAAATCATGTTTTACAACGGCGCATATGTAGGTGGATCCTACTATTTCAAGAATTTCAGTTTACAATTGTGGTAAAACAAGGAAAAAGTAACTCAGGACCTGACCATTTGTCAAGGATCAACTCTGGTGAGGACACACAGATCATTGAGGACACAATTCCAGATGCACAGTTGTTCAAATTGAATCACATGCCCACTAAACTTGAGGACATTTGTAACATTCTTGCACACTTGCTAGGTTCCTGAGGGGATGAAGACTTTGGAATCGAAACAACTTGTAATACGTGTGGTGCCTTATCAATTGATAGGTGGATACTTGTATAAACTTGGTCATGATGAGGTTTTATGCTGGTGTGTTCTACAACATGAGCACAAGGGGATAATGGCAGAAGCTCATGATGGGATTGCAGGTGGGTATTATGCTGGAGATGTCACTGTGCGTAAGATTTTGATGGCTGGATTATGGTGGGAGACTTTTTATAAAGATGTCAAAGAATATGTCAAGGTGTGTGACCATTGTCAGTGCCTTGGGAAGCCAGGAAGAAGAGATGAGATGCCTTTGAGGCCTATTGCAAGTGTTGAACCATTTGAAAAATGGGCAATTGACTTTGTGGGTCCTATTTCCCCACCCTCGAGTAGGACTAGCGCATGCTACATCATAACTTGTACAAATTATTTAACAAGGTGGGCAGAAGCAACACCTGAAAAGGATTACACTACAGCTACAAAAGTGAGATTCTTATGGGAGAACATTATCAGCCGGTATGGATGTTCATTGAGTCTTATCAATGATAGGGGCACACACTTTTTGAATGATACCATCAGGATTTTGTTGGCAGAATTCATGGTGGCGCACCACAAGATAACCCCCTATCACCCACAAGACAATGAGACTGCTGAAGTGTTCAACAAAAAATTGGGTCATACATTAACGAATATTTGTGATGTTGGACAAAAGGACTGGCATGATAAAGTCTCTACCATGTTGTGGGCATATAGAACTACCTACAAGAGGTTAAATAAGGCCACACCCTTTCATTTGGTGTTTGGCATTGAGGTTGTGTTTCCTATTGGGTTTATGTTGCCCTCTCTGTGTATTGCACGCGCAGGAGGATTAGATGATGAACAAGCGGTGGAAGAGCGCATATATAAGTTGATGTAATTAGATTAACGGCACGCTATTGCTCGATGGAGTCATAAGATAGAAATCATGGCAAGATAGGCATATCAAGAATAGGGAGTTTGAGGTGGGTAATATGGTTCTTCTGTATGGTTAAAAGTTTGCATCCCACCCTAGGAAGCTGAAAGTTCATTGGTTGGGACCATTTGTAGTAAAAAAGATATTGGAAACACGTGTTTGTCAGTTGGAGGTGTCATATGGCACTTTCTTTCCTGATTAATTCAATGGGAGTAGGTTGAATCCCTACTATAATTAAGTCTTCTTGGTGTTTGTAATAAGGCAGTATTGCTAGTTAGAATAGATTTACCTTTAAAGCATTTCCTTTATATGTGTTTCTTTTCATCATTGTTATGCTTTGTCAATTTAGTTCAGTGTTTGGTTGTAATAAGAATGCTTATGCGACCGTAAGATGATTTTTTATCTTTGTGAGTTCATGCGTATAGGATTACACATACAATTAGTGTGGGGTAGAAGGAGAGCAAGAGCACGAGGGAGAGAGTTGACATTTACAAAGGCATAAGTACTAAAGGAGTGTGTGTGTCATTGGTGATGTTGGTTTCTAAAGAATGGTGATAAGGATGATGTCCAAGGAAAAACCACGTATAGTGAATGAGCGTGCAGTGTAACATGAGGTAGGCATCGGCATGGATATTTACTTGGTATAAGGTGCAGAGCTTAATGTACTTTCGTTTATGGAGCATGTGAAAGGACATCTGTCGTCAAAGTAGTTTGTGTGCTAGAAGGTTACAGGTGGAGTGTGTGATGATCACACGTGTTGAGCGTGGTGAAAACTCCAGAAAAGGTGGAAAAAGCATAAACGTATAATTAAATTATGTTGTACATTGGTGTTTGGCAATTAATTAATGTGGGTAAAATTTGAACGCCTATAAATAGAATGTCGGGTAAAATAATTTTTACCTTACCTTGAGCAAATTTGTGAATGCTTTGTATGACCTAGGGAAAACTTGAGAGATTTGAAGAGAAATCAAGTGTCGAGATGAAGAATCTTTAACCATAGATTAAAGGAGAACAAGGTCATGGGTACGGTGAGTTCCATTGAAGGGAACCCTGAAGATTGAACGTTGTGCTGAGATTTTGGAAGGAAATAATATTTCTAGTTAGGGTTTTGAGAATTAAGGAACGACATACAGAGTTTGAGCGGAGAAATTATAACAACGTTGCACCTAAGGTTTGTGGAAAAAGGTTTGAAGTACTAAGGAGAGCAAGGGCCAAGGTAGTATAGTATTGATTTTACCCGACTGAAATGGCACCAAGGAAAGCAGTAATTGTGTAACCGAAGAAGAGAGGCAAGGGAAAAGACAAACTGACCCCCCACATTAGACGTTAAGGAGGAATGGTACTTAGAGATGGAGTATTAATGGGAAAAGAGTGGGCATCCCATGTTAGGAGCATGATTGTAAGTTTCTATAAACATCGAACAGATTTGACAGTGCGCGACATGGTAACAGAGCTTGTTCGAACGACGGAGGAAAGAAATCCAGATGATAAGTTAGTGTATAATGATGACGTGAAGAGGGTGTTGAAGAAGGCTAGACTATTACAACTATATGAGCTTCCATTCTTTGGGAATCCTGAGAGGTTATATCAATGGTTAATGTTGCGCATGCATGAGGATTGTTTCTATTTTGCAAGCAAAAGGATGCACATCACTGCATAGTTGATTGAGAAGTATACTGGACATATTAATACTGGGAATTCTTTTGATGATGACTTAGCAAATGATGTCGAGGTAAAGAAAGTTACGGTAGAGTTTGAATACAAGAAAGGCAGGTGTGTGTTTAACATTGTTAAGCTGAATGATCTTATCATGAATATGGTCACACATTTGCTTACAAAGCCAAGTGGGCAGTAAAGATGGACTCAAGTGAATAAAATATGGTTGTATATATGCAAGAAAATATCAAAAGGAACCATATACAATATTACTTCCTTTATAACAGAGGATATTATTGATGTTGTGTGCGATGGTGATAAGATCACATTTCGGAACATCCTACTGGTAATAGTGTTCTCTGAGATTGGGGTGCCTGATGGGCCAAAAGACAAGATTTGGGAGTATCCTACAGAAGATCCCTCCTCTATAAAATAGTTTTCTAAGTATAACTATGATAGGGTGACACCAACATACAAGGCGTGTGTGGAAAAATGGTCTAAATGAATGTGGGACATGTTCGGTGTTGATTGGAGGATTCCAGAATAGTTACCTGCTCTTATAGATGGAGTTGTCAATTTTTCTGTTTATCAACAATTTTTTATTGGGAGGTTTACATTAATTGGTGGAACTAAAATTCCATGGTACAAACTCCCGTTTTCTTTCACAGCGTAGTAATTTCAGAGTGATGTGAATAGGTTTAAATAGGCACAAAAATTGAGGTTTGATCTAAGCAAGGTGGATAAGGAGCACCATGAGATGTTTCGAACACTTGTCTACCCTAAGAAGCATGCTTATGAAGAGAAGAATGTTTTATAAAGCATACATTTTTTGAAACCAGTGACAATAGCAATAGCTTTAGTAGATGCAGTAAGAATGTACATTTATTTAAGGCCTTGGTTTTTTAATGGAGCATTCCTGGAGGACGATGTAAGTTTTCTTGAGAAGCCTCTGTGCGGAAGAAGGTCGAACCAAAGAAGTGAGGGTGTGAAGAGACACCTTTTGTGAGTAGGAGCAAAGGGGTAGCTAAAGATAAAATTCCTATTTCAAGCGCACCTATAGTGTAGACTTCAAAAAGGAAGGAGGCGGGAACAAGCACCTATGTCAGAAGGCAGCTAGTAAGAAGAAGGTTTCTAGTACAAAAGAAATAGAAAATAGTCCATAGCTTGGACTCTAAGGAGATGGAGATCTGGAAGGAAAAAGAGGCTAAGAGTGGGGAAGAACGGGAGCCGAAGGTGAGACCACATGTATATTCGGTGGGTGAGTCAGATGAGGAGGACCAGAGCAAGCACTTTGAGGAAACACATGTTATGAAGACGGGTAGAGAGGAAGAAGTTGGAACACATGATACTCAAACTTCAGGTGATAAATTGGAGCTGACAATAGTGCATGAGACTAGGTGTATTCGCAACCCTTAGCTAGATAGGAGAGTGGAAAAATAGGTCCCAGAGATTATAGAACACTTGGTGGAGCATGAGGTGGCACGCAACGTAGAAGAAGAAAGGAGTGAAGGACAGGAAGGGATCATGGGTGGAGAATCATGACTTGTTGTAGGTTTCCCCAAGGGTGCTTATGGAAAGAGACAAGCATACATCCCCCAAGGACCTGTAATGCAATATGTAGAAGATCCCAACAAGGTTCTTTGCATGATGTATCAGAACACGATACCTATGGATCAATTATTTTGTTGGTCATCATTTGATAAGAAGGGTACGTTACTATGCACAATGAAGATGTTTTCTTGGGCGCTTGAGTCGCATATTGAGGAGCCCAAATTTGAAGTAAGTAACTAATCATTACTGGATACCCATGAGTCGACGGTCTTGAGAGAGATAAATTTGATATTTTATTTCCAGCAATCGATAGATGAAAAAGTGTGAAATGTACTTAACAAGTTATCGCTAGAGGTGGGTTCTAGGGTTTTTGAAAAGAACAACAATATATTATTTATGCAGAGGGAGTTGGAGGAGAAAAATAAAGAGATAAGAGAAAGGGATAAGAAGATAAATGAGAAGGATGATATTATTGAGCATTTAAAATAGGATTTAAGGGATGAAAAGGGGTGGACGCACGCAGCTTATAAAAAGGCCGAGTACATAGCTGATGCGATCTTACTAGAGCGCCCAAATTTGGCACCTCCTGATATAACTAAGTATGAAACTTCCTTCCATTTTTTAGAATATTTAACGCTAATAATCACATCTCAATAGCCACCCCTTGCATTAGAAATTTCATAAGAAGTTATGGCATGACAGAAGCAGCAAGAGAAAGAACACATTGAAGCCGACATAACACAATACACTAAGTTAATTGAATCAATGAAAGAAGCTCACATGGTAGAAATTTTTATGACAATTGTGATGATAGAGATCATGTAGTGGGACTATTGGTTACAAAGGATGAGTATGATTTGAAAGAGTTTCAGGCCAAGAACAAATAAATAAGGAGGAATGAGAAAGAATCCTAGAAGAAGTTGAGAAGAAATGTGAGGAAATTGATTCGTTAAGGGCCTCAATTAAAAATAAGTTGAAAGAAATTTATCCACAAGTTACGCACAAGATGGATGCGCTAACTAATATACGAAAATAATTGGAGACTCTGGTGGACACACTGAAAGCTAAGGGTGAGGGACTAACTTTTGAAGAAGTCGTTACTATTATAGGGGATGCCTTTACTCAAGCACGTGGTGAATTATAAGGGTGGAAAATATTGGAAGCATTAGTGAATAAGGAATTCCCTCTCCTTTTTGCACAGCATCACTTGGATTCTTTCATTCTTTGGCGTAAGCCAGATAGATAATCTTTCATTCTTTGATTCTTGGAGGATTCTTTATCATTATTTGGGTGATCAAATAGAGTATTGCAGAGGTCAGACAATGTACCTAGTGTGGGTTAATGTTGGGCCCAGGAAAATGGCTAAGTATTTGAAGAGTGTAGAGGTTCGTGCATGCATGGGTAAGCTACAAAAGAAACTCACGAAAGATTGATGGAAGGAACATGCGGAAGGATAAACATGGTTATTGTGTTAGAAGAACAGGGTTTGCGCATGGAAGATGGAAAGGGATGCACGTAAGGATCATTACAGATAGGTAAAGGACTTAGTCCTTTTTTGGTATGTGAATCTAAATATAGACTTGGAGTACGTGACATACAAGGAGGATTGGGTGGTCATGAAGATCCTATTTTTTAGGAAAGAATTCGTAGTTAAAATAGGTGGATGGAGCTAATAATAGGATCAGAACTAGGAGTTAGCTATAGATGATCTATTAATGGGAAAAGCTTACAAGCTTCTAAATATATCTTATAACGGTGCATAGCTATTCTTAGCATGCAACCTATTTTGAGAATACATGGGTGGTGAAGGGAAAGTTCCCCACCCATGTGTGTGTGTGTGTGTGTGTGTGTGTGTGTGTGTGTGTGTGTGTGTGTGTGTGTGTGTGTGTGTGTGTGTGTGTGTGTGTGTGTGTGTAGGGGTTATATATCATTATGTGTATTAGAGTTATGATGTTGGTTTATGAGCATGCCTGACTTATGACATTCATATATATGTATTCAACTATTATGGATTAATATAATGGATCAATGTGATTGGGTCTTGATTGTTGATGTCTCTGTTACTGGTAACTATATGGTGAATTTGATCTTAGCGGTTATGTGAATTGTATGTTTACCTATGTGTGTTTCTAAATTGAGCTCATGGATCTAGTTATTATGATTATGAAATATAAGTTCATGCATGTTAACTCCTTGAAAAAGATGACATAAAAGAGGAACCTGGTACCTTCACGTGCTTCATGTGAGCACTCAGATTTTTCTGAGTGATGTGTCAGTGTGCATAGGGTTTTGAGTAAGAAAAATAGACTATATTAGGTATATCAAAGTCCTCTATTTCCACATTCTGTTACATTAGTGCATAACACCCACCAACTTCTTCCATTTCTATAATAAACTCTTTTGTAGCCAACAAGCCCTCACTCTTATCTTCTTCCTTGAAGGGTAACAAGACCACCTTTACACCATCCTTCCAAAAATTATAAGTATTTTTCCCTCCATCATGTGTAACCTTTCTATCATATTACCAAGGCCTCCCCAATAATATATGGCATGCATCCATTTGGATAACACCACACCACACCTCATCCTTGTAGGTATTCCCAATTCAAAACTTTATAAGGCATCTTTTATCTATGGTTACCTCGTTCCCTTTCTTAAACCATGATATATGATAGGGATATGGGTGCTTATCAACCATCATAGTTAAGACCACATTTTCACAACTACCACCATCAATAATAATTTTACATACCTTTCCTCCAGAGATGCATCTTGTTTGAAAGATATTTTTCCACATCCAAGAATCGGCACTAGCACCATCTTGTTCTTTCTCCTTCCTTGGGACAATCATCATCCTCTTTATCATGAGGGTTGCACCTAGGTCTACAGTAACCTCCATTTATTCTTCCTCTTTAGCTTCAACCATATTTACTCGTGGTTGTTCTCCTTGCCATCTATCATGTGTAGGATAGTGTGGACACTCGCAATATTTGTGCCCTTCTTCACCACATAGGTAACATGTATACTACCTTTGGGGGTTATTCCAACCTCGTCCTCCATTATAACCTCTTCCCCTATGAAAGCCCCTACCTCTATAGTAGTTTCCACAGCTTTGACCAAATTTCTCTCGCCCTTCTGCATTATAGGATTCACCTTTTATAGAATCAAATCTACCTCTACCTCTCATTAGAGATGATGATGGCCCTCTCTTCACACCTCTTCTAAAATTACTCCTCTTTTTCTTTTCTTCTGCTTTTAATGCAAGTTGATAAGCATCATCCAGGTTCTGGATCCGAAGCATACTCAGTTCATCTTGTATGGTATAACTCAACCCATTTACATACCTTGTAGCCTTCTGTTCTTCAGAATCTCATTGTTCCACCCGAATTGATAGCTTGTAAAATTCATTGGTATACTCTTCAATGTTGAGATCCTTAAATTGTCTTAGGTTTTGAAACCTTCGAAATAGTTTCTGGGCATAATTTATAGGAAGAAAAATTTCTTTCAACTTATTCACCATTTTATTCAAATTTCGGATCTTTCCCTTTCCTTTCCTTTGTCTTTCATTTTTCAAGTGATCCCACCAAATCAATGCATGTCTGACCAAATTAGTGCATGCAAACTTAACCTTCTTCTCCTCTAAAATGGTTTTCCACTCAAAGAAATTTTCCATGCAATTCAACCAGTCAATCAACTCCTCTGGTCGTAACCCTCCACCATAATCAAGAACATTAATCTTGATGTCGTCATTCTTTCCCTCTAAATCTTGAATCAATCTCTCCTCAAATGGTCTATCATTCAAGGTGTCTTCATCTCTCTCATTTTATTCTTCATTTCCTCCTTCATTCATTAACAGAGGTAATTCTTCAGTATCATTATCTAGGTCTGCATCCCCATTTGCATGTCTCCTTCTAAGGCAGGTAACTTCTCTTGTGAGCTCAACAACTTGTATATGTAGCTTCTACATATGCCTATTCATCAGGGCATAGTCTCCCCTTCCACATCTAGTCATGTTTATATAAAATAGAGGTAATAAATTACACAGAAAAATGTGATATATATTATCTTCACTGTTACCACAAGATCCAAATACTGCTCTGATACCAATTGATGTGGATCTAGCTGCAAGAGGTTGAAATACCTCCAAAACACACACAAAATATTTGCAAAAAAAAAGAAGTTTCAAAATATATTTCTTCTCATTGCACAATCCACACTAATCTTGCATCATTACAATCATCCTTTTATTTCACATTAGCTCTAAAAACCCTAAAATGCCAAAAATTACCTACTAGTAAAACACCTTGGTTGGGTCCCAAATTTTGCGTAAAAAATATGCCTTCATAAATTAAGGCTCACACAAAAATTTGGCTTATTCTATAAAGTGTAGTAAAAGTTATTAAAACTCTAAGTCCTAGACAAAAGCAAAAAAAACATTGGGAGCCAATTTTAGACCACTAGATGAAGAAATCTAGCCCCGAAAAAATTGCCGAAGTGGAAACAACCATTGAGTTGAAACTTGGTTAAGGCATATTACTAATGAAGATCTACCACCTTGGAAAATTTCAAGATGATCCAACGGTCGGATCAAAAGTTATGACCTTCAGAAGTTATGTTCCCGCATCATTATTCTTTTGCACATCATTGGAGTCACAAATTCAAAACAATTTGGAGTGCCATTTTTGAACACAAGATTTCTCACTTTGCTTGTTGTTTGATATACCGAATTCTTCCTCTTAGCAAAAGGCATATTCATTCAAGGATTCCAATTCACAATGCCCATCTTGTGGTTATACAAAGACTCTTGTGCACCTTTTTTGTTCTTCTAGAATTTCAAATAACATGAGCTTGGATTCATGTTTTCGCAAATAGTTTTAGACTCAAACCATTTTTTGGCAACATATTCTCCTAGGACATTGACTTTCTCTTCAAATGAACTTCACCCAAATTTGAAATGCTTTCAAAGTGGAAATTTTGTTTTTAATTTGGAAAGAGAGAAATGTGGCTATTTTTCTCATACAATTGTTGATTACAGTCTCTCAACTTTTAACAAAGCTATGATTGTTTCTAATTTGTCTTTCTAGTGGCTCCACAAGTGTCCCATATCCAAACCCCTCTTGATCATTAGCAAAACACTACCTATACCGTGGCTTGGGTTCTGTCACCACCCTCCTCTCGAGAGCCATCTCTAAGGGGTAGGGGTTACCTCCATAACCAGTCATACTGCCACTTTGGGTGTGGTTCTCTGCCTTGCTGCCACACTCCACTTCCTCAGTATGGGGGATGGAGCTCTCCACTGTCGTGCTGCAATAGTTGGGCTTCTCCATCTTCTTCGGACAAGGTTCCCTAGATAGCCTTAGCCATCTTACAGGCTTGTGACCAAGGCTGCATTAATGAGGAATATACATAAGCCACTAAGAACACATCCACTAGTTGGAAGCCCATTCTAGATGGGACTGATGTTCCAGATGTCAGTTGGGGCAAGTTGGATGACAAAGACCCTCCTCCTGCAGGCCTCTTCGTGGTTGGTGCTTAATATATTTTCTATATAATTGGTTATAATTTTTTTGTAAACTTGTTCCTAAGCCACATTACTAGTCTAGTGACGTTCTTGTGACGTACTTCCATACTGCAACTTTTCTATAAATAATTACACTATTTTAATTATGATGATATAGTTACTATATATATAATATATATATATATATATATATATTTTTTCCTTTCATCATTGGAAGCAGGAACGTCAAATTTGAACATTGGTAGATAAGGTCTTTTTAAAATTTCTGATGTTATCTATCAACAAGATTCCAGAAATGGATTATCAGACGAAATTATTCGGTTTTGGTTCGATATTACCAACAACATATTGGATTTTATATTGATTCGACAGCACAAGATTCGGTGAAATCAGTTTGGTTATATATGTAGCCTCGTATGTGGTGTTCTAAAGGTTTTATTCTAGTTTTAAATTGTGGATTCCTTTGAGAATATAATGCAAACGGGAAGAAGCTTCTCTGTCAGAGAGCATAGGAAGTAAAAAGAAGGAAGCGAATAAGAAACATAGTTTACGGCTCCTTAAAATGTTTAATAATACCAAATAACTATTATCATTTGGACAACTCAATTTGCAAATAGAATGAGATCAGATATCAATATGAATTGGCTAATTGTGTTGCGATTCCTGGTCTGTGTATGGGCTTTTGCTGCCATTGTGAAGGCCAGTACTTCAGATCCTCCTACAGGGAATAAGTAAGCATATCTCAAGTGTTTGGAAACAAAAGGCTTTAACAGATCATAATATTAAATATAGGATCTTAAAAAATAATTGTATTATTGTTTGATCCAAATTGTATTGCACAATAATTTATTATTAAGAAATTTTATTTTCTTAATAACGAATTAACGGGTAATCGAAATTTCTAATCATTCAATAATTCATTATCAAGAAATTATAATTCCTTGGTAACAAAAAAAAGCTGAAGGCTCGTGTTTAAAATGAACTTTCTATGATTTATCTCATAAAAATGTGTGTATATATTTATTGGTTAGGTTGTTCGTGATACTGAAAGGCAGAGGGGTGCAAGTGTATCAGTGTCAACAAAACTATTCACGGTACATTCTTCATCATGCCACTGCAGACTTGTATGATGTGTTAGATTCTCATAAGAAAGGTGAATATTATTTCCTTACAAATGAGGATGGACAAAGAGGCAAACCTACATGATCCTGTTTTGATGGTCAAAACAAGACTACCAGTACAGTTACAGGTCAGTGGAGCCTATTTACCCAAAATTATCTACAGTTATGCTGCTCATGGAGTTACCTCTAATTTGGCATTTGCAGATCTTTGGATGGCATATTATTTTTATGGTATGTTATTTTTTATTAATTTCTTGTGTTAATTACAATAAAATAACCTTAGCTACAGTTCCAAGATTCCCATGGTTCATTCTATAAGTGTATATAATTTAATTTCCACACCAAAAAAAAATTGATGTTTCTCTCTATAATATTGGAAGTGATTAAAAAATTGAACCCATTGTTTTATTCTATAAATTTAGACAAGTTCATTTCTTCCTAACAATCATATAAAATTTGACGTTTCTTCGTATAATATCGACAATGGTTTTTCGGATTCTATAAATTAATAGTTATATTGACTAGCAATCGCATGTGTACAATGCAATGTGAATGCCGAAGGGTATATGTTATTTGTTTTAGAAGGATAGTGATTATTTTTGTAGTTGATGTTGATAAGGGGTCTGATTGATTTTATAAGTCTAGAAATATAGATGAACCACCTCATTTAAATGTTCTATTTCTACATTTATAACTTGTTACGAATTTGTACATATACATTTGCCAATCTTATATCATGAGTGATAGCATTTTTTGGAGTTGTTTATTTGAACTAAACATGAATACATGAAGACTTCCATACATGTGCAAATTTAATATCATGTGTGGTAGCGTTTTGTGGCCCTTTTTTTTGCACTAACCATGAATACATTTGATACCGTTTTGGATAGTTAATTGTTTTGTAGTTGATGTGGTTTGTAATTATTTTAGGGAAATTGTGTTAGTGTTGCATCGGTTGTTTGGTTGTGTAGTCGATGTTTATAAGGGGTGTGATTGATAGCGTAAGTGTAGGAATATAGATGAAGCATTACATAGAAAGGTTCTATATGTACATTTCAAATTTGTTATAAATTTGTACATATTCATTTGCAAATCTTATATCATGAGTGGTAGCATTTTGTGGATTATTTTATTTGAACTAAACATAAAGGAGGAAAAGGGGTACAAAAGAGGGGGTTGGAGGGAGGAGAAGCAATCGAGAGAGGATAATATTGGGTGAAACCATTTTATTGGAAATCATTTGTCTTACTACAAGGCACATGTGTAACAAGTTCCATCTACAAGATTTATTCAACATTGATAATATGTAACCAAGATTGTACTGTAGATTTTTGTTGGTATTCTAGTAATATTAGGCATTATTCAGCATAAATGGACCCTCTTTAAAACCTCGTGAGTATTAAACAAATCTGCAACTTATTATTGTCAAGCGTGATAAAAGTTGGGAAAGTGGACCATTTTGATACAAAGAATAATGCCTTAAGAAAAATCCATAGAAAAGTTTGAACATAGCATGAATATTCTCAAGGTGACACAATATGAACCATACAAAGAGGAAAACATTTTGTTAACATATGAAAGATAGATCACAAGAATTTGAGTTCAAAGCATATTGATTTGAGGCAACAAAGAATGAAATAATATCTCATGAAGTATTTTTGTTTTGTAAAGAGTTGTGGGAATCAATGCAAAACCAAGCCAAGAGATGAGATAAATATACTTGGTCAAGCAAGATGTTTATGAAATTAGATAGATCATCAACGCAATTAGGGGAATTCAAAAAGAAGATTCGATAAATACTTTGATAATTTCTTGATACAATAGCTCAAAAAACTAATTCATTTGAACTTTCAAAGTAATAGATTTCATATTCAAGGACAATCACACAAATGATTTGACCCATGTCTAATTTTAAGACTCCATGATGTACATATAAGTTTTCACATACAAAACACACAAAAAACTCAAACTTCAATAAACTGAATATATAAAATATAATCATTTTATTCACTCATTCTATTAAATTATTCAATAGGATGGTTATATGTAATTTGAAGGCATTGTCTAGGTTCCAACACTTTTCATTACAAAGGCTAATGAAATAGAATCTATCCAACCGTCTAATAGGAGTAGCTCAACTTGAAAAATGTAGTAGAGTAAGAGTGCAAAATATTCTTACAACTTACTACTTTAAAGTGTTAAGGAATCAAATAAGGTGAGCGATAGTATTTTACCCCCATGAATTCTAACCACAATTTACATATAGAATTGAAACTAAGCACGACCCTCATCTAATGTGATGAAAAGTAGACCTCCACAGTGTAGAAGAGTATTATGTAGAAAAACAAATTGTTTTAAAGCTTTTTGTTATCAAAAAATCCATACTAACCATAAAAAATTGGGAGGTGGTTAGTTAAGGCAATATTTAACTGATCCTTAATCAATAACTAAGAAATATGGAAAACAAAATATAATTAAGTAAAGGTTATTTGCATCAATTCAGGCGGAATATGTAAAAGAAATACTGCTAACAAGATCACGATGCCTTACCAAGAAGAAAATTGTCAATTCCAAATTCATATGGCAAAATTATCTATGGAATATCATGCTTACCGGAAGTAATCCAAATAGTTATAAATTATGATACTCTTGCATGTGCCAACATATTTGCCAAAGATAATTAGTTAACATACAAATAGGGTTTAGAAATAGAACCATTCTACCATGGTCGGATGATGTGACTAAGTGCTGAGAATGGGCCCAGAAATAAATCAGAGTGTTGTTAAGTTGTTTGTAAAATATGAGGAAAAAAAATTGTGCAGGAGAGGTTCATCAAAGGTTGGATAGGTTCATGACCAAATTTTTCCTTAGGGTTATGAATCTGTCATTAGGTGTTGTGAACCGGATTTGAATTTTGGGATCTAGTTTGTGTGTATCAGAATATTTGGAATATGAGTTTGAACTTGTGTGATGAATGTGCTATGATTGGATATTGCTATTCTTCACCTGAAAACCTAGCCCTTGTGCCAATGACTTGAAAAGGATGTTAGCAGAATTGGGTTGAACTGACCTCACCACACCCCTACTGATGTGATGAGCACTGCACTACATACCAATACTCCAAAGAGGGGCCAAGATGCACATAGTTCTCTCAACCCTATGATGAGACTCATGATATAGAGCCCTTGAACTAGTCCTAACACTTGATACTTCAATTTTGGCTCATGATTAATCTAGGGAAACAATGTAGATGTATTCAAAATTTGAGTAGCTTGTTGTTGTAATGACGCTCTAAGGAATGGATGCTTAGGTTCTTTGCCTCTTTTCTTTCTCAAAGTGCATGAAATAGAGAATCCCTAGATGCCCCTGCTATCTTAGGGTAGATATGTTTATATAGGTGACAATTTGAATAATTTCTTGCTCAACTAACCAAAAGTACCACGTAGGACAACTAAGCTAAGTTATGCGTTTGGAAATATAACTACTGAAAGTGTAAGTGATAAGACCATAGCAGGTGGGATAGGTTTGGCTAGGACCCACAAACTTGTCCAAGGTGTTCAAGGAAGCAGTTTTGAGACAAGTGTAAGTCTTTAGATGTATTATGTAGAATGTATAGTGTTTCTTGATAGGCTTACTTGGAGAATAGCTAAGGTCCAACGAACTTAGGACACGAGAAAGTGTGAGAGGGTGCTTTAATTGGTCATTTGTGTATAAATGGGATTTGTGTCAAGATAAATGCTAAATGTCATATTGCCAAGTGCTCCAACCGTATTTTGGGTACTACAAGTTCATTATCTCCCCCTTGATTTCTTTATAATTGTTTAATAGACACTATTATTACCAGTATAAATTTGCATGCCTTCACTTCTTTAGCATGTCCTTTTCTAACCAGTGTCTCGTGAGGATGTAGTTTCCCTGGATTAACATTGGATTTAATGTTGCAGATAAGGTGAACACGTTATCCTCTTCCGAGCATTGGAGGCTTCAGCAACACAACAGCATGGAAAAGGACAATCAACAAATTCCGAGTTTAAGCTTTTTAAGACTAAGAAAATCTTATGCATTTGGAATACATTCACTCTTGACAGCTTGTTCCAAGGAGGTCATTAGCTTTTATTTGCAGCAATTGATTGTGTCTTGTTGAGATCAATTTTGATACATATTATGCACTGAAATTGTCTGAAGCCAATGGGCTAAAATCACATAATAAAGTATTTTTTGTCAAAACATATTTTGGCCGCTTGTTGTTGAATGATAATTCTGTTGAATTCATTTTGGAACCATACTAAAGGTAAATCTAACTTTTAAGATACTAGACTAGTTAGCATTTCAATTTGACTTATGAGACCCTCCATTTGAGAATTTTTCACTTTACCTTATATATTGATTCAAATTTGAACCCTCTTTGGTTTTGACCTACTGACCTAGGCCAATACTAAACCAGGCCTTTCTAGTTTGCCTTCTCACTTGAAGATAGTTTGTCTACATGAGTTGAATAAATTCATGTACAAAGATTTTCTTAATGACATTTGACACACGAGCATGGTAAGATAAATGCCTCTGTCCAATTTGTGTAAGTACCTGCCTATTGCATTAAAAATCTATGGCATCTGCAATGGTGTCAAAGTGGGATTCCTTAGGAATTATTTTTTTAACCAACGAGAAGCTACCCGTCAATCACAAGACCATCCTTGTTGTAATGAGGAATGGAAAATTTCATAGTTTTGAATGCTATATGTAATTTAAACCCAGAAAGGAAAATGCTTACCAATAAAGTATCATTTGTATACCAGCCTTGATGAGGTCAGAGAGAACTGGTATAATTTTAATTCCTCTATCTTTGGGATCATAAAGTAGTGGCCTGAATGCACATAATGTCTTCCCATTATATATCCTCATAAACCTTCCTCAAAGTTCTTGCCTCAAAAAACAATGCCCAGATATTCTATTCAATCACAAACCTTTTTGAGGCTGATGGGTCTAATCTCAAAGGGAACATGACCGTACATCACCATCGCCATCATTACCCGCCATTATCATCATTAAAATACATTCTTTTGTTTTGCAGGGTTTTTTGGGTGCAAGATGTAATAAGTTCTTGAGGACCAGCAAGCCCCAAGGATCAGGAATGGTGCCAGTCATGCTTGCATGGAGTGCTCCCTGCACATCAGCTCAAAGGTTCATGTCTCCCTCAACCTTCTCACTCCATTCAATCAAAACAACACCCATTAAACTCGCTCTTTGAACAATGAATGTACACGGTACGTCAGTCAATGGGGTAATGCTAAATGCTTTATTCCTAGCACTAAAACTCTACATGTAAGAGGTGTCACAGGTGCCATCTGCCATGGACCAGGAAGAGGGAGACGAGCGGGACGAGGCGCCCAATATGACCGTGTCTTTTAATGGCATCCTCCAGTGTGTCTCTGTCGGAAACCCTAACCCCTTCTGCAGCAATCATATACTCAACTCCCACACCCAGTATCTGACATTTGGTGTTGTGTGTCACTGGCTATTTGATACACAGGCATCTACAATTGACATGTTAAGGGAAGTGGGGATTTACATCGATGCAAAACCCACCATTAAAGAAACTCTGAAAAAATCATGAAATACGTTTCCAAATGTCGGAAATGAAATCCCCAACTACTCTCTGGAAACTGTCATTCAGATTTTCACGAGAAAATTTGTAACTTCTATTTGCAAATTTGCACGGTTGCATGGTGTCAACTACCACATACCTTAGATTCCAATACTGGCAAAAATGCTTGTGCCGGTGATCAATGCCCAAACGTAGGTTTTAATTCTACGCTCAATGTTGATATCCAGGACAGGTCCCCCGCTAAATGATATGATGTAAACAGACAATGCCTCTAATGATCTTTTTCTGCATAGGCAAATTTTAAGAATTTTTTGCTGTTTTTTTTTTTCCCTTGGGATCCTCATAGTTACTGCATTGGCGGGAGAAATTTCAATTATCCTATAACCAGTGTTGCTAATGTGGAGCCATCCCATCAGGGAGGCATTCCACACTGATTTCTTGGAGATACCCTTGTGCATATCATGACTATGATCCAGAGTCAAATCAAACGCATTGATGAATGTGGGTCAGGGGTTCCTGGTCGCTGAATCAGTAGGGGGTATAAATTTAGACTCCCACCTATGCCTGTCAAACAATTTTCGGGTGACAGTACATTTTTCAATACCAGTTTCTTAAATCAAATGCATCAAAATACATGTTATTTTTGTATTAATTATTATATCTGGGTATAATACCAAATTCCTAATTTTTTTATACATATCCCATACCTGAAAGGCTGCAACTCGCTAAAATTAATGACAGTCAAGTTTTAAATCCATGTAAGTTGAAGCGTGACAGTTCCCAGGATCATGCATATTGATATGTAATGAGCTGGGCGTTGACATCCAGAATCAGCCGAACGTCTAAACTGGGCCGTCAAATTTCACCCCTAGTTGGGGCCAAGTTACCACATGTATATTCAGATGCTCTACTTCACTACCATCCCACTCCAGAATGGGAGTTGATCTCCAATATGGGATGCCAACCAACAAATGTGCACCATGACGATGCCCAACATTATTGTAGATTAACCCTGCACTAGAATTCATCTAGCTACGTCTATGTCTTTTGGAGTTACATGCTAGAATAAATGGTAAGACAACACCGATAATACCGCAGATATATGGGATATATATATAGGGCTATATATATCATATATATTATGGTTTTATGACGCCTGTTGTAACCATTCTAGTGAATTCTATCCCAATGTATTCTCGAGATCAATTGAACAATATAAATATATTTCCCATAGGGGAAACGCCTAAAGTGTTATATTTAAATTTAATTTAATTTGTGTCTAATATATAAATTGGGAATTGTTTTTTAGCTATTTTAAGAATTGTTATTTATTATGATATTTTGATTCTTAAGAATTATAATTTAGTAGATATTATTTTAAAGATTGAGATGTTTGGAAGAGTTAGGAATTATGAACATTTTAATAACTAGCAATTGCATGTGTACAATGTAATCTGAACGCCGAACAGTATATGTTATTTGATTTAGAGGGATAGTTATTAAGGGGTGTGATTGATTTTGTAAGTATAGGAATATAGATAAAGCATTACAATTAAAAGTTTTATCTCTACATTTCAAATTTGTTACAAATTCGTACATATACATTTGTCAAATCTTATATCATGAGTGGTAACATTTTGCGGACTATGTTTATTTGAACTAAACATGAATACATGAAGACTTCCGTACATTTGCAGATGTTAAGATCATGAGTGGTAGTCGTTTTGTGGCCAATTTTTTTGGAACTAAACATGAATACATTTGATACCCGCTTTGAATAGTTAGTTGATATGGTTTGTAATTGATTTGGGGGGTAATTGTGTTAATGTTGCAACGTGTGTTGAGATGGTAGTTGCATCAGTTGTTTGGTTGGTTTTTGGTTGAAAAAGTATTTTTTGTACTATCGATAATGTGTTGATAAGGGTCATGTGAGTGATAGTGGATGTGTAGGAATATAGATGAAATATTACATTGAAAGGTTATATATGTACATTTCAAATTTGTTACAAATTCGTACATATATATTTGTAAATCTTATATCACAAGTGATATCATTTTACAGACTATTTTATTTGAACTAAACATAAAGGAGGAAAAGGGCTACAAAAGAGGGGGTTGGAGGGTGAAGAAGCAATAGGGAGAGGATAATATTGGGTGAAACCATTTTATTGGAAGCCATCTACCTTACTACAAGGTACATATGTAACAAGTTCCATCTACAAGATTTATTCGACATTGATAATATGTAACCAAGATTGTAATGTAGATTTTTGTGGGTATTCTAGTAATATTAGGCAATATTCATTATAAATGGACCCTCTTTAAAACCTTGTGAGTATCAAAAAAATCTACAACTTATTATTGTCAAGTGCGATAAAAGTTGGGAAAGTGGGCCATTTTGATACAAAGAACAATGCCTTTAGAAAAATCCATAGCAAAGTTTAAATATGGCATGAATATTCTCAATGTGACACAATATGAACCATACAAAGAGGAAAACATTTTGTTAACATATGAAAGATAGATCACAAGAAGTTGACTTCAAGACATATTGATTTGAGGCAACAAAGAATGAAATAATATCTCATGAAGTATTCTTGTTTTGTAAAGAGTTATGAAAATCAATGCAAAACCAAGCAAAGAGATGAGATAAATATACTTGGTTAAGCAAGATGTTTATGAAATTATATGGATCATCAATGCAATTAGGGGAATTCGAAAAGAAGATTAAATAAATAATTTGATAATTTCTTGATACAAGAGCTCAAAAAACTAATTCATTTGAACTTTCAAAGTAATAGATTTCATATGCAAGGCAAATCACACAAATGATTTGACCCATGTCTAATTTCAAGACTCCATGATGTACATATAATTTTTCACATACTAAACACACAAAAAAACTCAAACTTGAACAATAAACTGAATATACAAACTATAATAATTTTATTCACTCATTCTATTAAATTATTCAATAGGATGGTTATATGTAATTGAAGGCATTGTCTAGGTTCCAACACTTTTCATTAAAAAGGCTAATGAAATAGAGTCTATCCAACCATCTGCAAGAAGTAGCTCAACTTGAAAAATGTAGTAGAGTAAGAGTGCAAAATATTCTTACAACTTACTACTTTAAAGTGTTAAGGAATCAAATAAGGTAAGTGATAGTATTTGACCCCCATGAATTCTAACCACAATTTACATATAGAATTGAAACTAAGCATGACCCTCATCTAATGTGATCAAAAGTAGACCTCCACGGTGTAGAAGAGTATTATGTCGAAAAAAAATATTATTTTTAAACTATTTGTTATCAAAATATCCATACTAACCATAAACAAATTAGGAGGTGGTCAGTTAAGACAATATTTGACTGATCCTTAATAAATAACTAAGAAATGTGGAAAACGAAATATAATTAATGTAAAGGTTATTTGATTCAATTCAAGTGGAATATGTAAAAGAAATTATGCTAACAAGATCCTAATGCCTTACCAAGAAGAAAATTGTCAATTCCAAATTCATATGGAAAAATTATCTATGGAATATCATGCTTACTGGAAGTAATCCATTATATTAAACACAAGAAATTGAAGCTAAATTTTTGAGATATAAATCAGTTATACCAATTTATGAATTTGGTTCATATTCAATATAGCGAAGAACGATCAATGCACTGCATGTTATTAAGCAAAATTACAGTCCATTGCAATTATCATCTTCATAGGGACCCTTAGTTATATTATTAGTTGTTTATAGGACATGCAACTGTATTTTACTGTGTCACTCAAGACACATGATAAAATCTAAACATTATAGCCACAATAGTCGGCTTATAAATATGGCAGCAGTATTCTCTTATCACTCATAAGTTGTAACCCTTGTACTAAGTTTCCTCACAAATACCATTTCAAATCAGTGATGTTTTTATTCTTTAAGCCATATACAAGTTTTGCATTATAAACAACATTTCATATTCAGATATCTTTTTACTCTTCTCCAAGAGTGTTAACACAGCTCACACTCATCTATCCATTCACTATACCTACAAACACAACATCCAAGTTCCCAAAAAGACTTCAATCTAGAATTTAACAAAGAAGGGGGAAATATATACAATGCAAATGCTAGGAATTGTTCATAATACAATCACATTTGAGAGAGATCGGAGAAAACTTTATGCTACTTTCCTTTTAATGACTATATTTTGCATTTTCTTAGAAATTATATCATCCACATCACAAAATTTTCAATGGAGATCCCATATTATGCTTCATGACTACGCATGAAGAAACATCCCCTTGTTAGGGTTAATATATATTTATTTTCTTTTGTTTAGGCCCTTGGTTTTATAGGCTTTTGTGAATGTTGTTCTAAGTTTTTTTGGTCCAGCAGAGGGGATAGTAACTTGCTACAAAATTGATTTGTGATGGTATATTTAGTGGGAGAGTGATGTGAATGTGTTTATATGGATCTCGTCTAGATGCCAAGTAATGGAACACATGCATTTATTATCATTCATCATGTTCCCCACTAGAGAAGCCAGTTACCACCATTGAGAAAAATCTCTCTGTCCAAAAGACCAAAGATATGGTGCACACCTGACCTTGAATGTTGTGACGGTCGAGGCACCATGACTCATGAGTTTGGCTATAAATGATTTCCATACCATTTAGGTTATGTGGTTATACAATTTGATTGTGGATACCCATGTTATTGAGCTTACTTTGTGGGATCCTGTTGTGGTCTTATGGATGGGTAGGATCAGGTCCATTTATGGTTGGGCTCTTCTAACACACTCTTTCCTCTGGGTGCTTGGAGGATTCTCATACAAGGAGCTGGAGATGGTAATTTTAATGTATCTTATAGCAACTTTCTTATGTAATCCTTATGACAATTTGTATCGATGTACTTGTTTTGGAACCTATTTAGATGAATTACCCTAGTGTGGAATAGGAGATGATATTGTTATTTGTATGCATCAATGTTCTATGTAAAATATTTGTATACCATTTGAACAAACCATACACTATTGTATTTTCCTTATGTATCATCCACTAAGGGTGAACCTTTTAAGTTGAAAGGAAGAACTTGTATCATCAAATTGTGAATTGTGACATAAGACACCTTGAGAAAGTAATGTAAGGCATATGCTTGGAAAAGGTCTATGCTACTTGCCAAATTTTTGTGACTGAATACTTCTTGTTACAATAATTCATAATATAGACTTGGTTGATTGATGGACTAAGCTTCCTATACCCCTGTTATGGATAATGCATTGGCCAGGAATTTCTAAATGGCATAGAAACACAAAATAGTAAATACCACTGAAAAATGTTTAAGGCGGATGATTTCAAGGTCTAGAAATGATTTCCATTCTCCTAGTAGACATAGTGATTGTATATATGTTCCATTGAGGATCATCTTATGTGTTTATCATGTGTTATGACTAATCATATGGTGGATGTCATGCAGAAGTTACTCTACCTACAGAGTCGAGGAACAGTGTATAAAATTGGACCTCCTCTAAATTATTTACAAGTCCTATACTTTGTCTGTTCTTCATTACTCTGGAAGTTTTGTAAGACCTTGGATTATTGGTTATGAGTGACAATCAGCAATAGTTTCAATGGATATAAAGACATTGACTTCTTCACCTGGAAAATCTATTGATGCTTGCACGATGTCATAGGCTATGTTTCAGAATCCTATATAAGCTTGTTGATGTATGGGACCTTAAGAATGATGTTACTGTAACTACAACTTACATTTTTATCATGACAGGTCATCACAGAATGAAGACAGAATCCCTTGTTTTTCCTTAAGTTCTATGCATGACATTGCAAGGGATGCTAAGGTAGACCTGAAGATACCTCTGCATATATGATCAAATGAATTAGTACGTGTAGAAAAGTCATGATATGGGATTGGTTCATTATTTTATCAGTAAAAATATGTAATATCTACTATTGTTATTCTTGCATTATAAACTGTATAATAAAGAGAACATGTGAGGCATGAAAAACAAATAACATGTGAAGCATTGATTCAACCAAATCCTCAACAAAATAGACTAAACAAATGTTTTCGAAACAACACTAGAAATACAAAAATATTAGTTGTGACAACAAGATTCAGATGGGAAACTATCAAACTGAAAAAAAAGTAACTATTTTTCTCCGAATTAAAGAACAAACTTACTTCGAGAGAGAGATTAATAAATGCATACTTACTCCAAAAGATATTAACTAAGGAATAAATTGGAAAATTATATTATAGACCATCCACAACCTGCGAAATCATTTGCAAACGGAATAAATTTAATTGTTTGCATGTCGTATAAATATAATTCTTTGAATTTGTAACTGTGCTAAATGGAGTTCTCGCTAATAGTCCATCCTAAAATCAGCGCTATTATGCATTAAATTAGACCTGTAAATGGAGATAAATCTGTAACCCTAATAAAATACGATTTCCAAAAGTGATGGCCGTCAAATTTAACACAGTAAGATAAACGTCCACAAGAGCCTTTCCCATAGGGAGGACGCCTTCGGCGTAATTATATTATTAGAAGGGCCGCTTTTATTATAATGTTGTATTAATATTTCTGATTTAATGAGAATTTTTTAAATGATAAAAAAAATCCAAGAAACTTCAAAAACATATTCAAATTAAGATAACTAACAATAAGATAACTAACAATAACACCTTCGATGTTATTAACTGGTTATAGATCTATTATAAATAAAATTAAAAAATATTCAAAATAATTTTTATTATTTCTAGTATAAATGTTAATTAAATATTTATTATTTATTATTATACTTAATAAAAATTATACATATAACACAAAAAATTGATAATATTTATTATTATTATTACTTATTTTTTAAAAAAAATTAATAATAATTAAAAGAATAATGTATATTTATATTAAAAAAATTATTATTATTAGTATTATAAATGTTATCAATATTTTAAATATTCTTATTAATATAATAATAATAATAATAATTAATGATATTATTGTTGTTATTGTAATTATAACGATAATTATTAGTAGTATTATAATTTATAATAAAAATTAAATATAATACTATTTTTAATATTAATATTATTTACTAATGGGGTTTGGTTGGATTGGTTAAAACCAAGGACAAATTAAAGTTTTAGAATGCCCTAGGCAGTACTCGGAATGTACGCCCCCCCCCCCCCCTCCTAGACCAGGCACCTGGACCAGAAGTCAATATCAGAGTCTATCAGTATGCTAAAATCCTTACAGTGTCTGTTAAAAAAATTGAAGATATTTCAAATAAAATTAGAAAGTTGAGTGCAATCTCACACGAATCTCACTGCCACTGGCTCTAAGCCTGCAAGGCTATAAAGAAAAAATTTAACCTTCAATCTATAGGCTAATGCTACTGCTAGATCCGGATCTCATAGTCAGCAATAAATAATAATAACAAATATTAACAATAATCTCACTTAAGTTACACTGACAACACGCCCCTGCTTAAGTGTGCGCTTGCGGCCAAGATCGCTCAGTGGTTGGACCGCCTAGATTTAAACCAACCAAAATGAATTATGAGGAGTTACGACTCTGCGAGCACGAGAATAAGTATTAAAGCTAAAGCTCTGGCATCTACTCCAGCCTCCAACGTTAAAATAGGCAATGGTCGTGGCTGCCTACAGTCGTAAGCAGACTTCCAGACACGACAGTTGATAGTTTATAAATGATTGAGATAATTTAAAAACAATTGTCAATATATCATCAAAAATTATTGCACTGACACCCAGCAGTCTAGCAGTGTAAAGAGTATGACAGATGATTGTGTCATGTATGATTATAATTTATGAATGATTAAATGGAAAACTCAAAGCAATTCATAGATCATATTTGTCGCTCAGGGTTCGCCTTCAGCATTGTTTATTATTTATATATATGTTAATGTGAAAGGGCAATATCAATGGTTCAGGAATCAGGTATTAATTTTTTTGAACAAACTTACTTGCAAAGCCGACTGCTGGAAAGCCGACTTACTTTTTTTTTCTTAAACTTTTCCGCCGCTCCCCATTGTGTGCCCTAGGCAACTGCCTAGGGGCGCATGAAACGCCCCTAGTTAAGACGGACGGTTGTGTCCAAATCCACCCATGTTCAAATCCCGCTAGGCGTGATCTCCTTCGGGATGGTTTACCAGCGGTAGCAGGTGTCGCATCACCAATAGGTTGCGGCAATTATCAGTGGTGGCGGGAGTTGCATCACCGATGGTCGCAGCTCATGGTTTCGGCTCACGGTTTTCAACGGTGGCAGTCTTTACATCATTGTCATTGGTTGTGGCTGGTGGCTCTAAAAATGATGGAGGTGGATAAAAATTACATCATTTGTGCAGGCTTCTTAGTCGCTATTTGTGTGGGTTTAAATGTAATATCTTGTCTTTAAAGGCCATTATTGTAGGGTGGGGCCCCACCAACCCTCCGATTCATAACTCTGGTCAAAAGCGTTTATCAATTAAAAAAAATATTAATATTAATATTATTAATTATTATTATTAGAACATTAAAAAAATCTTATTATTATTATCATCATCATAAAAACGATATTTTATTTACTATAATTAACATATATTTAAAAACAATTGAATTATTTTTTTATAGTATAATATTACATTTTTTAAAATACAAAAAGCTTTGAAATGGGTTGAGTGCTTCCTCACCCTTAAGTTAACTTCCCCCTATTTTTAATATCACCAAAAAAATATTATTTTTTAATTATATTATGTTGTTTTAATTTATGGGAAACCAACCATTTTACATAGATATTAGCATCACTCTTTCCTACTGGAATGGAGATTACATTGAGCTGATATACACTTGTTGAGTAAGCATATATCAATATTGAATCCTTATTTTGACCTTTCCCTATTTAAAAATTCTGATACTGAATATTTTCCAATGGGAATTCATTTTTTATCCTTGATTTACTTTTGGCATGCTCACTTGTTCTGAATTCTTTGTTATAATTTCACAAGATTTAATCATTCTTGCACCCTTCTCACTCTTCTCCAGCATGGCCGCATAAAGGTCAGGACAATCTTTCACTTTCTGCTATTTTCCACAATACCAGCATACAGAGAAGGCTTCCTCTCCCTTACCTCAACTTCATCATATTGCTAATGTCACAATTTTTTATTTTTTTTTTAGACATATTACTTTTTTTCTGATGACAAAATTACGATTATACATAGATATCAGCACAGCACCACTCCTTCTATTACATTCACCTGATGTACACTTGCTGAATAAGCATATATATCTATAAAGAAAACTTCCTTTTGACATTTCCCTATTTAAAAATTCTCGCACTGAATATTTTCCAATGAGAATTCATATACTCGGGTATACAGAGAAGACCAACAATTTAATATCATTTTTGTTTTTTAACAAGTCCTTGGGGCCTTCCATCACTTCTCTCAATTCCAGATGGGAATGTTCCTGTTGCCAGCTACTTTGGTGAAGGTGTGCAGATATATGCCTTCAATGGCTCTGCATGGTTCTTACAGAACGTTTCAGCTCTGCTGTCATCTGTTCCAGGCCAAGAAGTAGTTGCCAAACATTATTTCCTTGGCGAGCCAGATTCTAATGGAGGGAAACCCACATGGGAAACATTCATGCCTTCAACCAGGGTTACTGCAAAGATTCAAAACAGAGTAGTTGTTGATCCAGATAGTATTCCATGGCTTTCTTTGCAAGCTACAAGTCACACTGGTGGAGTGCAGTAAGTCTTTGATTATCTCTGTATTGTATTTCAATTTTTAATATTAAGGGGATTGGTTACCCTTGCACTTACAGTTACACAGGGGTTGGGAGGACATGCCATGCATTAACGTGTCCAGAAGTTTAGTATTTAAAAATTGAAAAAATTGTTTTAATCCTTAACATTAAATCAAAGAAGACTAATTATTAATACACTCAATAAAAATATTTACTTATTTCACCCCTTCTATTTTATTTAAACTACTTTTCTAACTATTGTTCAATATTGTGTAGATACTTGATGGCATCGATTTCTTATATCCAGAGAGTGTCTACAACCGGTGGAAATCCTCCTCGAGACATTATTGGAGCCAAAATTGGAGATATCTACATGCTCCATATACTGCAATTTATTGGTTATATGCACCCAACAACATATCGTCATCAAGTTAGATAATTGATCATACAATGTTGTATGTTAGGTATCAGAAATAATTTTCTAGAAAATAAACTATAATCTCTTCAATCTTTTCCAATTCTTTGAAAAATGTAAAAAATTGCTGAGATTTTTTTTAGTTTAAATAATAATTGTGTTTTGGTTTAGTCAACCTTCGTAATCCTTTCTCTTTTTTGGTTTAAATGAGAATTATATTTTAAACTTAAAATATGGTATACAGTGCGTAATAAGTTTTGAAGATAAAAACATATTACGTCAATGACAATGTATAATTCTTGAGAAAACAAACTAATTATACTATTTTTAATACTTACAATTAGATATTAATTGTACGATGGAAACGTCGAAGGTGATATATTGAAGAAGTTAAACAAAAGGGAGTGGAAGATTGAAGGAGGAAGTGGGGCAAAGAAGAGGATGAGTACAAAAATATGTAGTACACTTTTATATAGAGAAGTGACATGCATTTTCTTAAAAATGAGAGTTTACTCAAGTTTTAATTATGATAAGTGATACATTGGGTTAAAATTTATAATAGTGTGAATATATGAAATGAAGGATTTTGAGTGTAGAATATTATTATATGGTTGTAACACTTCTAGCCATAAGTGTTACAACCATAACAGGTACAAATGTGTAATTTTTTAACATAAATGTCATTAATATTATATAATTATTTATTTAAGTGATATTAAAACAATTGTAAAATATTGTTAGATTACGGTCGTAACCCTGTGGCCATTTAAGCTCATGTTTCTTGGTGTAAGTTATGGTTGTAACACGTATGACCATAACCTATGTGGTTTGCACCACACATCATGAATCCCATATGGATGTCACAAAGTGGGCCAATATTTTGTGCACCCACCGAAGAAGGGGCTTGAGGGAGGATAAGTCTAGGGGCGGTGAAAATGTTGGGGGAGCTAGTGTAAAACTTTTCTTTCTTACGACTAGAAACATATGAAGCACATACCATTTGTGTCAATCATTTGAAGGAGAAGGTGGTTGTGGTGTGCAAATAATTGAGGCAACGTACTTTGGAGATATCTTAGAAATAATGGCATGGTCGAGGAATACTCAATTACTTGTTGACATTGTGATTTCAATAATCAGTATTTTGCAATATTGTTTGTGGATAATTCATTTCTCGCCTATCTTTTTTGTGTATATATTAGTGATGATGTATTCTCTTACAATTTCTATTTTGGCAACACAATGGAGGATTTGTGAATTGTGGGTTTGTATCTATTATTCTGCATTAATCATCATGGTGTAGAACAAAATATTGGTACCTAGTGCCTTTCCACCCACTGCACTGACAACTAAATCTACAAAATCCACCATCTATTAAGCTTCAATGGTTGTATATGACCTTATCTAAACTGCCATTTTGCCCTAACAAAACAAATGGTGGTGTAGTTCTAAAAATAGTCAATGGAATCATGTAATATAACAACATGAAGTGGAGATATTGTCTCATAAGATAGTTGAAGGACCTCAAAAAGATTCACAAGGCACTATTAATGAGATCAACATTCCTATACCACATTTTCCAACTTATCCTCTTCATTAAGAGAAACCATAACGTTAACAAAGATAATCAGTGTTGTCGTTAGATTTGTGGATGTTTCAACCCTTGATTTAGTGCTCGTGCATAAAGAATATACTATGTTTTCACTTATGTTTACCATTTTTTTTGTTTTACTAACATGCTTATGTTATTAAAATACATAACAATGTCTTTGCAATAGTACCTAAAAGTTGCAAATCCAATCAAAAATAGGGATTTTCAAGTTGATGGCTATTAAGACCATTTTAATGTTCGACAAACATTTCATTGAATAGATGATGTGGCGATGGTTAGAAAAAGTGTTGTTTATATGTGAAAAGAGGATTTCCTATGTCCCTTTAATAGATTCCCCAACGTAAAAAAAACTTCTCCTTCATCACGACTCTTCCCTCATCCAATGTTCCCCCTACAATACTTTAAATTTTACTTCTTCAACGCCTCCTTCTCAACATCTTCAATGTGTCGCCTATAATTTATAGTTATAATAAATTATTAGAATTTCATTTTCTATCATACTACATTGTCATACTACATTGGAACAGAACATGTTTTCTTGGCATGAAATCCTTTGTTGAGTAAGCTTAGGACACCATAAACCATCATTTCTTAATTGAAAAAGAATACCCAAAGCAAGGAAATTTATTTTTATTTCTTCAAAGGATTTTGGGTGTGTACGTCAACATCAACAATAATACACTATAATGGCTCCATTCATTGTCGTATTATGGGGACACGAGATGATCTTTGAAATTGCACAACACAATATTGACATTATTTAAGAAAGTTAATAACGAAGTGGTTCATGAGATATCCATGTAGCATGAAATAGGAAACAATTTCCACACGTTAGAAATATGAGATGGCAAACATGAAAAAAAAATTAAGTGTGGGAAATGTATTAATTTCAGGCGTTACTTTTTTCATAGTAGTCATTCTTCTCCAAAAGAGGAAAGACAAATATGATGGCCTTTTAATGGTTTACAAATGGTTATTTATTTCCAACGTAGGTATAACCATAACACTTTTTAATATTGTAACTTTGATAGGTGGGTCTAGTTTTTTGAAAGTATTTTTTTAGGAGTGACAAATGTGGAAATATATTATGACACATATCTATAAGGTCTAATTAAAATATTTTCCATATCGAGGAGAACATAAGGAGAGAAAAAATTGGGGGAGTTATGTAGATATGTTGAAATAAGTATTGAGTAACATGTATTGATCAACTTAATAAAAATTAGTATCAAACTTATGAATAATGGTTTATGACATCTCTTTTTAGCCATAAAAAGGGGTCACTCAATAAGTGTTATTAACTTGTCTATTAGTTCTAGGGTGGTGACAA
Organism: Taxus chinensis; assembly: GCA_019776745.2. Taxonomy (NCBI): domain Eukaryota; kingdom Viridiplantae; phylum Streptophyta; class Pinopsida; order Cupressales; family Taxaceae; genus Taxus; species Taxus chinensis. The sequence goes on along the minus strand of CM034150.1, from coordinate 153,151,440 downwards.
CTTGCCCTTACACAACTAGAAAAAAAAAATCAGAAAACATAAGAAGAATGGGATATGCTATTTTCTAATTTTATTTTTATAGTGTCAAGGTTTTCAATTGGATGACATTTAATTTGCTAGATAAGATGAAAAAATGAATGGAAAGTTGGAAAGAAAATGTGAGACTTAAATGTGGGAATTAAATCCCTACATGTCCCACACGAATTACACGGCTCAGATTGTTCCAAACCAAATAATATCTTCTATTTGTGCTCTACTTTATTACGTCGAAGGCGTTCCCCCTATGGGAAAATCCCTTGCGGTCATTTCGACAACTATGCTAAATTTGATGGTTGACGGGATGTTTTTCCTGTTTTTAGTCGTTTTGCATGTAGAATGGTTGCCAAGGTTTGAGGGAAGATTTGTATGCTACTTTACCCTAGGCTTACCTTCCATCTTTTGTTGCTTCTTTAGAACCCCGAATACCAGTAAATTCCCTGCCATGATGTAACCTCTTGATTGATTTGATATATTGCATGTTCTAAAAAGTGTGGAGAGGTAAAAAAACATTCAAGGGCAAAAACTCAATCCTTTCAATGGTCGGGTCTCATATCGAGATCGTCTAATTTATAGAAACCTTGACATTAAGCAGTATTTTTTTTAAAAATATGTGTTCTTTCATTTGAATAATTTGTGGGTTAGGTTGAATGATGTGAGCCTTGTGTAATTGGTATGGAGGAAGATGAGCCCATTCCTAGGTGGTCTCAATACAACTCCCAACTCTCCCATTTTGGCACAATACAATGGCGAGGCAAGGCATGACCATGATTTTAGTGCAGCGGAGACTGATTGCTTTATCCCTGTTAAGAGGCTTCTTTATTAAATTGAGATCATTGTAAAAGACAAAGAGCATAGAGGTTATTTTTCCATCGGCTTCATGGATAGACACTTCAAGATCTGTAGACATCTAGGGTGAGTTGATTGTTGTTAGTAAATTCTCTTTTGGGTTCCCACAAGTGGGATGATATGCCCAAATTTGCATTTGAATCGGATGCAACCTAAATTTGATCTTTAACCATGAAATTTCTTGTATTGGACTCCTTGAACTTAAGTTTCCCATGACTATACTATGTTTCATTATATTGTTTAGAATTTTGTAACTGAATTGAGGACATATTTCAATTTCTGGGAATTATATTTAAACATAGTAATAAACTATCATTCATCCTTCTTTTCTTTCTATCAGTAGGGGAGGTGAGCCTCCTACACCTAGTCAGGAAATGTTCTTTGGGATTGCTTATGTTATCTAGAATCCAAATGTAAACTAATATTTTAGAGTTTGAGAGCATTGGGTTTTTAACTTGGTGTGAAATCATTATGATTCTTTTGAGTATTCCCTAGTGGATTTATTTTTTTAACAGATTTTGCTGGTTATAAGGTTTTAGATAAAAATGGCTGAGAGATGGAGGGATTATGATTTTCTTTTACATGCTTAATACATTTTGATTTCCTTCAGTGTTTTAAACTTAGAAGTGAAATCATTACATGCTACTCTAGAGGCTTCCTGAAAATAGTTTTTATCAGTCCTTTTTTAGGAAAAATGAGACTTCCATAAATATTAAAGTAACCTTTGAACTGTAATTGTTGACAAGTTCAAATAATTTGTAGTTTCCCACATGATGAACTCCAAGCCTCTCCTTCATGTATCAAGCAATTTCATAGAATCTATAAGTACTTTTGCTTGTCCCCAAATTTAATAGTTTACTATATCTGTAAGCTCGGTTGTGTATTTTTGAGCTGATTGTACCTGTTATTGCTGAGAGAGATGTACTCTGGTTATACTACAATAGTTTTTTTGGACAAGATTCTAAAGAATAGTGAGACCTTTGATGCCTAGTGCAATCCTTGGACTTATTCAAAGTCAGAGGAATTTTTTATATCAATAGTTTGATTACCAAAAGACAATAAGAGTTTGTTACATTATCATTCCTCCAGGCACACACACCAAAATTATGTTTCAAAACTTCAAAGAATAATTCCTTTCTTAAGATTAGATATAGAAACTAGTAGCAGGTCTTGTTTGTTGAGGGTGAGAACAGATTGTAACTTTTTCCTGTATTATATATATAACTCACTTATTGTGAGATATTGATCATATAATTGTTTCTCCCTTCAAATATTGGCTTCAGAGTCTCTCCTCTTTGAGGGCATATAAAAATTTTCACATTCTGTTTGACTCCTGATTGAAAAGAATGAATATGATGTAGCTAAGACTAATAAATTATGTGACAGGCCTCACTTAATAGAGAGTTCTTCTTTTGGTATACATGTGTGTCTCTCTTTTTAACTTGTAAAAGGTGGCCTCTGATACTATTGGGAATTGGTACTTTATGATTTTTATTTTAACCATATCTTAGAATAAATGACAGATAATGCACTTTTCAGGAGAATTATGCCAAGCTTAGATATAACTGCTTTTTTCCAACAAATGTTAGAAGCTTAAAAATAGAATTTTTTAGTTTAATAGCTTTTTCAAATGCATATCTTTACAGTTTCTTCTAAACGTATTTCTTGCAGTTATCTTCAATTTATTTCATGTATGATTTTGAAGAAATTTTAACCATAAGAATAGTAACCTATAAATTAACATTCCAAAATGGAAAGTTTATCCAACTATGATCCCTGTAAACAGACTGATTATTAATGAAAGAACATTATATTTCTAGAACCAAATTACATACCTAAAGTATTGGGCTTATTGCATTTATAAACAATTCTGATGAATTGTCAAAGCCCTAACAAAAAGCACTAGCCACTTCCAAATACAACAAATAGTAGATACATGGACGGATTGTTCTAGTAGGTGTCGATAAGTTTAGTGCTTTAACTGGTTCATTAAATTACTCTAATGGAAATGCTGTAAAATAAAACTTCCTTGGAATTTGTAGACATTTCATGTTAAATATTCTACATACTATTTTATTCTATGTTAATTTGATCGAATTAAAGTTGAAAATCCCATATTTGTCTTCCTATTTCATGTTAAGGGTTTAGCCAAATATGTGGATTGAACTGTTAGTATGATGGACAAGGATTCTAAGAGACACTTGAGTGAAGTTTTGAGTTGTTAGTGTATGTGTTTGAATCTTCCCAATTATCTTGGTAGAAAGCAAATCTATGCTTCAATTTTGTTCTCTGCTTAAAAGCCATATATTTGAAGGTTATAGAAATTGTTAGTGGACAGTGAATCATTTTAATGGATGATAGGACTACCTATGGGAAGCCTTTGGTGGAACTCCAATTTCATTTTTCAATTATAAGATCTCCAAAAATGGGCTGGAAATTTGAATCCCAGATTCATAAGTTTGAGAAGCTAGAGTATCTATGTAGTAAACTAATTAGAAAGCATGTATGCTCAATTGTGGGGAAATTGTAAAAGCATATCTGCTATTTGTTATAATTTTTTGGTTTTGTTTTACCTAGTTGTTGATTACATGGTCATTCATTGTATGAATCTGGACCGCAAGTAGGATTGTAGACCGATAATATTTATTCTTTGAATCCTATATTCATGACCCAGAGTTTCCTAACAGCTCGCGATGAATTCGGGAAGCCTTCGTATATAGCCAAGGTGGAGGAGATCGAGTCTGAAAACCACAACCATGATAGGGTATGCGTGTGGTGCTATTACCGACCTGAAAGAAGGAGGTATTTTTGTCTGATCATTTAGATAATAAGAGCAATGACACAATTGAGGTAAAATGTATTTTGCATACCTTCAAAACCTACACCAAGCTCGAGAGCGTAGGCTCCTAATACTATTTTTGTTACTTTGAATACAAATCCATGACTCGGGGTTTCACACCTGATAGGGTGGAAGTGTTAATAGTTCAGATCTACCATAATTAGGGGTAATTGTGTTCTTGTTTATTGTCCTTTCGATACATATACCTTATAATGTATTTAAATAAATACCGAATGTGATGTAAACCTACCCCTAAAGCTGTAAATTCCCATTACAACTCTGTTCATGATCCCCATTATTTAAAACATCGCGCCCTTCTTCAAGATTCTTATTTCAATGACTGGTCAATAGTAGAACCTCTATAATGTTTACCTTCGGATTAGCCTTGAATTGCATTTAAAATTGTGTGTGGGTTGTGATAGAATCTTGCATGGTTATGTTCCTCTCTACTTGGGAGATCTCGCCATCGATAGTTTTGTTGCACAACTAGACAAATGCATCGGCCATGAAACCAATCCCTAACACGTGCAATGTAGGTTAGCCTGCAATCTTGACATGGTCAGCGTAGAACCTCTACAATGTTTACCTCTAGGTTAACATTGAATTACACACAAAACTCCATGTGGGTTATGAAATCATATTCCATTGTTATGTTCCTCTATACTTAGAAGAACTCATCCTTGAGAACATAGACCAGTGGCTCTGGTGTAGATTCATGTTGTATTGTATGGTCTTTAGAATTTTTCACATTCTTAGGGAGACACTTAAAAATAAACTCAAAATTAGAGTCATATCAATTGGTCTACAGATTTTGTACCCTTCTCTTTAGATAGAATAGCTGGAATTGAGCTTTGGAATATAGAATCAGATATAATCATGTTATTTTATAGTTGGGTGTTCTACATGCACTCTATCCATGGTTGCACAAAACTATATGGATTTGTTATGCTTATTTTTGTGTATGCTGGGGAGGCATAATGGAATTACATTGGTAACTTACATTACTTGCCTTGTATCATGATGTTTATTTCTTTCTACTTTGGGTTTTGTTTCACTTTTGGCGATACTCTTGAGTCTTAACTATAGGTAAATTTCGGGGTTACACTTACTAATTTTTTATATTCATCTTCCGCTATCTTCATCATTTGTTATCAAAGAATAAGTTAGTCTTATATGCTATGATGAGAATAATGTTCATGATTGGTTCATGGAGGTTTTACATACACACGCACCTAACTCAGCAGGAGCTCAACATTTTTAAGGATGTGCTACATTTGTTTAAAAAAAAAAGATCTCATGAACTCCCATAACCTTCTAATGTTGAAAGCATTGAACATTCTAATCACCCAATCCATTACTGAAAGTAATAGACTGATTAAAACAAGAGATCCTGATGATGATCCGTTGGAACATAAATTTCTGCTATGTAAACAACAAAAAATCATGCTTATTGCTAATTTATGGGTTGACGTAGGCCTCTTAAATGGTGTTACAGGAACAATCACTGACATTGTCTACAGAAACATCAATGCCACCACCAACATTACCTTTATTTGTTGTTGTCAAATGTGATAGATACAATAGCCCATGTTGGGATCCCTCCAACCCATTACATATTCCGATACCCCCTATTTCAAGAGGGAATCGAAGAGAATTGCCAATTAAAATGGCCTAGGGATTAACTATCCACAAGTCCCAGGGACTTACTTTGCATAGAGCAACTGTCGACATTAGAACCAGTAAAAGGCAAAGTCTAACATTCACAACTTTATCCAGAGTTCTCTCACTTGCAAATATGCTCATTTCCCCTTCTTTTTCATTAGAGAGATACTCAAAAATGGCGCACGTACTAACACTTGGAGCAAGAAGAAAGGAGGAAGCAAGACTAGTATCATTCAACCCATCGTAAATACTACCCTCTGCTTTGATAGTACCTCCACTACTACTATGCTCAATGCTTCTTGTATCCAAATCAAGAGTGTCATTCAAGGGGTATCAAATGTATTCATGTTTAGTGCAAATAAAATCGGCCATAAAAAGCTACCACTCATGATATAAAATTTTCAAATGTACGAAGGTCTTCATGTATACATGTTTAGTTCAGATCTCCCGATATAAAATTTGTAAACTACATAAAAGGCTTCTAACCTCTGTGTTTTTTATATTATGAATGATAACATGTGCTAGACTTCCATCTTTTTTTTCAGAATTCTATTTAGTAATTTAATGGCTATCTTTTTTGTCTGCTAGTATATACATAATATCTAAATCTTTCCCACAAACTTAATATGTGAAATTCACATTTGATTTGAAGTTGTAATCTCTCAAGCAATACTTGTGTGGTAACCATAGAAATTATGTTATTCTTTTGAATTCAGACAAGAGTGTATGCCTATGGTATGGTTATTAAGAGCCACATAACAAGTTTTTCATAATATTATGTTTACTCTTTTGAATTCAAACAAGACTGTATGCCTATGGTATGTTTATTAATAGTCATGTAACCAGTTTTTCATAATATTATTTACAACTAAAGTTGCAAACCACATAAAGCATTTGCATATTAATGGTTGCAAATGTTTAGCTAGTATGCAACAATCAAGCAAGAGTGTCTCGATATGTCAAATGTATACCATCGGCCAATGAAAATTGACACAAACCCTGCAAATATATCGAAGTCTCCATGTATTCATGTTTAGTTTAAATAAACTACTCTGCAAAATGCTACCACTCATGATATAAGATTTGCAAATGTATATGTGTGAATTTGTAACAAATCTAAAATGTAGAGATAGAACCTTTAAATGAAATAGTTCCTCTATATTTCTACACTTACAAAATCAATCAAACCCCTTATCAACATCAACTACAAAAGCAATAATTATCCCTCTAAATCAAATAACATATATCGTTCGGCGTTCACATTGGATTGTACACATGTGATTGCTAGTCTTATCTCATGCACATTATTTACATGAGTGCAATTTATGCTTAAAGTGGCTAAAATGAAAAATAGGAAAAATTTAATAAGTTCCAGATTCAAAGGATAATAAAGTGTTTCTTCAATAATATGACTTTATTAATATATATTTTTAAAAATATATCATTATATATAATCTAATCAATTTTAAATAAGTCTAATAGCTTCACATTGATTGGGGAAATGGATTTCAATTTAATTTTCAAATCATATGCAGATTTTGGCGAAGAACTCTATTTTTGTAAGTTAAATTTTAATTAAGAAACAATTTCAATATAATAAAATCAAAACTTAAGTTTGTAGGAAAACCTTTTCTCACCCTCACCAAGGAAAATCCTATTACAATGTATTATGTAAAAATTTCTAAAGATAAAAGTTTTCTATGTCTTTCTTTTTAATGGCTATAAAAAATACAATACTATATACACATTATGCCATTAATATGGCCATCTTGTGCATGGAAATGAGAAGTTTTATTATAAAATTAAAATATTATAAATTTATTTTTGATTTGGGTATATATTGTTTTAGATATGGAAAGTTAGAGTACACTACTCATATTTTGTTTAAAATAGATCTAAGTATTAGATATAAATAAGAATATTATTTTTATTTTAATAAATAAAAGGATATTTAGATTATAAAGAAATATATATAAAACAGTTAAAATGTTAGAGAAATAAGATTTTGTAGGATGATATTCTATTTCACTTGAATATAGAGATAATTGTTATTGATATGTACAAAGAATATGCCCCATTAGTGTTGTTAATAGATATTTGAGTCCACAACTTGTAAAGTGAGAGTGACTACTTTCATGATAGTCATGAAATCAGGTGAACCATATCAAAATGACTACAAAAGAGGCATTTTCTATGCAGGAGAGAAATTGATTTCATGAATGCAATATATTTGAGCCGTAATCCTTCTTAAACATCACTCATTTTTTCTTAGGGTTTTTTCATAAATTTCTAAGAAATTGATCTCCTTCTCAAAAACTCTAATTCAACTTCTCATTTTATGAAATATTTAATGAAAACAAAAAATTAAGGGTCTTCGACGTATTGTAACACCCACAATTTCGACGTTCAAAACCACACCAAAGTCTATTAATTTATTAGGGAAAAATTAAGGTAATAGTTTTTTTTGTTTTAAAGGGTTACAAACATTACTTGTGGTCAATTAAGTTCTCATGAATGATTTTCACACCTTCATAATGTAATCAAATTTAAATTAATAATTAAATATTATTAATTTAATTCCCGAAATATTTTACAGTTTAAAATCCTTCCATTAAATTCCCTTACTTTATTAGAGTATTTTTCAAACATTTAAGAACCTTGATCCATTTAATTTATTTTACTATACCTTACTATTAATTATTTAAAACCCCCTTTTATTCATTATCAAATACCAAGCACAATTACTTAATTAATCTCTACCACAAAAAGGTCACAACTTGAGCTAACCACCAAATGGCCCCATTAAACCAATTACCCATGCATTTAATTTAAATCTCATTCCCATGAAAATGTCCTCACTTTAAGTTATGTAGGATATAATCTCAACCATTAGATCAAATCATTTTGGGCCCTTGGATGTTAGGTTTTCTAAATTGCCCTAAAAATCCTTATGTTTACTTTTTTATCCACATGTTGCCATGATAGATTAATAGACTTTGGTGTGGTTTTGAATGTCGAAATTGTGAGCATTACACGTATCAAAGAAAAATTGAGCTTCTTCGATATTTAGATCAATTGAATAACATTATTGGAAATTTATTTATGAGTATAATGCATTCAATAAGAAATTTTGTATAGTGTAAATGTCCCAACCCATATCTCTTCAATATATGTAAAAAACTAGTAGACTCTATATGCTTGAAATATGTTTTTGGTACAAGGATACTTAGAATATAGATAGTTTATTTCCTTACAATGATAGTATGTTATACCTTATGTGCTCATGTGTTCGTGATGTGTCTAAATGCACTAATGCACCTTTGTACTTAAACACAAGTTTGAATTTGAAATAAGAGCCTATTGGTGCACTTGATGACACAATAGGCAAAAAGACTGAAAAAAGAGAAAAAAAACCTCGAGTTACACTAATTATGGGAAAAAAGGACCCAAAAAACAATAGATTAGTTCCACAAAGGTTACACAACTAGAATGACCAATATCATACTACACACATAAATGATCACACATGTAAACCATTTACGAGAACATGGAGGAGGTGATATTCATGCAACGTTCTATATGTACTAATATTAAAAGTTAACTTAGATAGCTTAATCATACTAAATATTCCTTATGCACTTTTATAGGATTAATTTAAGTGTGTAGTTAACTAATGCTACAAATATTAACTGCCACCATTAGTAAAAAATATTACCTTTATATGGTCGATTCTCATATGCTTATCACATAGTGGCCACTAGGGGAAAGGAAGAGTTCACTTGAAAAAACTATTTATACTCCCTATAGACACTCAAATTTGGCAATCTATCATTTGACATTGATGATCATGACATTGCACACTTGCATGGACAAATGCAATTTCCTCGCTCTTGCTTAGCACACCCTGATAGCACTTATTTTATTTTCTTATCTTTGCACACCTCTTTATCGTCAGTATCTGAAGTTTAATTGCATAAAACAATCATTCTTAGGCCCAGAAAGTCAAAATACACTTTTCTCCCTTATGTCCAAAAACGTCGGTTTTGTTGGTATTAATAAATGTCAATCCTGACCCTATTGTATGGTTTTACACTGACATGTGTTAAACTAGTTCTTTCAACTCCACCACATTCTTATGAACAAATATACCCTCTTGGTCATCCTTTCATGATATAATAACTTTTAGAAGCATATATAAGCAAGTAAATCACACCTCATTTGGTAACGTGACACTTTCAGAACTCGAACATGTAAAAGCAAGCACAAAAGGCATTCCAAGATCCCTAAACTATGAAATAATTCATTCATGTCCATTAGAGTAGCACCCTCTATAGGTCTAAAGTTTCCTTCAAGATCTAGGAGTCTCCATCTTCACTCTACAAGAAAGGAAAGTGATCCTTCACAAGTATTTGAGCAAGTGTGAAACTCAAGTGAAGCATTGTAAAAGCACAATTGTTAAGTATGATTGTACTATGGAAGATATTATATATTAGGAGAACAATGTGTAGTTTGATCCCTCTTCCTATAAGTGGTGACATCAGAGGTCTACAAGGGTACCCACAACCCGCCTAACTTTGTTTTGTAAAACTTCTCCTTGCACTACAAGGGTTCTAGGGTTTGAGATAATTTTACAGAGTCATTCTGAAGGTGAGAAAAGAATATCAACACAAAATGACATACATTTCTAGGTAGGTGGAGTACTTGAGAAGTTATAGACCCAGATTCTAAGTAGGTCTAGAACTATACAGAAGGGTAAGTCCAGTTAAGAGACAACCTCGTGAAGCACTTAGAAGCTTTAAGGACACATTTCATGATATTATTAGAGGCATTCCACCCATCCATTTACCTTTGAAGGCCTTGCTTGTTGACATTTTCATTAAAACTTTAGAGCCACTCTTGACCATATTTTTGCAAACCTCTAGTCTGAATTCATTAGTTTCAGCTTATGCAGAAGTAAAAATGCTTGATAGACAATTATCTTCTCTTAGAACCAATGTTTCTCCCATTTTAAATGTTCTCCCAAGTGTTTCTAATTTTTAATCGGAGTTGAATCTTCTCTTGATTCCTCTTTTAAACCAAAACTTTGTGCATATTCAGCTAAACGAGACAGTCAATATTAATGTTGTGAATGAGAGTGAATATGCACAATTTTTTGTTTATTCTAATTTTGAGAATGATACAAATGAAATCCATGATCCAAATGAGAATAAGGAGAAAGAATATGGGTAAGAAATATTTCCTTGATTTGAATTAGAGTCTTAATTTATTTTAGAAACTATTTAAATGGTAGATATTTTTGATTCCTTAGAAGAAAATGTTGTTAATGCCTCTATTTTTGTAGATTTGGAAGAGTATTTTTTGGATAAACATCAGGAGGATATGTAGTTTTCCTTTGATAATTCAAAATAGCCTTTAGGTGTTTTTAACATGGATGAGAAAGAGGATATTGGAGAAACAAATGATAAACTATTTCATTCAGAGCCCATGGTTTTAGTCGAGACAAAAGTTGATATAGAAGATGAAGCGAATCTGATGTAATATTATTTAGCAATACAAAAGGAGTCGAGGGATATACTCCATGGCTATAAAAGGAATGATAACCAGATTGTACCAAGCCAAGAACACAGATGCTAATCAAACACCATGATCTATAAGATGAAAGAAATTCACCATAATAACTTTATATAAAACCTTTACAAACAAATGAGCAGCAATATCATATATTATTATGGAACTCAATAAGAAAGATGCACATATAAGAGGAGGCAAGTGCAACTACTACCTAAATCAATGGTGAAGAACTCCCACAAACTGATATTGGCAGTTAAGTTAACTCCAAAAGACTAGTAAGCTAACTCCACATAACTAGTACACCTAAGCAAGCTAACCCAACAAGTGTAGGGCTAACACAAGTTTAAGAATTATCCTTATAAATAAATAAAAGGATAAATAATAACCTACACTAACACCCTCCCTTAACCATAACTTAGGTGGGCAAAAAAGAAGGTGGGTCCTAGAAACAAGGCCTGATGAGGTACCCACATACAATAACTAGGAAAATTAGACACCGCAAGGTACCCAAAACCAGTAATAACAAAGTAGAAAGAGAAAAATCCCGCTACAAGATATCATCAGAAGCTCAGCTCCAAAAACTCGTATAGTGTTGAAGAAGTGTGGTGCGCACTATGGTCTGAATCCACTACTCGATCATAGAACTCAAAAACAACTAACACTAGGCTTCACCAGAATAGCTCCATGCAAGGAGACTGTCAATGGAGTGATGTCAAAAATGGAAAAAAAACCAAACATAATTTAGTAAACTGCTACAAATAGGTGTGCCACAATCCAAGAATAACCAAGGCAACAAGGCAAGGACACGAGATCCAACTAAATAGGAGTGCCACTATCCAAGAAAAGCCAAGGTAATAAGGTAATGACACAAAATCTGAAGAAGCAAGATCCACTTCTACAAATTGGTGTGTTATGATCCAGGAATAATAAACAAGGCAACAAGGCAAGGACACGAGATCCAAATAAATATGAGTGCCACGATCCAAGAAAAGCCAAGGTAACAAGGCAAGGACATGAAACCCAAAAAATCAGTATCAACACCACACCCTCCCAAACTATTGAATGAGTAGAGTGATACCACATATCTGTATGAGTTGCCAAAATCAACTACTCGAACACTAACAAACTAACACTGGGCTTCACCAGAATACCTCCCCCACAAGAGAGACTGTCAACATGCCAAAAAAAGTGTCAAAAATACAGATCTAAAATATCTCAACAAACAAGAGAGATATAAATGTATACACTCATAGATACAAGAATGCAATACCTAAAAATTTAAGACATCGGGCTCAATCGAAATTACGTCCACAAGTGATTACAACACCCTCCCAAATTTGGCACTTTATAATTGAGTGCATGTAAATATTACAATGAATAACAATACCGTTTACATTTGAAATATGTGTATAAACATGTCACCAATGCGTAGATCTCAATAAAATACACAATTTCAAAAAAAAATCACATTAATCCGAGCTACGGATCAAAAGTTATGAGCTCTAGAAGGTTTTGTTATTAAAATAATATTTTAATGCTGATTGTTTTTAAAGGTACACATGACACCCAAATGTCCAAAGGGTAAAAGAGTGCATCCACACGATACATGTTTGTGATCAAAGGATAAAATCCTGTGCCCAAAACCTAAATGTCCAGAGGGCAAATCATTGCATTCAAAGGGTACACGTCAATATCCAATGGATAAAAGAATGCACTCAGAGGGTAAGATATGCGTCCAGTGGATAAAAGATTGCATCCAAAATATAATTATGCATAGGGTAAAAGAATGCTTCTGGAAGGTACGCGCATATAACCAATGGATAAAATAATGCACATAAAAGGGTACAGATCTGCGTCCAGTGGATAAAAAACTACATCCAAAACAGAAATATTCATAGGGTAAAAGAATGCATCCGAAAGGTACAGGCTTATATCCAATGGATAAAATAATGCACCTAGAGGGTACAAATCTGTGTCCAGTGGATAAAAGACTACATCCAAAACAGAAATATCCATAGGGTAAAAGAATGCATCTGGAAGGTACACGCTTATATCCAATAAATAAAAGAATACACTCAGAGGGTACAGATCTGCATCTAAATTTGACTGTCTCAAAACATGGTCAAGTTTACAATCGATTCTATGGTTTTGGCACCTTCCAAATCTAATGGCACACTTTGTTTTGCATAAAAATGTATGTTGCAAAAAAGTGCTAACAAATTCGAAATACATGAAAAAATAAACTCTTGTTTGCAAAGAAAAACTTACAGATGGATGTCTACATCATCTATAGCTCTGATACTATGAAAGGAATGATAAGCAAATCATATCAAGCCAAGAACACAGATGCTAATCAAACATCACAATCTATAAGATGAAAGCAATTTGCCAAAATAACATTACATAAAATATTTGAAACCAAATGAGTAGTAATATCATATATTATTATGGAACTCAATAAGAAAGATGTACATATAGGAGGAGGGAAGTACAACTACTACCTAAATCAATGGTGAAGAACTCCTACTGACTGATACTGGTAGTTAACTTCAAAATACTAGTAAGCTAATTCCACATAACTAAGAATCTAACTCAACACAACTAGTAAGCTAATTCCACATAATTAGTACACTTAAGCAAGCTAACCCAACAAGTGTAGGGCTAACACAAGTGTAAGAATTATCCTAATAAATAAATAAAAGGATAAATAATAACCTACACTAACTGGCTATGAAAAAATGGAGGAAATCCAAGTTGTGAAAATTATTAAAACATATTTTGATGAGAAAGAGTTTTCGATGGAGTTTTTTCAAATAGATCCCACATTTCCACAAACATCCATGGTTGAGGTTAAAGATTTTAGAATATTTCAATAGCCTGATTCTAAGGTAACTCTTTATCAACCTAATATATTTGTTGTTTTATACATAAATCAAACACTCTTTTAGTTGGAATTATTATATTGATGGATTTTTAGACTGAGTACAAAGATGTATATGTTTTTAAAGCACTTTAAAGAGTGTAAATTTGTTGTTGCTTTGCAATAAGAAGTATCAGATTCTGATTTTTCAAGCACATCTACCATATTTTTTGTAGTTTAGATGCAATTATATTCCTTTCTTTGATGTTTTTGCTTGCATAGTTAGTTTCCTTATTTTCTAGATTAGTTTTCTTACTTTCTAGAGTAATTTGTTGCTTTCAATAAACTAGAAAGGATATTAGAGTTTTGGTCTCCCATGTACAAGTTACTAATAAAAGAAAACACCTTAAATGAAATCCTTCAAAGAGTGAATAGAGTTAAGAGATTAAATATGTTTAATGTTTTATGGATTTTGAAATAGTTTCAAGAAATGGTATTTATATTTGAATTTTAGAACTTTTTTGTAATTTTTGATTATTTAACTAAAGTAATCATACCTAAAAGTCTCATAAGCACTTAATATTTTAAACACTTATGCAAATTTTATGAAATAAAGTCTTCAATTTTAAGTTTGTAGCAACATTATTATGAAAGGAAAAATTCCCAACCCCTCTAACTTCTTTAAAAACAAAGGAAACAAGAGAACATGAACTAAATGATAAAAATTAAAAGTGAAAATTCTATCGAAAAATTAAAGAAAATATGAATAGTTTCCTTAAAAGGGTGATTTAAGTAATCTCCATAAGGGTTATGAACTCTTTGTTGGAAATGGAGAAAGGATTTGAGTGGATCCGAGATATCTCTATTGGGGAGTGCTTGGCTAGCAACAAAGCAATGCTTAAAAACTTCATGAAGTGGAGTTGTAGATTTAACATGTTTTGGTCACAAAATATAAGATTTAAGGAATTATGGATTAACCCACAAGATCACACACTTGAATATTGGAAGTATTTTAATTAGTTGATCAAAAGTAAGAGCATAAAATTTTCTGGGTATTAATCATAAGTTTTAAATATTTTTCTAGTCATAGCATTCTCCTTGAAACTAATAAAATTGAGATTTTAGATTCTAAACATTTATAGAGTGTTTCCCCATAATAGTTGACATTTTTTGTGATCAACACACCTCATTCCTATTTTACAAGATAATGGATCCCCCATTCATTCATCAACATTTAAAACTATGTTTTAATATCTTTGACATGATTGAAAGTTTCTAATTTTGATAGTTTAATTAAAATCATTAAAATAGTAGAGTCAAACTTGGTGTATAACTTGTTTACACGCTCAAACTTTAACATGTGCTTCAACTTTTAGTTTAATTATCCTTTTATGTATTAAATAGGTACTTTCATGGGGGTTTTGTGTGATTAATATCTATGCAAAGTGAAAATCTATGAATTAATCACTTTTTAGAGAGAAGACGTGTTTAAAACATTCACTTGATGGCTTGGAAAAGTATTTTAATTCTTATTGAGTCCAATTCTTTCTTAGGAACCTAAGAACCTGAGGAAATTGAGAACCCAAGATCTCGAGATGAGCATTTAGCACAAGAGATGGGGGTTTTAGTGTTAAAGTGAAAATATGTCAAGAGTCCTGAGAGTTTCAAGATCTCAAGATCCTAAGACTTGAATATCGATTCATGTTTCAGCTTGAAACCTCATGGTCCTTATATTTTCACAAAATCAAAATTAAAAGGACAAGGAGGAACCCGAGATCTCAAGAATATGAATTTATGACAAGAGGCCATGTAGGCCAATCAAAGTGTCCTTCACAATCAAACCCCAAGATCTAGGGATTCAGGGATTTAATCACATATCATTGATCGAGGATTGGAGATTTGAAGCAGACACTTAAGAAAAGAAAGCACCATGGAGTCATTTTAAAAGTTAAGTCAACAGTTTTAAAGGCCCAAGTCAAATCATATAGAGACACGTGGATTTATCCTTTTGTTAAATATAGTTCACTAAGGTGTTTTAATTAACCAAGAAACAAAGGAAAGTTAGATTCTAGGGAGCTATCTAGAGAATTTCCCATTGACAGTTAAGTTTGAGCTTAAATCGGTTGGTTAAAATAAACAAAGCCCCAAACAAAAGCATGGTTTCTTGGTCATATCTTTTAATTGAATGCACCATTTTACATGATACTAAGACCATTAGAAGCATAATTAAAAAGGATACACATAGAGATAATTTTCAAAAATAATGTTGATAATATTTTTGATAGTTTAATGACATATTCAAAACACAAAAGGAGAAGGAAATAAACAAGCTAAAAATCAAATTCATTTGTTACATTGGCAAATCATGATCTGATTGGACAAGTGGAATATAAAACTTCTATAATCCTCCTAATTTTATGGGATAACTGATGCAGGAGCATCAGTTTAAATGTTTCTTTTTAGTAAAATTCTACTGTGAACATGTTTGGAGGATCTAGGTAGGTCATTTGGTGTCGTTATAGGTCTTTGGAAGGCTTCAAATTTTGAGCTATATATGAGTTTCCTTCGAAAAAGTCATTTTAATTTCTAAATAAGGTATTTTCACCTTTTATTCTATTTTGGCTTGTTGTTATGTCTTAGTAGGTTCTTAGGATGTTTTGGAGTGTTTAAATAAAGTGTATAAACCCTTCATGAGGGTCATTCTCTAATGTTAAAGGTGGTTGTTAAGTTTACTCTACGTGTAAAGTCTTAACTCAACAATGTAACTTGTGTTATGGTCTAGTTGAGAGTGAGTTACATTGAAAATTTAGTTAGGGATGAATGTATTTGAAATGAGGAGAATCTTTTGAGTCATGGGGCAAATGGAGGAAGGGTGTTCTTCATAGTACAGAAGATTGGTAAGGAGAAACCATGTTTTATTGAGAGAGAAAGACTATATGTATGAAGAAAATAATCATAAAGGACAATTTTGCATATTAATAAAAGGAATGTGATTGAATATCATGGTATTTTCTAATAGTAATTTATTTCCTAGCGCTTTTGGAGGGTGTTATTTTTTGTTTAAGGATTTAGAGACTTGCAAATGTGAAGAAGCTCAGTAAGAAGCATCCACATGTATGATATGGTAAGAAAACTTTGTTTTAATAAGGTTGAATCCTTATTTTCAAGAATTTTTAACATATATCTAGATGTTTTCTTGCTCGGTAATGTAGGTAAGGGTGGAATAGACCTTTGTGTCATGTTTCAAGCTTTTAATCATTAATAAACTCACTAAAAGTGTATTTTTCTCCTTACTAAGCTTTGTAAAACCCTAGTTAGGGTTTGGTTGGAAATTATTTTTTGAAGGTCTTAAACATTGATGTAAGGGTTAAACATTTCAATACATCATCTTAAGAGGTTGTAAATTTATAATCTTAAGCTTCTGAGTCTTAAAATACTTCCATGTGCCTGATATTTCTGACAGTTTGCTCTAGAGATGATTGTACTAATACAAACACCTAATTTGACAGGAACATTCTAGTGAAAAAGTGGTTTATAATTGAATTTGGGAAATGAAAATTCATAGATAACCATAACAGGATAAAGGGTGTTGGAAAATATCTTAACCCCTATATCAATTGTTGTGCTTGGAAAACCCTAATTGCAGGGGAATAAGGAATAAGACCTTAACAAGGAAGAGTAGGTGATCAAAGAAGGTCTTTCCTTGGGATTGGTTCACAAAAATTTGCATGAAACACAGGGATCCAAAAGGGTGCCATCAATTTTTTCTCCTTGTTCATATAATTTCTAGATTTCTCCCAACGCCAACCCACTGATGGAATTGTTCTGGAGAAGCAACTGGGACAATTAAAAGGAATTTAGTAAAAGATGAAGATCTCTATTGTTTCCATTCAAATTAATTATTTATATTACATGAATACACCTAAAAAAATAGAATGTGTGATGACAAAGTCTCGGTAGGAGCTCTAAGAACCAATTTTCATAGTATTGAGTGTTCAATTCTAACAAGAAGAGTTATTCTTTTGAAAGAGGGCAAGACAGTTTGAAGAAGAAGATGGAGATACATGTTTAGAATCATTTTGATTGTTCTTTTTTCATATTAAGAGCTTGTAAACATAGAACTTAAATCCCAAAACAAAGAAGTGAGTCCTAAGAACCTAATTTGCATGTTGGAGAGTCATATAGACTTGAAAAGGTGGATCCTCTGGCATAGGTTAAATAACATGGTTGTATGAGTTGATTGGCTAACTTTTTGATTTGTTTGGTGTTCTTAAAATTCCTCTACATCATAGTGGTATCAGAGCAAGTTATTTATCTTGAGAAAAGATAAGACGTCGTGAAGACAAAAAACCAAAAGAAAGAAACATAGTGGGAAAAGGAGATAACTAATTTAAGTAATGACTTGGAGAGGTTGTGTTTACAGGTAACAAATCAGGTATATGGTTGGTTGTTGAAAAGAAGATTGAAGTTGAAGAGCAGATTGAAGTGGCCTATAGAGTCACTTTTCAAGAAAAGAAGAAGACAAAGAATGAATGCCATGAGAAGAGAAAAAGTGTATAAAGAAGCACTTGAGAAAGAGATGAAGTAAAAGAGGAAAGTGTCTAGGAATGAGGCACTCTTGAAGACATTTTGGTATTTAATTTTTCTATCTAATTTTGTGTTTCATTTCATGTGTACGGATATAAAGAATCTTGGAAATAATATCAAAGATACGGCATTGAGATTAACAAGAAATGGGTCAAGAAAAGTATCCATGGAGGAAAATGAAAGCGATGGAGAAAGAGAGAAGACTATTGAAGTTTAAAAAGAAGTTATTGATCACCATACTAAGGACGAGATGGAAGATGATAAATTGTTTTATGATGCTTTAGAAAGTATTTCGGCAGAGGAAGACAAGAAATGATGCAAAAATAGTGAGATTCCAAGAAATGAATGCATAAAAGAGAATGAGACCATGCAGCAAGCCATTGAAGACATAAATGTAATTTTGAATCTTGATTCTAATCATGTATGTAAGAATGAGATTTTTGATGTACATGTGGAAGAAAAGAAGAGCCATGTTAATCTCTCAAAACAACCAAAGATCATGGATACATAATTCCTAAATGGATCTTAATAAACCAACAGTTGAAATGAAGAATGCAAGTTCCAAATAAGTGATTGATGAAATTGAAAGGTCAAGTGGAGGAAAAAAATAGAGTAAGAAGGACATATCAAACTTCATGAAGACACAAATCAAGAATAAGAAGACAAGAAGAATGTGACAAAAGAAGAACACCAAAACAATCTAAGAATGAGAGGTTAGAAAGTTGGAAGAGGATGAAGATATCTTGAAAAAAGAGCAACGTTTAGAAGGTGAAGAAGGACAAAAAGTCCCAAAATTTGATGAAGACAATGAAGATTTGGATGATTTTTCCTTGATATAAGAGATGAAGATATTTGAACAGTTTTTTGAATCTTCCAAGAAGTTTTATACAGCAAATAAAGGGTCAAATTATATAGATTAGCACATTGAGAGGCTTGAACAGGAGAAATAAATATGTTAAGGTGCATTCAATAAAAGAAAGATGCATGGGAGAGTCAAGAAGAAGACCTAGCTAAGGAGGACAAAGAGGAAATGGAAGAGAAGACCAAGAGGATTTTTAAAGATTATTTTTTTAATTTGATATTGCTTTTAGTGATGTTTGTACATGTGTACCAGTTGAGATGGTGAAGATGTAACAAGTGAAGACAAGAGTTTTATATAAGCAAAAGTCATCATTCTCAGTACTTAAGATCACAATATAACAAGAAGGACAAATTCATAGAAAGGAACGTGATTTTATATCTATGGAAAGTCCAAATTAGTTTATCTATAGCTGGAGTATGGGTGGAGTGATCAAAAAGTGATATTGAAGACTATTAATTACTATTAAAAAAGAATGCTTATACAAGGAAGAGAACTCATTCATACAAAAAACAAGCTAGTAAAAAACGTGGAGATCATCATGAAGACATTATACTCATGGTATGGAACCAAAAAGAAGCACATGGAGGTAAAAATACAACTAGGAAATTAGAAAGAAGAAGAAAACTTTTTATAGACATATGTTCATGGGGATAGCTTTCTTGTTCCCTCGAAGTATGATGCAGGAGCATTAGTTTAAATTCTTCTTTTCAATAAAATTCTACTGGGAACATGTTTAGAGGATCTAGGTAGGTCAGATGGTGTGGTTAGAGGTCTTTGGAAGGCTTCAAAATTTGAATTTCTAGCTATATATTCAAGTTTCCCGCTAAAAACTCATTTGAATTTCTAAATGAGGTATTTTCACGTTTTAGTCCATTTTGGCTTGTTTGTATGTCTTGGTAGGTGCTTAGTATGTTTTGGAGTGTTTAAATAAAGTGTATAAACCCTTCATGAGGTTCATTCTCTAATGTTTAAGGTGGTTGTCATGTTCACTCTACTTGTAAAGTCTTAACTCAATAACGTAATTTGTGTTATGGTCTAGTTGAGAGTGAGTTACATTGAAAAGTTAGTTCTAGGGATGAATGTATTCAAAATGAGGAAGAATATTTGAGTCATGGAGAAGATGGAGGAAGGGTCATGGGGTAGATGGAGGAAGGTTTTTCTTCGTAGTAGAGAATATTAGTAAGGAGAAACCTTATTTTCTTGAGAATAAAAGATTGTATGTATGAAGAAAATAGTCATGAAGGAAAATTTTGCATATGAATAAAAGGAATGTGATTGAATATCATAGTATTTTATGATATTAATTGATTTCCTAGTGCTATTGGAGGGTGTTCTTGTTTTTTTAAGGATTTATAGACTTGCAAATGTGAAGAAACTTAGTAAGAAGCATCCACATGCCTAATATGGTAATAAAACTTTGTTTTAGTAAGGTTGAATCCTTATTTTCATGAATTTGTAACATATCTCTGGATTTGGCCTTGCTCGGTAATGTAGGTAAGGGTGGCATATACCTTTGTGTCAAGTTTCAAGGTTTTAATCATTAATAAACTCATTAAAAGTGTATTTTTCTCCTTATCAAGCTTTGTATAACCTTAGTTAGGGTTTGGTTGGAAATTGTTGTTTGAAGGTCTTAAACATTGATGTTAGGGTTAAAAATTTGAATAAATCATCTAAATAGGTTTTACATTGAGAATATTAAGCTTTTAAGTCTTGAAATGCTTCCATGTGCTTGATATTTCTGACAGTTTTCTCTAGAGGTGACCGTACTGTTGCAAAGACCTAATTTGATAAGAACCGTCTAGTGAAAAAGTGGTTTATAATTAGATTTGGGCACTGAAATTTCATAGACAACCATGACATGATAAAGGATATTGGAAAATCTCTTTTGTTTACTTTGGAACCACCTATATCAATTTTTATGCTCGGAAAACCCTAATGTGGGGCTATAAGGAATAAGATTTTAAAGAGGAAGAGTGGGTGATGAAAGGATTTTCCTTTGGAGTTGGTTTACAAAATTTTGCATGAAACATAGGGAGCCAAAAGGGTATCCTAAATTAGTTTCACCTTGTTTAGATACTTTCTAGATTTCTCCCAACACCAACCCATGGATGGAATTATTCTTGAGAAATAACTAGGGTAGTTAGAAGGGATTTGGTAAAAGATGAAGATCTCTATTGTTTCCATTAAAATTTAGTGTTGATATTACACATGAATACAACTGAAAAATAGAGTATGTGATGAAAAAATCTCAATAAGAGCTCTAAGAACCAATTTTCATTGTATTAAGTGTTCAATTCTAATAAGAAGAGTTATTCTTTTATAAGAGGACAGGATAGTTTGAATAAGAATATGGAGAACTGGGTTTAGAATCATTGTGAATGTTTTTTTACATCTTAAGAGCTTGTAAACAAATCACTTGAATCCCAAAACCAATAAGTGGGTCCTAAGAACCTAATTTGCATGTTTGAGAGCCATATAGACTTGAGAAGGTAGATCCTCTGGCAGAGATAAAAGGACAAGGTTGTGTGAGTTGATTGGATAACTTACTGATTTGTTTCGTGTCCTTAAAATTCCTTTGCACTTCTAGTTTTAGTTATGTTTGCTAGGTAAAAGATCAATCCTAAGTAGTCTTATTTTCATGATTTAATACTTCTCACATTTTATTTCCTGGATGTGTTATTTTTTTATTGAGATCCAAGTCACTTTGAGCCATTGTAAATAACTAATAGATTGAGCTTCATTCATAGCAATATTTCCATATCCATTGAACCCATAATCTAGTAGGTGGTCTTCCTAGACACAATGGTCCCTCTGCAGGTTAATACTAAGCCATATAGTATAACAATTGAATTTATACGAGTGTAGTATTTTATACCTTGAACTATATTTCCAAGTAGGTTTCTAAACACGAGTGGGGTCAAATACTCTTTTTGTAAGTTTTTTCAGTGTGTGCAACAAAACCTAGCCAACAAAAACATCGAAATTCATATATAACACAACAAAAACATGTCAAGAGTTTAACAACCTAAAGAAAACTCTCCAGCAAGAGCAAAGTAATTAATAATCAATAAACACACAAATACTCACTTAAGACAAATTTAATGTCTTGATGTAGATTTTGTTGTATTGTTCAATATATAGTAGATAATATTTTATTAATGAATAGTAGTTTTAATCTTTGCATCACATATCAACCACACCACCACAAAGAAAATTAAATTTGATAGTCGTATATGATCGTGAAACCGATTTTCATTACAATTTTTAGTATTCTTTTTCAAATTGTATACAAACATATCATGAAATATTGATTAGAAGGACAATTATTATTTCACTTTTAATAATACATTGATGTTCTTATATTAAATTTGCTAAGTTAATGAAAAATGTGGAAAAGACCATTAAATTTAAATTCCAGCACCACCCTTGTAAGGAAATATTAAAGTCAATGCTCACATATGCTAGTGAATATGTTTGTTATATCATATCATGATATATTTATATATAAATAGAGGATTTTTATAATTGCTTATGGAGTTAATAGGTTAGATTATATTCAAAACGATTTAAGGAATCTAGTATTTAGCTTTGGATCCTTAACTATAGGAATTCCTTTCCTATATAATTGTATATCTTGGTTAACGATGAAGAAATCAATCATAATATTTATGTATTATATTTTATGCAAAGCTCTTTGAATACCTTCAACCCCCGCTAAACTTTTTGTGTCCCATAACATTGTTCTTTAAAAAGTTCTTAAATTTAATAATGTGGAAATTTGGTGAAATAACTAAATTAAATATGCATTAACTTGACCAAGTTAATTATCAAATTCTTTTTTATGAATATATTAAAGTCATTGTGTATATCAAAAACATTTTGTTTTATAATATGTGAAAGGGGTAGTTGGAAGAATAAATTTAAAGTTATAAGGCATGCAAAAAATTAAAAAAATAAATTTGGAAAAATCATTATAAAAAAATAAATCATTTAGATTTTTATTATAAAAGAAAAAAATTCAATCAATATCGTATTTATGTATTTTAATAGAATATTCTATAATCACATTTAAAAGAATATTTCACAAAACATTTGATATGAAATGTCATGTTTTGAAAACAATATGCTTTGTCAAAACATTTCATTGATTAAAGTTGAAAAACAATTAGCTTGGGTAAGGTAGGGACTAATAAGGAACCAATAGTCAAATATAATTTCTTATGTTTAACTAATACAATTTGTTGGCTTTAGTGCCTTCCAAATAATAAAATTTAATATGTAAAAGACTATATTATTAAAGAATGTATGTTTTTTTAGAATAACATTACTTCCATTAATCATCAAGATACATGTTACAAATGGGTACAGTGTTAAGCATTGTAACTAATACACCTGGAAACATCCTTAGAGATATTGTGGTAGCAAATGAAAGAATAGAACAACAGGAAGAAGTCATCCATGTGATTCATCCAAATGAATAATTCGGTGAATTGCTCGTCTTTTCTCCATGGACCACCCTATAGAAATATAACCTATCCCATGAACATTTTCCTGATCCAAAGCCCAGTTGGCCAAAACATCTGCCACTTTATTAGCCTGCCGAGGAGTATAAACATAAAGAACTGTCTAGAAAGCTTGAGCCAAAATACAAATATTTTCTTGAATATGTGAAATACGCCAATTAGAAGAGTGAACCCTGCCTTGCTTATTAAGCAGTCAAATAATCACTTGAGAATCATATTCAATAATAACTTTGGTCCACCCCATTTTGGTTGCTTGCTTCAAAGCATATTGAATGACAAGGATTTCAGCCATTTGTATGTGGTAATTCCAATTTTCTTCCCGTAAAAAAAGTGTTGTTGAGCTGCACTATCTCTGGCTATGCCTCCTATACTAGCTTGTCCCAGATTTCCTCTAGATGCCCCATCTGTATTAATTTTAATGCAGCCTTCGAGAAGCACCTACCAACATTTTGGTCACTGTTATGGGGTTTTATAAGGACCTTGTTACATATCCACCTCACAAAGTTCAATAATTGCAAGGACTCTCTTCCATTTTATCCTGTACTGAGTTTGGAAATGTGACTTTCATTTGGAGTGTTTCAACAGTATAAGCTTTGATATAAGTCCAAACAGAGGCCAGTCCCTGTATTTTCCCTTTAAATATGTGCCTATTTCTTTCTTTCCAGACATTCCATAACATTAATGTTATAAAAATCTAACAAGCAATATTCATCACAGGGGTATCTTTTACAGTCAATTCCCACCTACAAATAACCTGCACAAGGTCAGTGGTATCATTCCAAATTAGTGTGAACATGTTTGACAGGTACTTCCATAGTTGTAAAGAAAAAGGGAAAGAGAGGAAACAATGATTGCACTTTTCAACCCCATTTAAGCATAGCATACATCTAAAAGGTCCTTTCAGCCCTCTTTTCATAATATTTTCCCCTATGAGTACCTATTTATGAAGAAAGGTCCAGGTAAAAAAGCTCACTTTCGGTCATAGCACAGGGTACCATATCTTTCTAAAGATATTTGTCCATGGATGATTGAGTGTTCCGAACAAAGAAGTATACCCCTCCTCCACCATGTAACTACCATCGGATTGCCTAACCCACCCCAGTTCATCTTTCATACCTGATAAGGATAGTCGGCATGACTGTAAAATGTAAATCAGTTACTGGATATTTTGTTGCGATAAGGTCAATGGCCAAAGAGAAAGTGGAAGCCACTCTTTCTGAGGATGTGATTGTTGATAATAGCATACTTTTATCCTCCTTTATGCAAACAGTGCATTCATAACAGGTAGCAAATCTAGGTATTGAGATATGATTGGTGGAAATCCATTCCACGAGTCTTTCCAAAAATTTGCTTGACAACCATTTTTAACAATCTAAAATAAATTCTCTTTTATAAGAGTCTCACCTAGATGAAGGACAGACCAAGGTTCATTTTAAGATACCTCTTAGAAATCGGAGGTGGAAAATACCTGGCGAATATCCTCAGAACTGATTTCACAGGAAGGCAATTTTTTTGGGGGTCTGACAGAAAAATTTTCACCTGATTTTTAAGTGGTGGGACAGAAGGCTACAGACGCACGTCAACAAGGTGGTTGATGCACGTCAACAAACCTCTATCGCGCGTCTGCAGCCTCTACCATCTGTTCGCATAACAAAAAAAATATTCGTCTCGCACATCAAAAACTCTCTGTCGGAAGTCTACTTCCTCCGCACTCCTATCGCGCGTCAACAAACTCTCCCTATCATGTGTCAACAAACTCTTTTTCATGCATCTGCAACCTCCTCCCTCCTGTCGCGTGTTTACTGTACTTGATAATACATATGCCCCCAAGTGGTATGAGTGAGTTAATAGTGTTCTACCTAGTGAATAATATAGGATTATATAGGGGATAGTTTCAAGGGTAGGTGAAGCCGACCCCTAAAAAAATTAAACTATAATTTTTATGCGAACAGGTCATTGACCCGCGCTAGAAAATTCACCTTTTCAAAAATTTTAAAAATGGAATATTCGCCATATTACGAATATTCGCCACTAAAATTATCCCTGGGACAGACAACATAGGAGATCCACTAGCAAGTAAGGAATGATGAATGAGTTGAGACGATGGTAAACTACCTACATATTTAGCACACACATTAATAACCCACAACCGTTTTGGATTTTGGAGAAGCCTCCAATATAATTTAGTTGCCAAATCTGTGTTGTTCTTAACACTATCTCTAAAACCAAGTCTCTCAGTGTGTTTAGGATGACATAAAATCTCCCATTTGGCTAAATTCCATTTTTTATCCTATTGTTTTCCATACCAAAGAAACCTCTGACTGATAGAATCTATGTCATGAAGAATCATAGCTAGAATATGAAGGAGAGACAATATATATTGGCGTGCATGAGAGTTTTGACAAGGGCCATTCATCCTCCAAAAGAAAGCCATCTGTTTTTCCATTTTTCAAATTTGGCATTGATTTTGGCCTTAACCCATGTCCAATTCATGAGCTTTTGAGGAGGAAGGAATACACCAAGATACTTGAGTGCTAATGTACCCTGTTGAAACCTCATCTTCTAAAGGATGTCCTACTCAAGTCTTGGGGGACAATAAAAGAAGAAGATTCTATATTTTCCTTCATTAATATCCTATCCAGTAGCCTAAGAGAAAAGGTGCAGAATAGTGGCAATATGAGATGGTTCTCTCATAGAGGCTTCTCCATTATAGAAGATTCATCCACAAACTGCAAGTGTGTCAAAGGACAAGTTTGTCGCATAAGCTGGATACCTTTAAGCTTTTTTTTCATTTCTGGCAATAGTTAACAATCGCGCTAAAGACTCTGCCACAAGTATAAATAGAAATGGAGAGAGCGAGTCACCTTGTCTGAGTCCTCTCAAGGCTAAAAACCTAGGGGAAGGTTCCCCATTTATGAGAACAGAGAAAGATATTGTAGTAATACAAGCCTGGATCCACTCAATCCACTGAGTAGCAAAGCCAAATCATTCTAAAAGAGTATCCAAAAAACCCCAATCCACTTTATCATACGCTTTTTCAAGATCTAATCATATGAACATGGAAAGCCTTTTTTGAATTTGCATATAATGAATAACTTCTTGTGCCAAAACTATATCATCCGTAATTTGTCTAAATGGAACAAAACATCCTTGTTCTGGCAATATAATTTTATGTATAATTTGTTTTAGCCTTTTAGCCATCACTTTAGTAATGATTTTATACAGGACAATACATAAAACAATTTGGTTGTATTCAGCAATGGTAGATACCTCCACCATTTTAGGAATCAAAGCTATATGAGTGTAATTGAGAATTCTCAAGATATTTCTTTCCTTACGACATTCCTCAACCACCTCCAAAAGATCTATCTTAATTAGCTCCTGAAACTGTTGATAAAATTCTATCAGAAATCCATCCAACCCAGGAGTTTTTTCTTTCTCCATAGTAAACACAACCTAATGTAATTCTTGTTCAAAGATAGGCTTAAGCAATTGGTGATTATCTTCCTCCGTAATAATAGAAGCGATATTATCGTAGATAGTCTATTGTGCCCTTCCATTTACAGCATAGTTCTGAAACAGATTATTTAAATAATGTAAAATCACCTGTTGGATTCTCGTCTTGATGCCTCAAAATGGCCCATTTCGTTAGTCAAGGATACTATATAGTTATGTGCTCGATGAACCAAGACTGTTTGTGGAAAAAGGCGGTATTCTTATCTCCCTCATGTAGCCATTAAAGAATGTATTTTAATAGATTACATTAAATTTACATCACGATACACCTTGAACAACTGCTTGTTATACTAAAAAGTTAAATTATTGCATTCAACAAATAAATGAATTTTTCTAAAATTATTATAAAAGAATAAACTATTGAAGAATGTTTTTTAGATTAGATTAAAACTACATTGTAACACACACACCATGAGCATGAAGTTACTTACCATGCATAAATCTTGGAAGCCTTTTTACTTTTGTAATTTTTCTCCAATATCTATATCATAAAAACGGGGCGAAAATTAAAACCACCTAAAATGTCATATTTACAAGCCCTGCATTTAAAATGTGCAGTTCTTTCCTCCATATTAATCCCTTGTTCTGCAAATCATTTTTTAAATAATATTATTCATGTATTATAGTCGGTCTCATATCTATTTAATAAACAAGCACCTTAATAATGTATTGCAACCAATTACTAGTCAGATTAATATCAATGCATCAACATTTTGATGTAATACTATTTTAAATTGTTGAGACAATCAAAATATATGTGGTCTCAATTTGTTCTATTATTTAAAGATTGAGTAATTCAAATCATCTTTGCTTCAGAACACAACTTTCATTTTTATTTACCATCTTAGGGTTTATGATTTTTTTCTTCAGACAAAATGTGATTTTTCAAGAATTTTCTTTGGAACAAAAATTGAATTGGGTTCAAAATGCCACATAGAAGTTAGGGGCCCATATTGATTGTAAAAAATATAATATCATATGTTTATATGTAATCTCTGTAACTGGAACAACCATGAAAAACTACTAACACAAGTATTTTTCAACATAGAAGATCCTCTTTATAACGAAAGAATACATCAAAAAATTAGGGATCCCTCAAATATAACAAAAAAATAATTCTCATGCTAGAATTCAAATATGAAACATGCATTCAAAGCAAGGGATGCAAGAAAAAGCTAATGGTAAACTAGTTTTTCAAAGTAATAGTATCAATTCATGACTTTTGATAGTAAGAAAGACAAAGATATTACTATTGTATAAAAATTGGGGTTTTTACCTAATTCAATTGAATTAATTTTGTGTAAAGATGTAATAAGACCAAATACCATAAAAAATAGTAAACACGTAGATCTTAAATCATGTCTAAATAAATACAAAAATTGCACAAACATACATGAGTTATTTAAAATAAGTATACACGTTAGGGTTCGATGAGATTACACCAATTTCATATTAAGACAAAGTGAAAGTGATCTGAAAGTGTGCGGATAAGATGTATAGAGTGTCATTATATTGTCTATAAAATATGGAAGTGTTGATCAAAGGGGATGATGAAAAAATTGACTTGAGCAATTTTGTCCAAGATGGACAAATTTTCCCTCCATAGGGTTATGGTTGGATTTTGATTCTAGTACTATTTTCTTCTATGTTTTTAGCTTTTCCTTTTGAGATTGAAATTCTACAATCGTTGATGAGAAGAAGATTAGGGGTATTTCTTCTTCTTCTTTTCTTGGGGACTTAGAAAGGGCTTAGTTTGATAGGGTTGAGTTGTCCCTACAACTCCTAAGAAGCAATACTTTGAGGAGGAATCAAACCTCATATATCCCAACTTGATGTATGCATGCAAGATGTATATCTTAATGTGTTTTAGTAATGAACACCCCGATAGGACCTTTGGAACTTGGCAATAATTTTTAATGTGATATAGCTTTACAAAATGGCCTAGGGAAGTCATGCACGATGTGTGCATACTTAGAGTTGGATGATATGGTTAAGAAATTGATTTAGCAATTGGGTTCTTTGTTTTGATCTCCTAGGTAGTCCTAAAATATGTGAGATAAGTGGCATTTCAAAGGGGTTGTGTGAATGTGATTTTTTAAGTGGCTATTTTGGAAGGATTTCTCGCTCAAATGACACTAGATCAATAGGGGTAACTTGTGAATTTGAAAAAGTGAGCATTGAGGATTTACAGGATGGATTCTTCATCTTAATACAAATTCATCCGAAAGGATTTCTCTGTCATGGCCGAATTTATCCTATTGAAAATAAAAATGCAACGTGTCAATTAGAGATGGTGGCTAGATGTTTGAAGATGTGTTCTATATTCTGAAAGTAGGTTTTCGACTAGTCATTAATGGATAAAGAGTATGACATAGTGGCTAAGAGTGTTAATCGAATAAGGTGTGTGTAGGAATTAGTCATTTAGGTGCACAATGATTAATAGGGTTGAGATAAATGTCAAGGATTAAATTCCAAGTGCAATTAGTCCAAATTTAGCTATGTACATTTACGCAATCGTACATTTAATTACTTAGATGATTTACATTCTTTCAAGGTACAATGTTAAGGTATTTTAGCCTTTTGTTTTATCATTTTTTCCTAAAGATGGTGTGGTTATTCCCAACACACTATAACGAACCGTTATACCAAAACCTCAATGCATCTATAAAATCCACATACCATGATCATATCACCCCATCATTTTGTAGCCTAGATTTTGGGCTGGCAAACCTCCTTGTCAGTTGCTCCAGGACTCAAACTTATATGGTCGCTAGATGATTCCAAATATAACAAACCATTACACCAAAACTTCAAGGTATTAGTGAAATCTATACACCAAGATCATATCGCATAAATTGTGGCTCAAATAGATTTAGGATAATAATATACAACTTCATTGTTGAATTGTATGAGAAACTTATTTTTTAAGCATTTGATAAAATGAACATTAAATATTCACGACGTACGCCAAAAAAAATGTTAAACATTTGTCGATGCTAAAAAAACTATGTTTTTTATTTACATAATTATGTTGCTTCATTCTAAACTTATTCCAAATGAAAATACTGAAAAAATATACATTTAACATAAAGAAAAGATTAAGAAATTTTACATTGAATGGCCTACATAAGAAACTATGAAAAATGGAGTGAAAACAATGGCCTAAGAAACTATGAAAAATGGAGTGAAAACAATTATAAGCAAGAAAAGATTCCCTTTTCATTCAAATATTTTGATCTTTCTCGCGAGATATCATACAAAATGTCTCAACCCTACAAAACACTATGTATAAACAATAACAAAAAATGGCATCTTAAAAAATTCAAATACTAAGTAATTTATCACTACAAGTAAAGGGAATTCGTTGATCACTTACTAGTATAATATATTTTTCTATATAGTTAGAAATAAACTAAGTGAATAGTATAATATATTTTTCTATATAGTTAGAAATAAATTAAGTGAACCTTAGGTTTAGTCAATCCAAAGCCTTGCCAAGTAGTAGGGGAAAAATAGAAAACATTATAAAGAGGATAGATTATTATTTACTTGTGAAATGCATTTTGATTTAGTCAACTCTTG
This sequence comes from Taxus chinensis, assembly GCA_019776745.2. NCBI lineage: Eukaryota > Viridiplantae > Streptophyta > Pinopsida > Cupressales > Taxaceae > Taxus > Taxus chinensis. The sequence continues at coordinate 153,120,553 of CM034150.1, read as the reverse complement.
AACTCTTGCAATAAAAAATCGTATTAATATTGAACAAACGTAAAACATTCAAATTATATTTATGATTTTTTTAGCACAAAATATATGAACAATACTAAAAATCAACACAAATTAGAAATAAATTTACATAAAAATATACATATGTAAAAAGAAACTAAATGTGGTATAATGTAATAAAAACAATACCTTTCACATAATTTTATAGAGAGCTGGAGACTAAAAGTGAAAAGTACATTGAAAAAAATCAAGATAATATCGTAAGAGCGTTAATATTTATACAAAGAAACAATAAAAATTTGTAGATAAAAATCTGCAGTCAACAAATCTTAATTTAACGGGACTTGTAAGTTTAACTTTAAGGGCTGGTCCAAAAATATCAACATACACTTATAACAATATTGTTTTTTACACTAATTTTTGTTGAATTTATTTATGAAGACCGATATTAAGGTATTAAATTCATTAATCAAAATTTATGTGAAGACAATAATTATCATTCATTGTTGAAAGCATTCTACCTTTGTCAAATAAGTTAATAATAAAAGATAGAAAACAATAATAGTGTGTCTTTCACATGTATTGATAGCAAAAGACAAAGACAATAATATTCTACATTACACCTGTATTCATAGTCCAAGATATTCTACCATCTACTAGGGTACAAATATTTTTAGGTATATGATATAAATAATCAACTTATTTTGTGGGTGACTTTGATAGATTTGATACCCCTTAATCATCGTTACTTAATCAAAAGTAGATTTTAATATAAATATATGTTTATTAAGTTCATAAAATATCAATATTTATATAAAATCGTAGATTTCCCAAATATTATATTACATAAAATAATTAAGATGGAAAATTTCAAAAATAATGGTATATTAAACTAAACAAATGTATATGGAAAAACAAACCTAACATATTTTTGTATTACATTCATAACCATGATAGCCAAAATTTTGTTTTTCAAAAACATTACCAACATTATTATAATAGCTACATTAATTTCTTCACATTTAATTTATTGAAGGAAAAAACCAAATCATGCCCATTTTATTTTGGCATCAACAAATTCAATTCACATATTTTATTTTGGCATCAACAAATTCAATTCACATCAAAGTTTTTTTTACATAGTTTAAAATTAAGGTAGGGATATAACATTCACATCTATTTTGGTGGATGACAAAATTTACATCATAACTAAAAAAATAATAGATAATATTTTATTCACATTTATTATTGCTTTTTTGTTATTAATATTATTAAATTTGAGAAGATAATAACACCTCATTATGGTTTTATGGTTCGAAGAAACAAGTGGCCTATAAATTGAATAATTCATTGGTAATTACATAAAAACTCCACCAAGACTAGATATTCGTTTCTTTGACTTTTGATTTGGTATAGTTGCAAACAAATGTTCAAATTATTTCATTAATGAAGAAAGTAATCTTGCTAAATTTCAAGGAGTCAAACTTGCATAATGGTCTGCCCATTTGAAAGGATGCGATCAAACACAAATCCTTATAAATGATTAATGGAAAATATAATATTAAAATTAGGATTAATTTAATTATGATTAATTATTAAGTGTAAATGTTATGATTTATAATATAAATATATTTAAAATAGTATATATTAAAAAAATAAATTGTGTAATGATAAGTTATTTCTTAAAAGTTAAATAAATTGAAATTAAGGTTAGAGAGGTATCGTGAAATTATGAAGTTAAAAATTGTGTTAGAAGTTTTGAAATGTAGAAATGTTTTGTATAGAGATTCATCAAAGTACTTGTAAAATCTAAATTGTCGAAATTGAACACATGTCATAATTACCCAAATCAGATAGATTTTACTAGTGTTTTTGCACTTCTTTGTTGATTCCCTTTGTTGTTATAATCTAAATAATGGGGATCTTATAGTAGAAATAGAAGTTTCATATGTTGTTTGTGATTGAGTGGAAGAAGTCAAAAATAGAGGTTGCAAAAGCAACAATAAAGAAAGTCCTCAAATTTGATATTTTTTCGTGTGTGTGCTGTTTGCAAATAAAATACCATAATCAATATCAATGGAATCCCTAGTTGTAAAAGGAATGCATAGATCAAAACCATCGGTAATATAGCATGAAATATTCTTGACAATTTTTGTGGGAGGGTCATCCCACATTTTTTATTGATTCGGGTTATGTGTCTTTGTATATGGTACATGTATTCACGTGAGTAGATTGATGGCCCCTGTTCATTATTGATGTGCTTCCCACAATCAAGGTGAGTGTGAAGACTATGCCCAAGCTCCATAGTGACATGTTGCTTAGTTATAGAATGGTGATTTATCCTCATATTCATATTTGGGGGAGGGAAATGGAATTGTATTGTTAGTATTGTCATTTTTGTGTGAGACTTTATGTTTGTATAACTAAATATATATCAACTAGGTAATAATAATGTTTGTGGGTCATAAGTATGTGTGAGATAATGTGATGTCAGAATAAATAATCATATATAAGTTGTATTAAACTATGTACATAGGAGTTTCTAGAGTGATTACAGGGATATGTGCAAAAGAATAAGAAGTTGAGAGATTTAAGATATTATGTGATACGCATCGCCTCTTTGGTTATAAGAGTTGAAAATATTTTATATAAACATAATGTTATCAAATGAGTGAATACGAAAGAGTTTTTTTGTTAAAAAATCTACCAAAGTTGTCAAACATAAGAGCATTTATATACACTAATGTTGATTTTCACCAATAATGTCTTTGGATTAAGGACAACCACTTTCGTATAATATATAGTTGGCTTTATATAAGGATTTGTTTTTTGTTCATTAGATTAAAGTATATTTTTACAAAGTCCAGGCCAAAAAAAATCAATGGACCGTACCTAGATAAAAATCTAAAAGACTATTTTGTATGAAAATCAACAATCATATATTTAGAAGGTTGTTTCCAATTAAAAAATCTCCCATAGGGGAAACTAATCAAATCATCAAATGATGATTTGTTCAAAACTGTGAACCAAAATATTAATAGTAGTTTTGAAAGAGGTAATACTTTATCCATCATAGACATTGGCATATGTTTCTTCTTGGTTAACTCTTATTATATTATTGGAAAATTCCTAATATTAACTTGAGATCAAGATGGCTCACAATAAAATCAACCAAAAATTTTGGATAGCCAAAAAATATTATTATTATGAAACATATTCAACTCAAATTTTAATGTATTATGTTAATTTTCTACCTTGAATTTTTGAAAAGAGATCAACAAATGCCATTCATGTTTGGAGTCTAGTCCTAAAAGTTGGGTTTCTTGTTCAAATTTACAACTCATTGCAATAAGATGATTTATGTTATTTTTAGTATGTTAATAAGTTATAACCCTCTAATTGGGAACAAAAAATATATAATATGACCTAATGGCTCCACATTCAAATCAAGATCATAAATGACTCTAATAGCACAATTTTTGGTTTTTCTCTTCCACTCTCTCCCAAAAGAGCAAAAAAATGTTCAAAACAAAACTAAAAAAAATCATCAACAAGCTTTGAGAAATTTTTTAGTTAGTATAATAATAAACCTCAAAATGAATCCATTATTATTTCTAGTTTTGAATTTTTATGTTTTCCTTTTCATATCAATCAAAGTGGAATTTAACACAGTTTATATTTCTAGAATGAACAAATAAACATAGATTTTGAGTCGTCGAATGTAAAAAATTCAGTGAAAAATTAATTTAAAGATAAAAACACATGTGTTTCTTACCTGATAAGCATTATCGATGTCCCTGGCACTGATATATTCATATGTGATATTGCCATCATAACCCTCTCCATGTACATGACCGCTACCAGGAGGAATAGGGGTTGGAGTTTCCTTTGGAACAGTCATCGTTGTGGAGGCATTTTGAAAGTCTAAATACACATGTATTTGTATGTAGGTAAACAATGAAGGGGATTTTCATTAAGAAAAAGAGGTCAAAATGGACCAAAATATCAATATCCATTTGCAGCACTATTACTTTTGATATTAATTTTCATTAAATTCGCTTATGAAAACCCATTACAACGTATTGAATTCATTCATGGAGATTTATGTGAAGACAATAAATATCATTCATTGTTAAAAATATAATACCTTTTATAAGCATTGTTAGTAAAAGATCAAAATAATAATACTTTTTCTTTTGCAAGTACTAAGAGTAAAAGACAAAAAATGAAGAAAGATTTTATTGTTTTCATCTTTTGCTATTAGTAATTTTGTTTGTGTTTTGCTAATTAATATGAAAACAATAAAATCTTTTTATCGTTTTTGTCTTTTAGGATCATATTTATAAAAGGTACGGTATTATCATTTTTATTTATTAATATTATATTTCAATAATGCATGAATAAATTCAATGAAATTTAATATAAAAAACAATAGTGTTCCAAATGGACGTTACTATTATATAATGTAATTAGTATGGAAGAGAAAGACAGACAATGGATTTGCACTACTTAGAAATACCTTTCAAAAAACAACCGTAACATATTTTTGTATTGTTAGTACAACCATACATTATCATGGATATAACATTCAAATCGATTTTCATGTACATGACAAAGTTTACATTATAATTATAATAATAATTAGTATGCATAATATTGATTAGTATTTGTTACGTTCTTATCCTTCAAAAATTGGAAAAAGTCTTCCATAATATTGAATTCACCTTCTTTTGCTATAAATCTTCAACCATTTAATTTATCGAGAATTTAAATTTTCTTGACAATAAATCATTATTACTTTTGTTTGTTAGTAGTTTCATTAAATTGTGGCTTAACTATATATATATATATATAATAATTTATTACACATTACTAAAAACTCCTCCAAAACTAGATATATTTGAATTGCTACAATAAATTCCATGTTTATGAGTTTTAATTTCATCTAGTTGTAAACAAATGTTCAAGGTGTTTTATTTATTAATAAAAAAACTAATGTTACTAAAATTCAAGAAACTAAATTTGCATAATAATTTTGCTCATTTACACAGTATATATTATTACATTAAGGATAACATTAAGCACAAATTATTATTAAAATAATATTAAAATTCAAGTTAACTTAATTATGATTAAAAATTATGTATAAATGTTAAAGAGATTGATGAATGATGGAGGAATTAAAAAGATGTCTCCATGGATGTAATTGGATTAAACATCATAAAATGGTGTGTAATTTTTGTGTACGAGACAAACCACACCCACACATAAGACAGCAGGATATTTTTCAGACTCAAAACATGAACCGAGTCACGAAGATAAGGAGAGGATAAAAGTATTCTTCCCCTATCACAATGAGAAGTTGGCACTTGCATTTGGATTGTTGAGCACTTACGTGTGCACAACCACCAAATTTTTCTCAAGAATTGTTACTGTCGAGAAAATTATTGTAAGAAATGTAGCATGGATTTATTTCATCATCTTCATCCTACATCATTACAACAGTTTTATCATGATGGTATTCAGCCTATTGTTGATAAGAATGCTAAGAATTTGGTACATCAAAGTCAAGTCGTCATGAAGACAAAGAGAAATGATCTTCTTTATGAAGAGATACAAGAGAAGCAAAGATGGAAGACCTTACATGATACAAGGGGTTCATGGAAATTATAAGGTATGGGATCCTAGTAATATGTTGCAATTATCCAAAACTATCAATTCTGATTTTGAAAACTTTGTGACTAATTTCGTAAGCAAAAGAAGGAATTCAAATGTGCCTTTTGGGATTACAAGTGTTGGCAAGCATGATTTCTTCATTGGGGACTCTAGTGCAAGAAGGGAGAGTAACTCTCAAGGTACTAGCGTTGGTTTTCTTATTGCTAAAAAGGGTAAGAGAATATATTTTAATCATCTTCATCCTATTGGACTGTGTATAACAGCAGTCATAAAGAGAGGAGAAAATATTTTATTAATAGAGCCCATGACTGATTTTTATACCAGCTACATGGTGGAACCCTTGGAAGGGTTAGTGGGGGCATTTGGTCCTCAAAGTGCTCAAAGAATCAAGGTGCAATTTTCCGTTAAAAAGGAAGAGTTGAATTCAAGGTGCATTCGTGACTTTAGCATCATAAGGTATGAGAAGGGTTACCATCTTCCTAGCTTGTTGAGTTCTCCTATGTTGTTGCCATGTTTCTATTATTTGGGACAACATTTACATGCTTGGATGATTGAGGAAGACTATTTCATAATCACATTTCAAGGTATGCTAGATGGAATAAACACATCTTCCATTCACATTGCTCTTGATTCAGCCAATAAGCATATGTTGGCAAAGAAAATAATGCAGGGGCCCATGATATTGAAAGAACATGAGGTATGTGGTGTATTTATCATTGTTGAAATTGCTAGAGGTAAGGTTGTTTTGGGGATGGAATGGTTGCATGATGTTAAGGAAAACGATGATGAATGGGTTGAAAAATCAAAGGGTAATGAAGATGTTGATCCTATATTAGAAATTCTGAGTTGCAAAGGTATGATGAGCAACCCTAATTATGCTATTTCAAATGTGTTGTCTTCTCTCATGACAAGAATCAATGGGTACAAAAAAAGGTATGAAGTTCCTTATGATAAATTTTATGGATGTATGAGTTCTAATATTTATTTCCCTTTCTCTTGCATTTATGGTGAAATGAAAATATGGGCAAAGAGAATAAAGTATGATAAGAGAGCATCCATGTGTATTCCCAACATACAAGGAATGGATGAGTTATGTCCATGGAAAGATATGTCTTACACAAAGAAGGTAACTCATTTCTTTATTGTCATTAAGAGATGTGAAGTACTTGAACGTGTTTGTGCATTTGGGTTACTTGAAGTTGGAATCATTCATTGGACATATTGGCTTTCATCTTTTGGGAAATTTGCATTCATCCCTCATGTGGATAAACTAAATTTTTTCAAAGAAAACAAATAAATCAGATTTCAGCGTATACAAGGGAAGATTGCAAAAGGTGTGATTGGTGAAGAAAGAAGCATGCCATTGCAGCGGTTGAATTGTGAAGGAACGCAGCCTCTTGTGGGTCATGGTGAAATCACAAGGTATGAGACAAGTGGGATATTTAATGACTCCTATTTTGATGGGTTGTTTGTTGCAGACACATAGCACACCATGATGACTTATGTGCAGAGTGAGTCAGGTGATGTTAAATTGGGGAGTGAGTTAGATATGATGGAGACTTTGACTCTAGATAGGGTGAGTGGAGTCATGGGTGTGGGTGTAACTAGTAGTGTTGCACATGAGACAGTTACAGAGATTGGGAATACAGATTTAGATCCTCTGAGTTTATCATTATGTTGGTTATCTGAGGTTTTGGTAGACTGGAGATCTCATTTTCTTGTTGAGTACTCCAAGAACCGACACACTTGTGAGATTCTGGATGGTCACATACAAGATGACAGCTACAGATTGGAGAAGGAGATGATCTTCTATCAGGGCAGATTGTACCTTGTGTTAGGTTCATGGTTAAGGATGGAGATATTGCGACATGTGTATTCTTCTTCTGTGACTAGGCACTTGAGCTTCGATTAGACCTACAGGTTCATGTCAGAGAGGTTCATATGGCATAGGTTGAGGGAGGATATCCTCAACTTTATACAGGCATGTACAGTTTGTCACTTTGACAAGTCAAGGCTTACGGGTTCATCATTTTTTGAGTCGAAATGGGATAACACTCTTATGTGTTTTACTGCTTCTATGCCCGGTGAGCACTTGACCCACGCATTAGTCAGTGGAGAGACAAGTTTGACTCATGGTTATTCAGTAGGTCCACATTCAGCGCAAGAGGTGAACTATGTGGAGATGATATTATTGGTTGACTGTTTACTGGAGTCTTGGGACTTTTCCCACACATGACACATTGAGATACATTATGAGGAGCTTTTCTCTCACACGAGTGCAGGTCATCTGGGAGAGTTAGCACCATTTGTGTGGATACAAGTTGTGTCACAGGTTGATAAATAGGGGATTCTATAGGATTCAGAGTGGACTTTCATACCCAGGAGTTGGTTGGAGAGGCAGTGAGTGATCACATGATGACAACCTTGCATTGGAAAGGATTGGACAGATTAGCAATTTCGGTGTGGGTACCAGTGGAGAGTCGGTGTGGGCATCATACTACTTCAGGAGCAACATTGTTCTCTACACGCCATTGAGAGCATGATGACTACATGAGGTGTCTTGGTTACTTCGCATCACACCTATCATTAGTTGACTATAGGGTGAGGTGAAGAAACTTACTCAGTGGAATTCAACTTCTACAGCATGGCAGGATAATGTTGGTGTGTGTTATTTTCCACATCATTAGGTGAGTCATCTCACTTAGGTGAGATCGTAGGTCCATGTGTCATTTAGGGGTCATTATGAGATTCTCTTACACGTCAGTGCGTCAGCACGTCAGTGTGTTAGTGCATCAGTGCATCATATGCGTCATTGGGAGTTACACTTCTATTTTGGGAATGTAACTCCCCCTCTCTACTCGAGTTGTCATGATTCCATCACTGAGGGTTACTCAGCACCTCCTATATATACACCCCATTTGATCTATGAGATAGAGGAGAGTTTTATGGCTTAACCAGGTTCTGCCTGTTTTTTGAATCTTTACATGCACATTCGGTTGATGCTCGCCCCTCCCGAGATCTCTTCACGCTGTTGTTCACACATCCGTTGATGTGCACGTCATGCCTCGTGATCCTCGCTTGTGGGTTTTAAACCCTCTTTCATGGTATCAGAGCGGATCTTGTAGATCCATACACTCATCGATGTTTCTGTGCATTTTCTGGCTTCCAGGGTGATCTACAAATCTCGTGCGTGTGTCATAATGGAAATTTCGACTGTGCTCTACTTGCACTGATTTCGGGGTATTTATACCTCCGTTTGGGTTGTTCATGTGATTGTGGATTTTTTTGGGTTGTTAGAGTTTTGCCGAGGATGGACAACATACCTAGTGTGTGTTAATGTTGGGCCCAGGAAAATGGCTCAGTATTTGAAGAGTGCAGAGGTTTGCGCATGCACGGGTAAGTTGCAGAAGAAACACGTGGAAGTGTTATGGAAGGAATGTGCGGAAGGATAAACGTGGTTATTGTGCTAGAAGAATAGGGTTTGCACACAGAAGATGAAAAGGGATGTACGTAAGGATCATTGTAGAAAGGTAAAGGACTTAGTCATTTTTTGGTATGTGAAGCTAAATATAGACTTGGGGTACATGACACGCCAGGAGGATTGGGTGGTCATGAAGATCCTATTATTTAGGAAAGAACTTGCATTTCAAACAAGTGCATGGAGCTAATAATAGGATCAGAACTAGGAGTTAACTATAGATGATCTATTAATGGGCGAAGCTTACATGCTTATATATATATCTTATAGCAGCGCATGGCTATTCTTAGCATGCAACCTATTTTGAGAATGCATGGGCAGTGAAGGGAAAGTTCCCCACCTCTCTCTCTCTCTCTCTCTCTCTCTCTCTCTCTCTCTCTCTCTCTCTCTCTCTCTCTCTCTCTCTCTCTCTCTCTCTCTATATATATATATATATATATATATTTGGAGGGGTTAGATCATCATGTGTATTAGAGTTATGATTTTGGTTTATGAGCGTGCATGACTTATGACATTCATATATATGTATTCGGCTATTATGGACTAATATAATGGATTAATGTGGTTGGATCTTGATTGTTGATGTCTATGTTACTAGTAACTATATGGTAAATTTGATCTTAGCAGTTATGTGAATTATATGTTTACTTATGTGTGTTTCTAAATTGAGCTCATGGATCTAGTTGTTATGATTATGAAATATAAGTACATGCATGTTAACTCCTTGACAAAGCTGACATAAAAGAGAGACAAGTGTTCCATAAGCTAGAATAGTGCATAACCAAGTAAATAATAGTATATATAGAAACATAATCATGTGTAAGAATGGAGATGAAAACACAAGACACCCATAGTTTCACTAGATAATCATAATAGAAGGAACAATGTGCCACAATCAAAGAAACAACCTCATACATGTAAGATAGGTATGGAGCCACAAACATGGGACACCCACAATGTCATTGAAGGGTAACAAGACCACCTTTTAGGTCATGCTTCTAAAAAGTATAAGTATTCTTCCCTCGATCACGCAAATAGATAAAACAATCCTATTGCCAAGGTGTTCACATATTAAAGAATCAAGGCAGCGACGTCCATCATGAATAACATCAGACAGTGACCTCGGAAACATATAGAAACAAGTATTCTCATAGTAATAAAGTTACACTTGATATCATTTATACATGTGTTATTATTGTTATCTTTCTTGAACCACGATATGAAATAAGTATATAGGTGCTATAGAATTAAGCATGATGAGGAAGGTCTAAAGTGACATGTGATGAAACTTGACGACCACTGTTATTTGTATTATGTGGTGAGGATACCTTTCCTCTTGAGGTGCATTATTATAAGGAACCAGTTATGGATCTGAAGCCAAGAATCGTGTATTAACACTATGTGAGTGTCTTTATCATCCTTGAGTATCGATCATACTTCATGAACACGTGTGTAAAAAGTAAAGATGTTATCTATCAAACCAACGTTTGTTGCAAGATCCATGTGCTCTTCTAATGCAGATAGTCAAGTAGACCATACTTGCAGCTGGTGCACTTGCCATATTTTATTTGTAGGATAGTGCGAACATTCAAAAACTTTGTACCCTTCTCCATTATCTGATTATTTGACATATTTATTATTATGTTTGGAAAATAACTATATACATCCATAGTGGGGTAGCTACATCCTCTACCTCTCTGAGGGCCCCCAGGAAGTTCGCATGTTATACTCAAAAGGCCTTGAGGGGGTATTCATGTCCCACACATGTTGAAAAATATGAAGGATTCACCTTATATGGGAATCATATATACCTAGCCATATTATGTGTTGTAGAAGAGCTAAAGCAAGGAGTTCTCATGATGAGTAGTATGCAAAGAAGGTGACACAATCTTGTTCCTTCCTTCTAATTTAGAAGGCTGTGTTGATGAGCATGCATCTATGTGTTCAATAGATGACCTAGAATGCAATACTGAGGAGGTGTCCTACTTGAGGTAATGGTATAACTCAGCTCAATTGCAGCACCATCTGTAGCCTTGTTGTGCTTCAAACTGTCCCTATGTGCATGAGCTATTAGTGTAACTAGGTAAAATTCATTGGACCATACTCTTTGATGTTGTGGGATCCTTTTGCTACTTAGAGATGGAAACCTCTAGAGATAGGTCTAGGAATCCTCTTCCAGGAAGAAAAATTTCTTTCAACTACTTTGCTAATGCTATTCGAGTTTTGGATGTTGTCTAATCCTTTCCTATTTTTTGATTTGTAGGAGATCTCAGGGGGAGATCAGATACATGTCCAATGGGAACTTAGTGCACTGTAAGAGGTGACCTATCACCTCTGAGGAGGGTAGTTTGGACACTATCAAAGGATCATTTTGGGTAAAAAATGGAGATAGAGAGGGCAAGTAGGTTAACTAAACTCTAGATTGTACACATTCATAATGCCATAATCAAAGGAAACATTAATCCATTTATGATGTCATTGTAGAAACTATTAAAATACACTGGTCGTCTCTCCTTAAATGTGATGAATCATGTCAAAGCCTATTCAGATCTGTGAATTATCTTCTACACTAAAGAGGTGATATCGTAAATAGTAGGGTAGTTCTTTAGTACTACTGTCAAAGTTTGCATTCCCATCTGGTAAAAATTCTATGTCTGAGAGGTAGGGAAAGTCTTCTGTTAGCTCAACAAGTCTAGATTTTTACAGGTCCTACATAATGCCTATTTCAAAGAAACATAACCATCCCCTAGAGTGTTTAACCATGCTTACTATTAAAACGGAGGTAATAAATCATACGGATAAATGCAATAGATATCAGGTTCACCATTCCCGCATGAGAATGGGAATCCCGCTTTGACACTAATTGAGGTAGATATAGTTGCAAGAGGAGGGTAGTTTGGACACTATCAAAGGATACCAAAATGGGTAAAAATGGAGATAAGAGAACTTCAAAACAGGTTACTTTCAAAGTCTAGTATCCACACTATTACTTAACGCCAGTTCATTAGAAACATAACCATTTATTTCCTCACTACCTGTATAGAAAACCTTAATACATGCACAAACAGCCCTTAAATGTGATGAAGAGGTCAGATAAATGTAATAAAACACAAGAAGGATGGACCCCAAAATTTACCCGCATGAGCTTGACCTCCCTAAATTAAGGCTTCTACCAAGTGTTGACACAGTCCATTACAATCGGAGATAAGATGCTATGACAACTCTATGTTTTAGACAATGCCTAAAAAAAAGGTCTTGAGAAAATTTATCTCTAGCTCAAGTAATTCGTCACCTGATAATAACATGTAGAGATGCCATCTAGAGCGATGATAGTTTATTTAGCGTGGCGAAGTAATCTAAAACATGAGCTCCCTCCATATACAATATATGGAAGACGAAATGAGAGAGAGATGAGAGAAGTTTTGGTCTCTGGAAGTTATGTTCCCGCAATAAACCACCAATAAAAAATGGATTAAAGAAACACAAGGTTAAAAAGTGATGGGGAACCCTGTTTGAAGTATATGCCCCCATGTCACTTTGCATTGTGGTAATTGTGTGAACTTCTGTTTAGAAGGAGCTTGTGATATAGTATTGAGTATTAGTTTTACTTCGTGCTTCATGTTATTAGATTTGACTTTGTAGCTTGGGTTTCCTTGAGATATAGTTGGTGCATTAAGTGCATACTTGAGCTCATTTAATGCCAAGAGCTTGAGTTTACCTTTCTTTTAAGTGTGTGACATATTTCAATGAAAAAGAGAAATTTGTCAAACATGATTGATTCTTGTCAAGTGCTAGTAAACTCTTTTTAAATAAATCTTGAAGCTCATTGTCTGCAAGGTAATTGTTCATCTTAGTAGGCATAATTTTGTATCTTGATACGTAATCAGTGATTGGATCAATTGACGGTTACATTGGCTTTTCCATTTTTTCATAAGAGACATTTTCATCGAGATGTTATCTAAAAGATAGGCTAGAAATTGATTAAGCTAAAATGGTGAATGCCTTCATCGATTTGAGGGGCATCTCTAAGGGGTAGGGGTTGCCTCCATAACCAGTCATACTGCCACTTGGGGTGTGGTTCTCTGCCTTGCTGCCACACTCCACTTCCTCAGTATGAGGCATGGGGCTCTCCACTATCGTGCTGCAATAGTTGGGCTTCTCCATCTTCTTCGGACAAGGTTCCCTAGCTAGCCTTAGCCATCTTACTGGCTTGTGACCAAGGCTGCATTAATGAGTCTGCATAAGCCACTAAGAACACATCCACTAGTTGGGAGCCCATTCTAGATGGGACTTATGTTCCAGATGGCAGTTGGGGCAAGTTTGATGACAAAGACCCTCCTCCTGAAGGCCTCTTCGTGGTTGTTGCTTAATATATTTTCTATATAATTGGTTATAATTTTTTTGTAAAGTTGTTCCTAAGCCACATTACTAGTCTAGTGACGTTCTTGTGAGGTACTTCCATACCGCAACTTTTCTATAAATAATTACACTATTTTAGTTATGATGATATATATATATATATATATATATATATATATATATATATATATATATATATATATATATATATATATATATATATATATATATCAGGAACGTCAAATTTGAACATTGGTAGATAAGGTCTTTTTAAAATTTCTGATGTTATCTATCAACAAGATTCCAGAAATGGATTATCAGACGAAATTATTCGGTTTTGGTTCGATATTACCAACAACATATTGGATTTTATATTGATTCGACAGCACAAGATTCGGTGAAATAAGTTTGGTTATATATGTAGCCTCGTATGTGGTGTTCTAAAGGTTTTATTCTAGTTTTAAATTGTGGATTCCTTTGAGAATATAATGCAAACGGGAAGAAGCTTCTCTGTGAGAGAGCATAGGAAGTAACAAGAAGGAAGCGAATAAGAAACATAGTTTACAGCTCCTTCAAATGTTTATTAATACCAAATAACTATTATCATTTTGACAACTCAATTTGTAAATAGAATGAGATCAGATATCAATATGAATTGGCTAATTGTGTTGCGATTGCTGGTCTGTGTATGGGCTTTTGCTGCCATTGTGAAGGCCAATACTTCAGATCCTCCTACAGGGAATAAGTAAGCATATCTCAAGTGTTTGGAAACAAAAGGCTTTAACAGATCATAATATTAAATATAGGCTCTTAAAAAATAATTGTATTATTGTTTGATCAAAGCGTATTGCACGATAATTTATTGTTAAGAAATCTTATTTTCTTAATTACGAATTAACGGGTAATCGAAATTTCTGATCATTAAATAATTCATTATCAAGAAATTATAATTCCTTGGTAATAAACAAAGCTGAAGGCTCATGTTTAAAATGAACTTTCTACGATTTATCTCATAAAAATGTGTGTATATATTTATTGGTTAGGTTGTTCGTGATACTGAAAGGCAGAGGGTTGCAAGTGTATCAGTGTCAACAAAACTATTCACAGTACATTCTTCATCATGCCACTGCAGACTTGTATGATGCGTTAGATTCTCATAAGAAAGGTGAACATTATTTCCTTACAAATGAGGATGGACAAGGAGGCAAACCTACATGGTCCTGTTTTGATGGTCAAAACAAGACTACCAGTACAGTTACAGGTCAGTGGAGCCTATTTACCCAAAATTATCTACAGTTATGCTCCTCATGGAGTTACCTCTAATTTGGTATTTGCAGATCTTTGGATGGCATATTAATTTTTATTTATTTTTTGTGTTAACAAAATAACCTTAGCTAAGGTTCCAAGATTCCCATGCTTCATTCTATAAATTTATATAATTTAATTTCCTCACAACATAAAAAAATTGATGTTGTATGTTGCATATCTATACTCATAGTTATGAACTTGTATGTTGCAACTCAAACAAAACCACGAACCATTTCCATGCTCTCGCACTTTTTTCCTGCATTGTTTGTCACCTTTTTGAAGAGGACATGTTGTGTTAAAAAGATTTTCCATACTAATAGTTGTGATTTCTTTGAACTAAGGATGACATATTTCAATTTGTTGATTTCGTGGTATGTCTCTTTTTTCAGGGAAAGTGTGAAGCAATATTCATTGCCGATGACATTGCTTGTAATTGCACTATTCACATCTTCATCTATAGACAATAGGTGAAGGTCACTAGCTACAACACCCATGATTGACTCAAATGTCTCATCAAAAGTAGTAACTAATTGAAGTTCTCTTATTGGGTCCTTTAGATCGATCCTGAATGTATATCTATACTCATAGGTCTAAACTTGTACGTTGCAACTCGAACAAAATCATGAACCATTTCCATGCTCTCATACTTTTTTCTTGCATTTTTTGTCACCTTTTTGAAGAGGACATGTCGTGTAGAAAATATGGCACTATTCTTTCCCCAGATTATTGTAAATAAGTAGATGAGCCCAGTGGTGAACTTGAGTTTTAACATAAAAATTCATCAGGTGTAACTATGTAGAAGGTTCTCATAACAATGATTTTTGTTAGCAAGAAATAGACTAATCAAGACAATGCATTTGCAGGATAATTCAACAACCAATCTTTTACAAGGAATAAACGCTTTGCATATACATAGCTATAAGGAGATTTTGTTACTTGAGATCAATTACTCACAAGCGGAAAGCTATGTAAACATCTTTAAGACTTACTAATACAACAATGCCATGTTAGAAACAATAGTTTAGATAAATGGTAGTCTACAGATCTAGAACTCAAGTACCAAAGAAGAGGTTATCCTGTGCACAGTTTGATGTTATATGCGATACATTGAGCCAGTGTATCTACAATCCATGAAGCTCAATATATAATGAGGGAAATGTCTCATAAGGAAGGGTATATGATCATCAACAAGGTTAGTACCCAGATAAAGCTTGAAAGAGACGGTAAAAAAATATTTCTACAAGGGGTACTGGTAGGTAATGGGAAGTGAAGGTGAGCCTGTTGTTAACAAGTTGTTAGATATTTTCTAAGAATATGGAAAATGAAGGAATCCTCTTAGATGCAATAGAGAACAAATTAGGCCTTGGGTGCTTATGAAACCCGCCCTTACAAATCAGCACACTACCATCATAATTGTATCTAGTTGTTTTTGAAAGATAGGCCTTGATTTTGAAGAAAACATTGAAAAAGATCATGACACTTGCTAAGAACAATTCTTCATATTTGCTAATGAAGTATTAGGAAACAAAAGGATTATTCAAACACCAAGACCAATAAGTTGGTTATTGCATACGAAATAAAAAGAGAAACTCAGACAATTACATAGAACTATAAAAGAAGGTGACTTATGCTCCATTTATTGTATAGACAAATGTTGCCCATCAAAATATTGATAAGTAACTGGTGCTATTATCACTAGTATAGGTTTCACACAAGCTTTCTTTTACCATTAGGTTGGGAAACAAAAGTTCTTAATTGTATTATGATTGTATTTTAAAACTATTGAATATGGTTAGTGAAAAGGAGGCATTTCATCAAACACAACGGGTGCCCTGTTCTAAATCTCCCATTCTAGTAGAAGTTGGGAGGATGCTGGAAAAGATTGTGGAGTCTGCATGTACCCTTTCCGATTGCATTTTCCAGAAAGATGTGAAGGCCTTTCAAACACAACCATTTTTTTCATCCCATGTGATAAATGAAGTTCATGAGGTCACATTTGTTTTAGGCATTTAGTCAAACAATTCGCATGGCACCACTTTGTGTGATGGAGGACATGAGAACTGGTAGACAATGGAAACCTTCGACGAATAATCTGCCAATAATCCACTACCATGGCTTTGATTGAAAATACGTCTAAAATGTTTGAATTTTATGTGGCTTTGATTGAAAATTTGTCTGAAATGTTTGAATTTTATCTCAGGAGTCGTTTCCATGTCAAAAGGGTCACGGACGTCTGCCTCTTTTTTGGGCTTATAACGACTTCTATAAATTCCATAGTGCCCCTGCAGCCAACTATCATGAGACCACTAACTACCATAAATGACATTAAACTCGTTGCGGAGCAGATTAGGGAAAAAGGTTTACCAAGAAGAAATTTAATCGTGTTTAAAAATGTTCAAACGACCATCAAATTTAACATATTGGGTGAAAGGACCGGAAAGGGCTTTCTCGTAGGAGGAATGCCTTCCGCGTAAAAAGTTATGTGTACTTAATAATGCATGCATAAAGTGATGCCTCCATAAAATTACTAAAACCATGCGCTAAATGTCCCGTGAGAATAATATGTAAAACCACTTTTCCCCTAACGCGCCTGAAGAGAAACGGAAAGAGGAGGTTCCATTGATGCAACCATCAAAGAATCCATCCACCTGATATTATTGGAGTCCAAATTGGAGTTGATAGCAAACTTACATCACTTACTTGCATTTGTATTCAATTATTACACAATTAAATATTATTTAAAATCCCTTCTGATGTACTTTGCAACATTTGTTTTGGCTTTAATAGAAAATCAAAATTGTTAATCACGCCCCTTATCAACAACAACTACAAAAATAATAACTATCCCTCTAAATCAAATAACATATACCATTCAGTGTTCACATTGCATTATACACATGTGATTGCTTGATGGTCTCGTCTCTGAAGCGTTTTACGTGCAAAGATGAGCCATGTGGATTACCCTTACTATCTCTTCCTTATCGATTTCAGATTCTCCTTTTGTAATTCTTCTGTCTACCAGCTCAAATGCCTCATTTTTCTCGTGTAAACTCCACGCCTATACATAAACACAGAGGATTCTTCAAGATGCCCCTCAAAACAAGTAATCCAGGAAAGATCTTAAATGAAGTTTCAAGTCTTACCCATTGTAGAAGGAGCTCCATCTCGGGTGGAAGTTTAGGATTCCTGACCTTTCTGCCACTCACAATCTCCAGAACCAGCATACCATAGTTGTACACATCCGCCTTATCGGTCAATTGACCATGAGTTGCATACTCTGGCGCAATATACCCTATATGGTCAAGGCTTGACTTTGGTCTTTGATCTCTCTGCATATCACTATATGGTCAAAATTGTAATATGATTGATGAAATTTAAAACCAACAAATAAAAACTGAGGCAAAACATTTACCATAAGAGATATTTTATTTTATACATAATACTAACAGTGAAAACATATTCATGGCAGGACTTCCCTTTAAATCACCACTATGGTTGAGCAGCACATTAGAAATGATGTCTTCAATTATACGGATTCTATCTAGCTCATTGTGAGTAGAAGGCAACAGTTTAGATGTAACAAATTTTAGTCGAGGGAGATAGGTGTAAAGATATTTCCATCTCTTGCTGAGGACAGAACACCTGACAACAAATTTGAGTTCCATGAGAGAAATGATTAAACACAAGATAGGGTCTGGCAAAGCGCCAAGATGGTCTTGCAAGGGTGTCATGCCTTCGGGTCTCAGCCCAAAAATAATTTGCGTTACTACACTGTGCTAGCCTTAATTCCAAACAAAATCGGCCACACTTTCTGAAGAGGGCAAACATTGCAAAAGAGGGTCAAATATGAAATTAGCCCATTATCAGAATTTATCCCATTTGACCTTAAAAATCTTTGTTCTTAAATCATACCCACCTCTGTAAATATAGTAACAAAATTATTGATGTCGGTGTTATTGTAACGGCATAGCAATGATCCCTCCTTTCTGCATTGCAGCTCTGAGGGACTGGTGTTGTCTTCAAAGCTGCAGACATTGTAGATGCCGAAATCCACCGCCTGATCAAAAACACTAACTTCCAAAAGGCACGCGTGAAGAGAAGTGAAAAAATTAATATTCGAATTAATAATAATAATAATGATAATAATAATAATAATAATCATATTAATAATTATATAATTAATATAATATTAATATTATAGTGATTAAAGTGATTAAAACGATTATAGTCTGCCAAAATAGCAAAACCAGTCGAAAGATGTGGTTCCGGGATTAAACATTGTCGCCAACATTTACAATTATTGACCGATAAAACATTAATTAATGAACTTTTCCAAAGATGAAATTGACGGAGTCAATTGTGCGAAGACTTTCTGGCGAAGCCAAAAGGTTTAGGGTTTAGGGTTTAGGGTTGATAAAAATTTGATTTTTCACTGGTAACAGAAGGAAGCCATTGAGATCCAAAACTCTGTATTTTATTAGACATTCATTTACAAATTTGCCAAGACATGTTTCGGGGATTCACCCCTCATCAGTTGGCATGTCCAAAGTAGGAAGAACAAATGAATGTGAGAAAAATATCACAAAGTGCGGGTATAAAAAGAGTGGAAGAAGTTGAACGGTTGAGGCAAACCCGAAGAGGGAAGGCCAAGAGACCGTAACCAACTCAAAACCAACTAATCGTTTAAAAACAAATCACTATTAAGAAAGAATATAAATAATATATTAATAATATAATTATTAATATGATTTATATTATTATTATAATTATTATTAAAATTACAATTAAGATTAACCCGAATATTAATAAAAAATTAATATTCGAATTAATAATAATAATAATGATAATAATAATAAAAATCATATTAATAATTATATAATTAATATAATATTAATATTATAGTGATTAAAGTGATTAAAACGATTATAGTCTGCCAAAATAGCAAAACCAGTCGAAAGATGTGGTTCCAGGATTAAACACCGTCGCCAACATTTACAATTATCGACCGATAAAACATTAATTAATGAACTTTTCCAAAGATGAAATTGACGGAGTCAATTGTGCAGAGACTTTCTGGCGAAGCCAAAAGGTTTAGGGTTTAGGGAAACCCTCTCGAACCAATCCGAAGAAAAATGAGAACAAGAGGGGCCCACATGCCCGAACGAAGCCAAGCAGCACAACCATCTAAGGAAAAGCAGCAGAGAACCGGAAGAAGAGGAGAAATCGTGCATCGAGCCACCAAAAAAAAGGCACACCACCACAAACCAAAGGCCAAAAACACCACGAACCGAAGGTCGAAAAGAGGGCGCACTATCAAAATAAGAGTCAAAGCGACTCCATATGGGCGACTAGGCACGCAGACTAGGTAGAGAGTGAAACGACAAGAATGGAGGCCGTGAGAAAAAACCCCCAAGCGCAGGTCTGAGGCAAAATAAAGGGACAACGTTTGAAGGGGGCGCGTGTAGCAGTAGTGGAAGGTAGTAAGGCGGTCGGGGCAGAGAAGAAGGTGCTAAACCAAGCAGCGAAACCCCAACCACCGTGCAGGGAAATAGGTGCCCAAATTGGACATGAAAACCCGAAAGAACAACACGCCCAGCAAGGAAACAGCAGCCTGAATGCGCAGGTAAGAAAGACTACTAGAAAATATGCTGAAGCGCATTGAAAGAGGCCGCAAACAGATGACCAAGGCGTGAAAAATCAGGCCAATAAATGTAGCCCCAGACATAAGAGACCAAGCAGAAAAATTACAGACCAAGGCGCATTGAAAGAAACCGAAAACCTCCTCATGGATCAACAACTGCACATCACCTGAAACTAAAATGCAAAAACGTCCAGACGGTTGTCAAACCGTCAACTTTAAGACAGTTGCAGAAACGTCCGGAGGTCCTTTACCATAGGGGGAACGCCTTCGGCGTAATTATTATACTTAATAAAAATTATAAATATGACACAAAAAATTGATAATATTTATTATTATTATTATTATTATTACTTATTTTTTAAAATAATTAATAATAATAAGAATAATTAAAAAAATAACTTATATTTATAATAAATTTTATTATTATTGGTATTATAAATGTTATTAATATTTTAAATATTCTTATTAATATAATAATAATAATTAATGATAATATTGTTGTTATTGTAATTACAACAATAATTATTAGTATTAATATAATTATTATAAAAAAAATTAAATATAATATTATTTTTAATATTAATATTATTGGCCAATGGGTTTGGGTGGATCAGTTAAGACATACAGTTGTGTCTAGATCCACCCAAGTTCAAATCCCACTAGGTGTGATACCCTTCGTGATGGTTTATCGATGGTGGCCGGAGTCGCATCACCGATAGGCTATGGCAGTTATCGGTTGTGCTAGGAGTTGCATCACCAATGGTCGCGACTTGTGGTTTTGGCTAATGGTTTTTAATGGTGGTGATCTTTGCATCATTGTCATTGGCTGCAACTGGTGGCTCTAAAAACGGTGGTGGCAAATAAAAATTACATCGCCAATGCGGGCTTCTTGCATCATTGTCATTGGTTGTGGCTAGTGGCTCTAAAAATGGTGGTGGTGGATAAAATTACATCATCGATGCGAGCTTCTTGGTCATTGTTTGTGTGGGTTTAATTGTAATATCTTGTCTTTAAATGGCATTGTTATAGGGTGGAGCCCCACCAACCCTCTGTTTCATAGCTCCAATCAAAAACGTTTATCAATAAAAAATTATTAATTATTACTATTAGAATATTAAAAAAATCTTGTTTTAATTATTATCATCATAAAAATAATATTTGATTTACTATAATTAACATATATTTAAAAACAATTGAATTATTTTTTTATAGTATAAAATTACATTTTAATATATACAAAAAGCTTTGAAATGGGTTGAGTGCTTCCCACCCTTAGGTCAACTTTTCCCTATTTCTAATGTCATAAAAAAAATTATTATTTTTTAGTTATATCATATTTTTACGCCAAAGGCGTTCCCCCTATGGGAAAGACCCTTCCAGACGTTTCCACGACTATGTTAAATTTGATGTCCATTTGGACATTTTTTCAATGCAATTAATTTTGACAACCATTTGCCTATTTTTTTTTTGGTTTTAGCAGATTTGGTGTTTTTAGCTTTTCCACCCTTTCACGGGCTGCACTTCCTCTCTTCTCATGCATCGTGGTCACGAATTATACTAACTGGTCATTTGCGCATGCTGCTACTTCCACAGACCATTCCTTTTTAATAGTTTTATTGATGAATTTGAGCAGGTAAATATTCCAGCGTTTTCATGCATTCGAGATGATTCAGACATTAGGGTGTGCCATATGGTTGTTTTCTGCTTGTGAGAAGACTATACCCTGTTGTTCCATATTTTCTAATCAAAGCATGTCTGCTCTGCTCCTTTTAACAAGGGAATTTATCTAATATTCAGCTGTTCTGATATAATTTTCGGCATTCAAAACTGGTTCTACCCCATGATTCATATTGTATTTATGTTTCTACAGCGTTGGTCTGTAAATTTAATGGTTGAAGTTAGTTTTAGCAATGTATTTTATATTCTAACCTTGATATTGATTTTGCAGGGCAGAAATTTCAAGGGATAGAGGTCTGATCACTCAAGTTGACTCTTTCAGACCATTAGCAGCTGTAAAAAAGGGTTAACGAGGTAGGCACATTAATGCATTTACTTATCTGAAAAATTAATTCTATTTTCCTCGTTGTTTTCTTTTCAGTGACTGAAACGGACTTCAATCTCATTTAGAAATTGTTTTTAACACAAGTTCTTCCCATTCAAGAGGATTCAATTTGTTTGTAATGAGGCAAGACTAGGATGTACATCTCTCTGTGTGAGCAGGGGATTTATAATTTTCTTGTATTAACAAAATGCTGCCTAAACAAGGTATGTAGTTTGAGAAACTGCACATGTTATTTGGGTATATTCAGGAATAGTTAACGGATATACCATATACATTAAAATGCTACACATATATTAATATCAATTGTATTTCAAATTCCAGATGGAAAAGAGTTGTAGTTCAATTTGGTAGATAGGCTTTTCCTGTCATTGCATCTCTTATTGCTCCAAAACCTTTGATGACTACCCAACATTCCTGACCCTTGTTTATCTGGTCATGGATTTTTTCTCTATTCGTGGGCATGCATCTATATTTCCTTTGGATCTTTATAGCTGTCATTTCTGTGCCTAAAGGAAGCTCGGCTAGAGACATTTAGGAGTTGTTATCTTTTGAGTGGAATGATTGGATATTATTGTCCCTTACTACAGTGGTTTTGGTTTGGGAATGTGAAAAGTGTACATGTACCTATGGTTCTCTTCTTAAATTTATGTTTTGTTGTGATGTTTGGTCATCTAGGATTCTCAACATTTAATGCACACCCTGCATCCCTAATCCCTATGCATATGGTCATGGGTTTTGCAGGATTGGTGGGCATGGATATTAGCCATGCACATGTAGGTCTATAGATTGGTCTCTCCATGCTCCTGAGCTCATTGACCCTTTTAAACCCATAATAATGCAGTTATGGAACTCTGAGTCCACCTTGACTATGTCTTGAGCTGCCCTAATTGTCTTCTTCTTCTCTTGAGCCATTATACCGAGTCTCAAGGACTTGGCAACTGTTTGGATGAGCTCCTTCAAATTTTCCTCTCTGTTATACATGCAGACCTTCAAAATAGTTATACATTGTGGATTCATATTTTGAAATGGAAGAATCCAATCTAAGCTAGATTGGGATACTCCGCTAAAGATTTCTCATCATGCTGCAAAAGGATTAGCATATCTTCATCATGTCTGTAACCCATGCATTTTTCACAGGGATGTAAAGACTTCTAACATTATTTTGGATGATAATTTTGAAACAAATTTGTAGGACTTTGGCATTGCCAAGTGCATTTCCTCAGCAAAAACCTGCACCACTACTTATGTTATGGGTACCATAGGCTACATTGACCTTGAATATACAAGTACGTCAAGGCTAAAACCCCACTTTTTCCCTCCCATATTTTTTTCATATTAAATCAGTCCACTCGGAACCTAAAAAATAGATAAAAGTGTGTTTATTGTAGATGAGAAAACAATTAGACAGAGCACATTACAAATATCATGGAGAAAGGTAAGTTTTCATTCTCGAATTGTCTCAACCTTTTTCTTACAAGAATTATGTATTTTCTAATCAAAGTTCTCTCATTTGATGTCAAGCAGCTCTTTGTTGAACAATCTGCAACTTGAGACTGCAGATGAAGGATATTCATAGCCTGTACTACATGATGTTCTTGTTCACAAAACCCCTTCATTTCAGGTAAGAGGAAATCATTGCACACCTTTAAAGCCAATTTTGAGAGCTCTGCTCTGACACCTTCTAGGCCAACTAAACCCAAGTTATGGATAGCAAGATTTTCCCTGGCTTTCTCCAGCACAGAGTGTAAGTACTTACCTTGGGCTTCAATACGGAGTTGCAAATGATGTTGCACCCATTTCAACCAAGTCACAATAAAATGATGGATGAAATGAATATATAATATGATGCAAAAAAGAATACCTACGAAATACATCTGTATAGAGTAAAGGGTTGAATTGGATCTTTCTCAAATTAGACACCCAACTTTTTCATGTCATGCTCCTTCACAAACCAGGTGAATCTCGTTGATGCCTTTCCATTATTTGTATAGCGCTATGTTTGAAATGACACTGGATTGATGTTTACTTGAAAGGTTTATGTTGTTTGTGTTTTTCCTGTGATTGCAAAATTCTACACGGGTGTTTGACAAATTGCTCTCCCTGCTCTAATTTATTGCTTAGCTGGAGCTTTGGAATGAGAGAAAACCAGGAAAGTACGAGAAGAAGGTGTATGTACTTCCCAAGCATATGGATGAGACGGTGGCCACCCTGCACTTGCCCAAGCTGGGGGCCAAGTTAACAAAGCTTTTTGCAGATCAGGCTACATACATCAATGTGCCTATTGAGGGGCCCTAATCCTATACAAAAGTGAAAGTAATTTTCAATGCAATTAATTTAACGGGTGTGTAGTCCTTTTTTTGTGTTTTTAGCATGCAGAGTGTGGCAGTTACCCAAATCAATGGAAGTTGCATGGCTTCTTCTATTGTATTTATTACCTCTTTTCCAAGCTATGCAAGCCCGAACATTGTGAATCCATAGGAAGAGTTTCAACCATTGATGTGCAACGTAGTGTCTTGTTACACTAGAAGTACCGCATGCATTTTCGATCGTTGTTCATCAACATCTCATGGTTATCTGTTAACCTTTGTCAGTAATAATATTATATTGTTGAGATTCTGTCAGTGTTTGTGTTGGAGTTTCTACTGGCTGAGGAGTCGTGACGTGGGACAGCATATGCAGAGGAACCAGCACTATGTGAGTTGCAAACCCTGTGATTCATAATTCCATACCGATTTGGAGGTGAATTGAGGTCGTTGAGGGTTTGCAGAGATATGCACTGCAATGGTGTTGTATATGGAAAAATTCTATGATTGATATTTATTCCACCTCATCTCTAATAGAGGATACAAGGCAAGTTTTTAATAAAATGATAATCTGAAATTCAGTCCTCTTTTATATATTTCTTTTGGGTTATGCATATGATGTGAATGAGGAACGAATTCTTCTAAAATAGTTAGAACCAAAATATTTATTTACTATCATTGGCAAAGACATAAAACTTGAATGAAACAAGATTTTCCAAATGTCAGCATCAATGGTTTCATTTTGTATTTTTGTAGTGTGTCCCCCCAAACTATATAATTGTTTGAGGGCCAAAGTTTTGGTGATATGTGGGGATTTTTATGAATCAGTGGCTTCCAGGGCTTATTCCAGCAACAATCATGGTCAATACTTTCCCTATGAACTGATGAGATCTTGGAATTGTTTGAGTATATATTTGAGCATCCGGTGTTGCAAATCTGAGCATTTTATCATGCCAGCAATGCATGGATCTTATAGAACTAGATTTAAATAAGGGACTGATAGACAAATTAATCATAAATCTAAGTTTTACAGACTCAAATGCTAGAATACGAAAAAATTGGATTCAAATGAAACTTATGCCATGAATTCGGACACCTTATGGCTTTTTATCCCATGAAGGTGCAGTCGACTGACTGTAAGGAGAGATCAGCCCGACATTAAGAGAAAATAATAAGGGTTTCAATAGTGTCATTTGCAGGGTATTTAGTTTCTCTTTTTTATCTTTTCACATCACTAGATCAATTTTTTGTCTTACTTTAACTCTTGTGGCAGATTGTGTCATTGATCTCAAATCACAATGTATCTGAAAGCCCTGATCCATCAATTTTATTTTGGCTTAGCACTTCATGGTGAGAGTGTGAGCCCTTAATATGGTGTGTGGTTTATTGATTTTCAATCAACATTATGCTAAATATCCACCCAAATTATCTAAAATCTTGTATGATAATTTTTCACCAATGTAAAATCCATGTTGCATACAAAGGCCATTTGCAGATGCAATTTCCTCGTTTCTTGAACGAGTAGCTCATTGGTTTCACTAAGATTTGTTATATCCAAGAAATATTTTACTGCCTTCTTTTTATTACAATTAAAACCAATACCCCCTATTTTGAGAGAGAATCAAAGACAATTATCGATTAAAATGGCCCGGGGATTAACTATCCACAATTCCTAGGGACTTACTTTACATAGAGAAATTTTCGACATTGGAACCACTGAAAGGCAAGGTCTGACATTCACACCTTTCTCCAGAGTTCTCTTACTTGCATATCTACACATTTCACCTCCTTTTTCATTCGAAAGGTACTCAAAAATGGCGCGCGTACCAACACTTGGAAGAAAGAAGAAAGGAGGAGTCAAGACTACTATCACTCAACCCATCGTAAATAGTACCCTCTACTTTGAAAGCACCTCCACTACTACTTTACTCAACACTTCTTGTATCCATAGCATCATTTATGTTCGAGGGGTATCAAGTGTATTCGTGTTTACAAGAAATAAAATGGCCCAGAAAAGGCTGTCATTCATGATATAAATTCTTCAAATGTACAAAGGTCTTCATGTATACACGTTTAGTTCAAATGTCATGATATAAGATTCACAACTATATATGTAAAAAATTGTAACAAATTTAAATGTATGTGTACAACATTTCAATGTAATGTTTCATCTATATTCCTACACTACCACTATCACTCGCACACCTTATCGAGTGTACAAAAAAGGTTTTTTCTACAAAAGACCAACCAAACAAATGATGCAACACTAACACATTTACCTCAAAATAAATACAAACCACATCAACTACAAAAGTAATTAACTATCCAAAATGGTATCAAATGTATTCATGTTTAGAGCAAAAAAAATTGGCCACAAAACGATACCACTTATGATATAAAATCTGCACATGCACGAAAGCCTTCGTGTATTCTTGTTAAGTTCAAATAAAATAGTCCACTACCATTCATGATATAAGATTTGTAATTGTATACGTACGAATTTGTAACAAGTTTGAAATGAAGAGATGATACCTTTAAATGAAGTGGCTCGTCTATATTTCAACACTTACAACTTCACTTTTCAACATACATGTTCATTTTTTTTCTTTTTACTGTTGCTCGCTTCTTTATGTAAACCAACAACAACACAATTTTACCGTCTTCTTCATTATATCTGCATAGAAATACCTATAGTTTTAAAATGCTGAGAAAGAACCATGCAATTTATAATTGTTTCCATCCAAAGCTTTGTTTATTATATCATTTTTTTTTCATTTTGAATTGTTTTAAGGGTTAGACCTCATGTTTGCACTTTTTAAATGAAGTGCTTCATCTATATTTCTACACTTACAAAATCAATCACCCATAGTTTAAACAAAATCAACTACAAAAGTAAAAACTATCCCTCTAAATCAAAATATATATACCATTCAGCATTCACATTGCATTGTACACATGCAATTGCTAGTTTTAATTTATGGGAAACTAAGGATTTTACATAGATATTAGCATCACTCTTTCCAATTGGAATGGAGATTACATTGAGCTAATATACACTTGTTGAGTAAGGGTATATCAATATTGAATCCTTCTTTTGACCTTTCCCTATTTAATAATTTTGGTACTGAATATTTTCTAATGGGAATCCTTGATTTACTTTTGGCATGCTCACTTGTTCTGAATTCTTTGTTATAATTTCACAAGATTTAATCATTCTTGCACCCTTCTCACTCTTCTCCAACATGACTACATAAAGGTCAGGACAATCTTTCACTTTCTATTAGAATGAAAATCTCTTACATATCACAACTTCAAAGCGGAGGTGGCATCCCACCAACAATGTGCAACACAGTGGGTGAATTCATCCAAGTAAATTATGAGGCATTCTATAGTTTTTACGTGAGGGAAATGAATGGACCTGTGGGCCTTCCATCACTTCTCTCAATTCCAGATGGGAATGTTCCTGTTGCCAGCTACTTTGGTGAAGGTGTGCAGATATATGCCTTCAATGGCTCTGCATGGTTCTTACAAAATGTTTCAGCTCTGTTGTCATCTGTTCCAGGCCAAGAAGTAGTTGCCAAACATTATTTCCTTGGTGAGCCAGATTCCAATGGAGGGCGACCCACATGGGAAACATTCATGCCTTCAACCAGGGTTACTGCGAAGATTCAAAACAGAGTAGCTGTTGATCCAGATAGTGTTCCATGGCTTTCTTTGCAAGCTACAAGTCACACTGGTGGAGTGCAGTAAGTTTCTGATTATCTCTATTTTTAATATTAAGGGGATTGGTTACCCTTGCACTTACAGTTACACAGGGGTTGGGAGGACATGCCATGCATTAACGTGTCCAGAAGTGTGCCAAAGCATTAAGTCATTAACTCTTTTTAGTATTTAAAATTGAAAAAATTGGTTTAATCCTTAACATTAAATCAAAGAAGATTAATTATTAATACACTCAATAAAAATATTTACTTATTTCACCCCTTCTATTTTATTTAAACTACTTTTCTAACTATTGTTCAATATTGTGTAGATACTTGATGGCATCTATTTCTTATATCCAGAAAGTGACTACAACCGGTGGAAATCCTCCTCTAGACATTATTGGAGCCAAAATTGGAGATATCTACATGTCTCCATATACTGCAATTTATTGGTTATATGCACCCAACAACATATCATCATCAAGATAGATAATTGATCATACAATGTTGTATGTTAGGTATCAGAAATAATTTTCTAGAAAATAAACTATAATCTCTTCAATCTTTTCCAATTCTTTGAAAAATGTAAAAAATTGCTGAGATTTTTTTTAGTTTAAATAATAATTGTGTTTTGGTTTAGTCGACCTTCGTAATCCTTTCTCTTTTTTGGTTTAAATGAGAATTATATTTTAAACTTAAAATATGGTATACAGTTCGTAATAAGTTTTGAAGATTAAAACAGATTAAGTCAATGACAATGTATAATTCTTGAGAAAACAAACTAACTATACTATTTTTAATACTTACAATTAGATATTAATTGTACGATGGAAACGTCGAAGGTGATATATTGAAGAAGTTAAACAAGAGGGAGTGGAAGATTGAAGGAGGAAGTGGGGCAAAGAAGAGGATGAGTACAAAAATATGTAGTACACTTTTATATAGAGAAGTGACATGCATTTTCTTAAAAATGAGAATTTACTCAAGTTTTAATTATGATAAGTGATACATTGGGTTAAAATTTATAATAGTGTTAATATATGAAATGAAGGATTTTGAGTGTAGAATATTATTATATGGTTGTAACACTTCTAGCCATAAGTGTTACAACCATAACAGGTACAAATGTGTAATTTTTTAATATAAATGTCATTAATATTATATAATTATTTATTTAAGTGATATTAAAACAATTGTAAAATATGGTTAGATTACGGTCGTAACCCTGTGGCCATTTAAGCTCATGTTTGTTGGTGTAAGTTACAGTTGTAACACGTATGACCATAACCTATGTGGTTTGCACCACACAAAATGAATCCCATATGGATGTCACAAAGTGGGCCACAATTTTGTGCACCCACCAAAGAAGGGGCTTGAGGGAGGATAAGTCTAGGGGGCAGTGAAAATGTTGGGGGAGCTAGTGTAAAACTCTTCTTTCTTACGACTAGAAACATATGAACCACATACCATTTGTGTCAATCATTTGAAGGAGAAAGAGGTTGTGGTGTGCAAATCATTGAGGCAACGTACTTTGGAGATATCTCAGAAATAATGGCATGGTCGATGAATACTCAATTACTTGTTGACATCATGATTGCAATAATCAGTATTTTGTAATAATGTTTGTGGATAATTCATTTCTCGCCTATCTTTTCTTTTGTATATATTAGTGACGGTGTATTCTTTTACAATTTCTATTTTGGCAACACAATGGAAGATTTGTGAATTGTGGGTTTGTATCTATTATTCTGCATTAATCATCATGGTGCAGAACAAAATATTGGTACCTAGTGCCTTTCCACCCACTGCACTGACAACTAAATCTACAAAATCCACCATCTATTAAGCTTCAATGGTTGTATATGACCTTATCTAAACTACCATTTTTCCCTAACCAAACAGATGGTGGTGTAGTTCTAAAAAAATTCAATGGAATCATGTAATATAACAACATGAAGTAGAGATATTGTCTCATAAGATAGTTGAAGGACCTCAAAAAGATTCACGAGGCACTATGAATGAGATCAATATTCCTATACCTCGTTTTCCAACTTATCCTCTTCATTAAGAGAAACCATAACGTTAACAAAGATAATCAGTGTTGTCGTTGGATTTGTGGATGTTCCGACCCTTGATTCAGTGCTCATGCATAAAGAATATACTAGGTTTTCACTTGTGTTTACCATTTTTTTGTTTTCCTTCCATCCTTATGTTATTAAAATACATAACGGTATCATTGCAATAGTACCTAAAAGTTGCAAATCCAATCAAAAATAGGGATTTTCAAGTTGATGGCTATTAAGACCAATTTAATGTTCAACAAACATTTCATTGAATAGATGATGTGGCGATGGTAAGCAAAAGTGAAACGTTGTCTATATGTGAAAAGTGGTTTTCCTATGTTCCCTTTAATAGATTCCCCAACGTAAAAAAAAATTCTCCCTCAATCTCCTTCTTCATCACGACTCTTCCCTCATCCAATGTTCCCCCTACAATACTTTAAATTTTACTTCTTTAACGCCTCCTTATCAACATCTTCAATGCATCGCCTATAATTTATAGTTATAAAAAAATAATTAGAATTTCATTTTCTATCATACTACATTGGAACATAACATGTTTTCTTGGCATGAAATCCTTTGTTGAGTAAGCTTAGGACACCATAAACCATCATTTCTTAATTGAAAATGAATACCCAAAGCAAGGAAATTTATTTTTATTTCTTCAAAGGATTTTGGGTGTGTAGGTCAACATCAACAATAATACACTATAATGGCTCCATTCATTGTCGTATTATGGGGACACAAGATGATCTTTGAAATTGCACAACACAATATTGACATTATTTAAGAAAGTTAATAACGAAGTGGTTCATGAGATATCCACATAGCATGAAATAGGAAACAATTTCCACGTGCGTTAGAAATATGAGATGGCAAACATTAAAAAAATTAAGTATGGGAAATGTATTAATTTCAGGCGTTACTTTTTTCACAGTAGTCATTCTTCTCCAAAAGAGGAAAGACAAATATGATGGCCTTTTAATGGTTTACAAATGGTTATTTATTTTCAACGTAGGTATAACCATAACACTTTTTAATATTGTAACTTTGATAGGTGGCTCTAGTTTTTTTAAAGTAATTTTTTAGGAGTGACAAATGCGGAAATATATTTTGACACATATTTATAAGGTCTAATTAAAATATTTTCCATATCGAGGAAAACATAAGGAGAGAAAAATTTGGGGGAGTTATGTAGATATGTTGAAATAAGTATTGAGTAACATGTATTGATCAACTTAATAAAAATTAGTATCAAGCTTATGAATAATGGTTTATGACATCTCTTTTTAGCCATATGGAGGGTCACTAAATAAGTGCTATAACTTGTCTATTAGTTCTAGGGTGGTGATAACTAGCCCTTACACCACTAGAAAAAAAATCAGAAAACATAAGAAGAATGGGATATGCTATTTTCTAATTTTATTTTTATAGTGTCAAGGTTTTCAATTGGATAAATCCCTACATGTCCCACACGAATTACACGGCTCAGATTGTTCTAGACCAAATAATATCTTTTATTTGTGCTCTACTTTATTACGCCAAAGGCGTTTCCCCTATGAGAAAATCCCTTCTAGTCATTTCGACAACTATGTTAAATTTGACGGTTGACGCGACGTTTTTCCTGTTTTTAGCCGTTTTGCATGTAGAATGATTGCCAAGGTTTGAGGGAAGATTTGCATGCTACTTCACCCCGGGCTTACCTTACGTCTTTCACTGCTTCTTCAGAACCATAATACCACTTAATTCCCCGCCATGGTGAAGCCTCCTGATTGCTCGGATATCCTGCATGTTCCAAAAAGTGTGGAGAGGGAAAAAATGGCTGAGGGCAATAAATGACCGCAGGGAAAAAAATAAGTCCTTTCAATGGCCAGCTCTCATATCTA
This sequence comes from Taxus chinensis, assembly GCA_019776745.2. NCBI lineage: Eukaryota > Viridiplantae > Streptophyta > Pinopsida > Cupressales > Taxaceae > Taxus > Taxus chinensis. Next base: position 153,088,079 of record CM034150.1, on the reverse strand, counting down.
GACCATCTAATCTACGGAATCCTGACATTGAGCCGTAAATTTTGTAAAACTCTCTGTTCAACAAATATTTCATTGGAATAATTTGTGGGTTAGGTTGAATGATGTGAACCTTGCGCAATTGGGATGGAGGAAGATAAGCATGTTCCCAGCCGTCTCAATACGAACCCCATCTCTCCCATTTTGGCACAATACACCAGTGAGGCAAGGCCCGACCATGATGTCGATGTTGTGGAGGTTGATTGTTCTATCCCTGTTAAGAGGCTTCTTTATTATTTTGAGATCACTGTAAAAGACAGAGAGCAGAGAGGTTGTTTTCCCATCAGCTTCATGGATAGACATTTCAAGATCTGTAGACATCTAGGGAGAGTTGATTGTTGTTAGTAAATTCTCTTTTGGGTTCCCACAAGGGGGCTCATGTGCCCAAATTTGCATTTCAAGCGGATGCAACCTAAATTTGATCTTTACCTATGACATTTCATGTATTGGACTCCTTGAATTAAGTTTCCATGACTAGACTGTTTGTTATATTGTTTAGAATTATGTAACTAAATGTTGGCAGTTATAAGGTTTTAGATAAGAATGGTTGAGAGATGGAGGGATTATGGTTTTCTTTTGCATGCTTAATATATTTTGATTTCCTTCAATGTTTTAAACTTAGATATGAAATCATTACACGTTACTCTAGAGGCTTCCTAAAAATAGTTTTTATCAGTCCTTTTTAGGAAAAATGAGACTTCTATAAATATATATATATATATATATATATATATATATATATATATATATATATATATATATATATTAAAGTAACCTTTGAACTGTAATTGTTGACAAGTTCAAATAATTTGTAGTTTCCCACATGATGAACTCAAGCCTCTCTTTCACGTGTCAAGCAATTTCAGAGAAACTGTAATTACTCTTGTTTGTCACCAAATTTAACATTTTACTATATCTGTAAGCTTGATTGTGTGTTTTTTAGCTGATTGTACTTGTTATTGCTAGAGACATGTACTTTGGTTATACTATAGCAGTTTGTGCACAAGATTCTAAAGAATAGTGAGACCTTTGATGCCTAGTGCAATCCTTAGACTTATTCAAAGTCGGAGGAATTTTTTATATTAATAGTTAGTTTTCAAAAGACAATAAGAACTTGCTAAATTACCGTTCCTCCAAGCACACAAGCCAAAATTATGGTTCAAAACTTCTAAGAATAATTCCTTTCTTGAGATTAGATAGAGGTTCTAGTAGTAGGTCTTGTTTGTTGAGGGTGAGAACAGATTGTAACTTTTTCCTACATATTGTATATAGAACTCACTTATTGTGATCTATTGATCATATACTTGTTTTTCCCTTCAAATATTGGCTTTAGAGTCTCTCCTCTTTGAGGGCATATAAGATTTTTCATATTCTATTTGACTCTTGATTGAAAAGAATGAATATGGTGTAGCCAAGACTAATAAATTTTGTGACAGACCTTGCTTAATAGAGAGATCCTCTTTTGGTATATATGTTTGTCTCTATTTTTAACTTGTAAAAGGTGGCCTCCAATACTATTGGGAGATGGTACTTTATGATTTTTGTTTTTACCATATCTTAGAAGCAATGACAGATAATGCACTTTTCAAGGAAAATTATGCCAAGCTTAGAAATAACTGTTTTTTTCCGACAAATATTAGAAGCTTAAAAACAGACTTTTTCAGTTTAAGGGCTTTTTCATATGCATATCTTTACAATTTCCTCTAAACGTATTTGTTGCAGTTATCTTCAATTTATTTCATATATGATTTTGAATAAATTTTAACCATAAAAACAGTAACCTATAAATTAACATTCCAAAATGGAAAATTTATCCAACTATGATCCCTGCAAACAGACTGATTAGTAATGAAAGAACATTATATTTCTAGAACCAAATTACATACCTAAATTATTGGACTAATTGCATTTGTGAATAGTTCTGATGAATTGCAGCAGCCCTAAAAAAGGAACTGGCCGCTTGCAAATACAACAAATAGTAGATACAGGGATGGATTGTTCTAGCAAGTGTTGATAAGTTTAGTGCTTTAATTGGTTCATTACATTACTCTAATGGAAATGATGCAAAAGAAAACTTCCTTGGAATTTGTATATATTTCATGTTAAATATTCTCCATACTATGTTATTTTGAGTTAATTTGATCGAATTAAAGTTGAAAATCCCATATTTGTCTTCTTATTTAATGTGCAGGGTTTAGCCAAATATGTGGAATGAAATGTTAGTATGATGGACGAGGATTCTAAGAGACACTTGAGTGGATTTTTGAGTTGTTAAAGTATGTGTTTGAATCTTCCCAATTATCTTGGTAGAAAGCAAATCTATGCTTCAATTTTGTTATGTGCTTAATATCCATATATTTGAAGGTTATAGAAATTGTTAGTGGACAGTGCATCATTGTAATGGATGGTAAGACTACTTGTGGGAAGCCTTTGGTGGAACTCCACTTTCATTTGTCAATTATAAGATCTCCAAAAATGGGCTAGAAAAACAAATCCCCATATCCATAAGTTCGAGAAGCTAGATTATCTATGTAGTAAACTAATTGGAAAACATGTATGCTCAATTGTGGGGCAATTGTAAAAGCATATCCGCTATTTGTTGTATTTCCTTGGTTTTGTTTTACCTAGTTGTTGATTACATGGTCGTTCATTGTATGAATCTGGACCACAGGTAGGATTGCAGATTGATAATATTTATTCTTTGACTCCTATATTCACGACCTAGATTTTTTTAGCAGCTCGCGACGAATCTGAGAAGCCGTCGTATATAGCCAAGGTGGAGAAGATCGAGTCCGAAAATCGCAACCATGCTAGGGTATGCGTGTGGTGGTATTACCGGCCTGAAGAAGGAGGTATTTTTATCTGATCATTTAGATGATCAGAGCAACGACACAATTGAGGGAAAATGTATTGTGCATACCTTCAAAACCTACACCAATCTCGAGAGTGTAGGCTCCAAAGACTATTTTTATCATTTTGAATACAAATACGTGACTAGGGGCTTCAGGCCCGATAAGGTGGCAGTATCATTAGTTTAGATCTACCACAATTAAATTGTGTTCTTGTTTATTGTCATTTCCATACATCTACCTTATAAGGTATTTAAATACATCCGAATGCGATGTGCACCTACCCCTAAAGTTGTAAATTCCCATTACAACTCTGTTCATGATCCCCATTCTTTAAAACATTGCACCCTTCTTCAAGATTCCTATAACAATGAGTGGTCAATGTAGAACCTCTACAATTTTTACCTTTGGATTAGCCTTGAATTACATCCAAAATTGCGTGTGGGATGTGATAGCATCTTGCATGGTTATACTCCTCTCTACCTGGCAGAGCTCACCATCGATAGTTTTGTTGCACAACTAGAAAATGCATCGGGCATGAAACCACTCCCTAACACGTGCAACGTATGTCAGCGTGCAATCTTGCCATGGTCAATGTAAAACCTCTACAATGTTTACCTCCAGATTAACATTGAATTGTACACAAAAATCCATGTGGGTTGTGATATCATCTTCCATGGTTATGGTCCTCTATACTTAGTATAACTCATCCTTGACAACATAGATGAGTGGCTCTGGTGTAGATTCATGTTGTGTTGCATGGTCTTTAGACTTTTTCACATTCTTGGGGAGACACTCAAAAATAAACTCAAAATTAGAGTCATATAAGTGACTATAGATTTTGTACCCTTATCTTTAGATAGAATAGTTGGAATTGAGCTTTGGAATAGAGAATCAGATATAGTCATGCCATTTTATAGTTGGATGTTCTGCATGCACTCTTTCCATGGTTGCACAAAACTATATGGATTTGTTATGCATATTTTTTGTGTATATGGGGGAGGAATAATGGAATTTCATTGGTAACTTACATTGCTTTCCTTGTAACATGATGTTTATTTCTTTCTACTTTGGGTTTTGTTTCACTTTTGGTGATACTCTTGAGTCTTAACTACAGGTAAATTTCAGGATTAGGCTTATTAATTTTTTATATGCATCGTCCACTATTTTCATCATTTGTTATCAAAGAATAAGTTAGTCTTATATGCTATGATGAGAATAACGTTCATGATTGGTTCATGGAGTTTTTGCACAGACACACACCTAACTCAGTCGGAGCTCAACATTTTTAAGGATGCACTAAATTTGTTTGTAAAAAATGAACTCGTGAACCCTCACAACCTTCAAATGTTGAAAGTATTGAACATTCCAATCACCCAATCCATTGCTGAAAGTAACATATTGGCTGCAACAGGAGATCCTGATGATGATCAGTTGGAACACAAAATTTTTCTATGCAAACAACAAAGAAGTATGCTTATTGCTAATTTATGGGTTGACGTAAGCCTCATAAATGGTGTTATAGGAACAATCACCGACAGTGTCTATGACACATCAATGCCACCACCAACATTACCTTTATTTTTTGTTGTCGAATTTGATAGATACAACAACCCACATTGGGATCCCTCCAACCCGTTACATATTCAGATACCTCCTATTTCGAGAGGGAATCAAAGACAATTGCCAATTAAAATGGCCTGGGGATTAACTATCCACAAGTCCTAGGGACTTACTTTGTATAGAGCAACTGTCGACATTAGAACCACTGAAAGTTAAGGTCTGACATTCACAGTTTTCTCTGAAGTTCCCTCGCTTGCAAATATGTGCATTTCTCATCCTTTTTCATTCAAAAAGAAATCAAAATGGCACACATACCAACACTTGGAGCAAGAAGAAAGGAGGATTCAAGACTACTATCACTCAACCCGTCATAAATACTACCCTCTACTTTGATACCACCTCCACTACTACTTTACTCAACACTTCTTGTATCCAAATCGGGAATGTCATTTAAGGGGTATCAAATGTATTCATGTTTAGTGCAAATAAAATTGGCCACAAAAGGCTACCACTCATGATATAAAATCTGCAAATGTACGAAGGTCTTCATGTATACATGTTTAGTTCAGATCTCCTGATATAAAATTTGCAAACTGCATAAAAGGCTTCTAACCTCTATGTGTTTTATATTATGAATGATAACATGTGCTAGACTTCCATCTTTTCTTTCAGAATTTTGTTTAGTAATTTAATGGCTATCTTTTTTGTCTACCAGTATATACATAATATCTAAAGCTTTCCCACAAACTTAATATGTGAAATTCACACTTGATTTGAAGTTGTAATCTCTCAAGCAATACTTGTGTGATAACCATAGAAATTATGTTATTCTTTTGAATTCAGACAAGAGTGTATGCCTATGGTATGGTTATTAAGAGCCACATAACAAGTTTTTCATAATATTATGTTTACTCTTTTGAATTCAAACAAGAGTGTATGCCTATGGTATGTTTATTAATAGTCATGTAACCAGTTTTTCATAATATTATTTACAACTATAGTTGCCGACCACATAAAGCATTTGCATATTAATGGTTGAAAATGTTTAGCTAATATGCAACAGTCAAGCAAGAGTGTCCCGGTATGTCAAATGTATGCCATCGGCCAACAAAAATTGACACAAACCCTGCAAATATATCAAAGTCTTCATGTATTCATGTTTAGTTCAAATAAACTACTCCACAAAACACTACCACTCATGATATAAGATTTGCAAATGTATATGTGTGAATTTGTAACAAATCTAAAATGTAGAGATAGAACCTTTAAATGAAATAGTTCATCTATATTTCTACACTTACAAAATCAATCGCACCCCTTATCAACATCAACTACAAAAGCAATAATTATCCCTCTAAATCAAATAACATATACCATTCAGCGTTCACATTGGATTGTACACATGTGATTGCTAGTCTTATCTCATGCACATTATTTACATGAGTGCAATTTATGCTTAAAGTGGTTAAAATGAAAAATAGGAAAAATTTAATAAGTTCCAGATTCAAAGGATAATAAAGTGTTTCTTCAATAATATGACTTTATTAATATATATATATTTTTAAAATATCATTATATATAATCTTATCAATTTTAAATAAGTCTATCACATTGATTGGGGAAATGGATTTCAATTTAATTTTCAAATCATATACAGATTTTGGCGAAGAACTCTATTTTTGCAAGTTAAATTTTAATTAAGAAACAATTTCAATATAGTAAAATCAAAACTTAAGTTTGTAGGCAAACCTTTTCTCACCCTCACCAAGGAAAATCCTATTACAATGTATTATGTAAAAATTTCTAAAGATAAAAGTTTTCTATGTCTTTCTTTTTAATGGGCATAAATTTTACAATTGCGTATTCATATGATTTAAAATTGTTCTGAGCTAAAAATCTTAGCCTCTTAGTGTAATTTAAATAGGGAGAAAAAAAATACAATACTATATACACATTATGCCATTAATATGGCCATCCTGTGCATGGAAATGAGAAATTTTATTATAAAAGTATAAATTTATAAATTTATTTTTGATTTGGGTATATATTGTTTTAGATATGGAAAGTTATAGTACACTACTCATATTTTGTTTAAAATAGATCTAAGTATTAGATATAAATAAGAATATTATTATTATTTTAATGAATAAAAGGATATTTAGATTATAAAGAAATATATAAAACAATTAAAATCTTAGAGAAATAAGAGTTTGTAGGATGATATTCTATTTCACTTGAATATAAAGATAATTGTTATTGATATGTATAAAGAATATGCCCCGTTAGTGATGTTAATAGATATTTGAGTCCACAACTTGTAAAGTGAGAGTGACTACTTTCATGATAGTCATGAAATCAGGTGAACCATATCAAAATGACTACAAAAGAGGTAGTTTCTATGCAGAGAACAATTGATTTCATGAATGCAATATATTTGAGCCGTAATCCTTCTTAAACATCACTCATTTTTTCCTAGGGTTTTTTCATAAATTTCCAAGAAATTGATCTCCTTCTCAAAAACTCTAATTCAACTTCTCATTTTATAAAATGCTTAATGAAAACAAAAAATTAGGGGTCTCCGACGTATTGTAACGCCCACAATTTCTACGTTCAAAACCACACCAAAGTCTATTAATTTATTAGGGAAAAATTAAGGTAATAGTTTTTTTTTTTAAAGGGTTACAAACATTACTTGCGGTCAATTAAATTCTTGTGGATGATTTTTGCCCCTTCATAATGTAAACAAATTTAAATTAATAATTGAATATTATTAATTTAATTCCCAAAATATTTTATAGTTTAACACCCTTCCATTAAATTCCCTTACTTTATTAGAGTATTTTTCAAACATTTAATAACCTTGATCCATTTAATTTATTTTACTATACCTTACTATTAATTATTTAAAACCCCCTTTTATTCATTATCAAATACCAAGCACAATTACTTAATTAATCTCTACCACAAAAAGGTCACAACTTGACCTAACCACCAAATGGCCCCATTAAACCAATTATCCATGCATTTAATTTAAATCTCATTCCCATGAAAATGTCCTCACTTTAAGTTATGTAGGATATAATCTCAACCATTAGATCAAATCATTTTGGGCCCTTGGATGTTAGGTTTTCTAAATTGCCCTAAAAATCCTTATGTTTACTTTTTTATCCACATGTTGCCATAATAAATTAATAGACTTTGGTGTGGTTTTGAACGTCGAAATTGTGAGCGTTACACGTATCAAAGAAAAATTGAGATTCTTTGATATTTAGATCAACTGAATAACATTATTAGAAATTTATTTATGAGTATAATGCATTCAATAAGAAATTTTGTATAGTGTAAATGTCCCAACCCATATCTCTTCAATATATGTAAAAAACTAGTAGACTCTATATGCTTGAAATATGTTTTTGGTACAAGGATACTTAGACTATAGATAGTTTATTTCCTTACAATGATAGTATGTTACTCCTTATGTGCTCATGTGTTCGTGATGTGTCTAAATGCACTAATGCACCTTTGTATTTAAACACAAGTTTGAATTCGAAATAAGAGCCTATTGGTGCACTTGATGACACAATAGGCAAAAAGACTGAAAAAAGAGAAAAAAAAAACCTCGAGTTACACTAATTATGGGCCAAAACGACCCAGAAAACAATAGACTAGTTCCACAAAGGTTACACAACTAGAATGACTAGTATCATACTACACACATAAATGATCAAACATGTAAACCATTTACGAGAACATGGAGGAGGAGATATTCATGCAACGTTCTATACATACTAATATTAAAAGTTAACTTAGATAGCTTAATCATACTAAATATTCCTTATGCACATTTCTAGGATTAATTTAAGTGTGTAGTTAATGCTACAAATATTAACTACCACCATTAATAAAAAAATATTACCTTTATATGGTCGATTCTCATATGCTTATCACATAGTGACCACTAGGGAAAAGAAAGAGTTCCCTTGAAAAAACTATTTATACTCCCTATAGACACTCAAATTTGGCAATCTATCATTTGACATTGATGATCTTGGCATTCCACACTTGCATGGACAAATGAAATTTCTTCGCTCTTGCTTAGCACAACCTGATAGCACTTATTTTATTTTCTTATCTTTACACACCTCTTTATCGTTAGTATCTAAATTTTAACTGCATAAAACAATCATTCTTAGGCCCAGAAAGTCAAAATACACTTTTCTTCCTTATGTCCAAAAACGTCGGTTTTGGTTGGTATTAATAAATGTCAATCCTGACCCTATTGTATGGTTTTACACTAACATGTGTTAAACTAGTTCTTTCAACTCCGCCACATTCTTATGAACAAATATCCCCTCTTGGTCATATTTTCATGATATGACAACTTTTAGAAGCATATATAAGCAAGTAAATCACACCTCATTTGGTAACCTAACACTTTAAGAATTCTTCATGTAAAAGCAAGCACAAAAGGCATTCCAAGATCCCTAAACTATGAAATAATTCATGCACGTCCATTAGAGTAGCACCCTCTATAGGTCTAAAGTTTCCTTCAAGATCTAGGAGTCTCCATCTTCACTCTACAAGAAAGGAAAGTGATCCTTCACAAGTATTTGGCCAAGTATGAAACTCAAGTGAAGCATTGTAAAAGCACAATTGTTAAGTTTGATTGCACTATGGAAGATATCATATATTAGGAGAACAATGTGTAGTTTGATCCCTCTTCCTATAAGTGGTGACATCATAGGTGTACAAGGGTACCCACAACCCACCTAACTTTGTTTTGTAAAACTTCTCATTACACTACAAGGGTTCTAGGTTTTGAAAAAAATTTACAGAGTCATTATGAAGGTGAGAAAAGAATATCAACACACAATGACATACATTTCTAAGTAGGCAAAGTACTTGAGAAGTTATAGACCCAGATTCTAAGTAGGTCTAGAACTATACATAAGGGTAAGTCCAATTAAGAGACAACCTCATGAAGTGCTTAGAAGCTTTAAGGACACATTTCATGATATTATTAGAGGCATTCCACCCATCCATTTACCTTTGAAGGCCTTGCTTGTTGACATTTTCATTAAATCTTTAGAGCCACTCTTGACCATATTTTTGGAGACCTCTAGTCTGAATTCATTAGTTTCAACTTATGTAGAAGTAAAAATGCTTGATAGAAAATTATCTTCTCTTAGAACCAATGTTTCTCCCATTTTAAATGTTCTCCCAAGTGTTTCTAATTTTTAATCGGAGTTGAATCTTCTCTTGATTCCTCTTTTAAACCAAAACTTTTTGCATAGTTAGCTAGTCGAGACAGTCAATATTTATGTTGTGAATGAGAGTGAATGTGCACAATTTTTTTTTTATTCTAATTTTGAGAATGATACAAATGAAATCCATGATCCAAATGAGAATAAGGAGAAAGAATATGGGTAAGAAATATTTCCTTGATTTGAATTAGAGTCTTAATTTATTTTAGAAACTAGTTAAATGATAGAGATTGTTGATTCCTTAGAAGAAAATGTTGTTAATGCCTCTATTTTTGTAGATTTGGAAGAGTATTTTTTGGATAAACATCAAGAGGATATGTTGTAGTTTTCCTTTGCAAATTAAAAATATCCTTTAGGTGTTGTTAACAAGGATGAGAAAGAGAATATTGAAGAAACAAATGATAAACTATTTCATTCAGAGCCCATGGTTTTAGTCGAGATAAAAGTTGATATAGAAGAAGATGAAGCAAATCTGATGTAATATTTTTTAGCAATACAAAAGGAGTCGAGGGATATACTCCATGGCTATAAAAGGAACGATAACCAAATTGTACCAAGCCAAGAACACAGATGCTAATCAAACACCACGATCTATAAGATGAAAGAAATTTGCCATAATAACTTTATATAAAACCTTTGCAAACAAATGAGCAGAGATATCATATATTATTATGGAACTCGATAAGAAAGATGTACATATAGGAGGAGGGAAGTGCAACTACTACCTAAATCAATGGTGAAGAACTCCCACTAACTGATATTGGTAGTTAAGTTAAATCCAAAAGACTAGTAAGCTAACTCCACATAACTGAGAATCTAACTCAACACAACTAGTAAGCTAACTCCACATAACTAGTACACCTAAGCAAGCTAACCCAACAAGTGTAGGGCTAACACAAGTGTAAGAATTATCCTAATAAATAAATAAAAGGATAAATAATAACCTACACTAACACCCTCCCTTAAGCATTGCTTAGGTGGGCGAAAAAGAAGGTGGGTCCCGGTAACAAGGCCTGATGAGGTACCCACGTACAATAACTAGGAAAATTAGACATTGCAAGGTACCCAAAACCAATAATAACAAAGTAGAGAGAGAAAAACCCCCCTGCAAGATATCATCAGAAGCTCAGCTCCAAAAACTCATACAGTGCTGAAGAAGTGTGGTGCACACTGTGGTTTGAATCCACTACTCGATCATAGAACTCAAAAACAACTGACACTAGGCTTCACCAGATTAGCTCCATGTAAGGAGACTGTCAATGGAGTGATGTCGAAAATGCAAAAAAAAAATACCAAACATAATTTGGTTAACTGCTGCAAATAGGTGTGCCACGATCCAAGAATAACCAAGGCAACAAGGCAAGGACACAAGATCCAAATAAATAGGAGCGCCACGATCCAAGAAAAGCCAAGGTAACAAGGTAATGACACAAAATTTGAAGAAGAAAGATCAACTTCTACAAACTGGTGTGTTATGATCCAGGAATAATAAACAAGGCAACAAGGCAAGGACACGAGATCCAAATAAATATGAGTGTCACGATCCAAGAAAAGCCAAGGTAACAAGGCAAAGACACGAAACCCAAAGAATTAGTATCAACACCACACCATCCCATACTGTTGAATGAGTAGAGTGATACCAAAGATCTGTATGATTTACCAAAATCAACTACTCGAACACTGACAAACTAACACTGGGCTTCACCAGAATACCTCCCCACAAGAGAGATTGTCAACATGCCAAAAAAAGTGTCAAAAATACAGATCTAAAATATCTCAACAAACAAGAGAGATATAAATGTATACACTCGTAGATACAAGAATGCAACACCAAGATATAAATGTATACACTCGTAGATACAAGAATGCAACACCTAAAATTTTAGGACATCGAGCTCAACCGAAATTACGTCCACAAGTGATTACAACACCCTCCCAAATTTGGCACTTTATAATTGAGTGCATGTAAATATTACAATGAGTAACAATACCGTTTACATTTGAAATATGCGTATAAAAATGTCACCAATGAGTAGATCTTAATAAAATACACAATTTCAAAAAAAATCACCTTAATCCGAGCTACGGATCAAAAGTTATGAGCTCTAGAAGGTTTTGCTATTAAAATAATATTTTAATGTTGATTGTTTTTAAAGGTACACGTGACACCCAAATGTCCAAAGGGTAAAAGAGTGCATCCACACGATACATGTTTTTTATCAAAGGATAAAATCTTGTGCCCAAAACCTAAATTTCCAGAGGGTAAATCATTGCATTCAAAGAGTACACGTCAATATCCGATGGATAAAAGAATGCACCCAGAGGGTAAGATCTACGTCCAGTGGATAAAAGATTGCATCAAAATAATAATTATCCATAGGGTAAAAGAATGCATCTGGAAGGTACGCGCTTATATCCAATGGATAAAATAATGCACCCAAAGGGTACAGATTTGCATCCAGTGGATAAAAGACTACATCCAAAATAGAAATATCCAGAGGATAAAAGAATGCATCCAGAAGGTACAGGCTTATATCCAATGGATAAAATAATGCACCCAGAGGGTACAAATCTATGTCTAGTGGATAAAAAATTACATCCAAAACAGAAATATCCATAGGGTAAAAGAATGCATCTGGAAGGTACACGCTTATATCCAATAAATAAAAGAATACACTCAGAGGGTATAGATCTGCGTCCAGATTTTACTGTCTCAAAACATGGTCAAGTTTACAGTCGATTCTATGGTTTTGGCACCTTTCAAATCTAATGGCACAATTTGTTTTGTATAAAAATGCATGTTGCAGAAAAGTGCTAACAAATTCCAAATACATGAAAAAATATACTCTTGCTTGTAAAGAAAAACTTATAGATGGATCTCTACATCATCTATAGCTCTGATACTATGAAAGGAACAATAAGTAGATCATACCAAACCAAGAACACAGATGCTAATCAAACACCACGATCTATAAGATGAAAGCAATTTGCCAGAATAACTTTACATAAAACATTTGCAACCAAATGAGCAGCAATATCATATATTATTATGGAACTCAATAAGAAAGATGTACATATAGGAGGAGGGAAGTGCAATTACTACCTAAATCAGTGGTGAAGAACTCCTACTGACTAATAATGGTAATTAACTTCAAAAGACTAGTAAGCTAACTCCACATAACTAAGAATCTAACTCAACACAACTAGTAAGCTAATTCCACATAATTAGTACACCTAAGTAAGCTAACCCAACAAGTGTAGGGCTAACACAAGTGTAAGAATTATCCTAATAAATAAATAAAAGGATAAATAATAACTTACACTAACCGGCTATGAAAAAATGGAGGAAATCCAAGTTGCGAAAATTGTTAAAACATATTTTGATGAGAAAGAGTTTTCGATGGAGTTTTTTCAAATAGATCCCACATTTCCACAAACAACCATGGTTGAGGTTAAAGATTTTAGAATATTTCAATAGCCTGATTCTAAGGTAACTCTTTATCAACCTAATATATTTGTTGTTTTATACATAAATCAAACACTCTTTTAGTTGGAATTATTATATTGATGGATTTTTGGACTGAGTACAAAGATGTAGATGTTTTTAAAGCACTTTAAAGAGTGTAAATTTGTTGTTGCTTTGCAATAAGAAGTTTCACATTCTGATTTTTCAAGCGCATCTACCATATTTTTTGTAGTTTAGATGCAATTATATTCCTTTATTTGATGTTTTTGCTTGCATAGTTAGTTTCCATATTTTCTAGATTAGTTTTCTTACTTTCTAGAGTAATTTGTTGCTTTCAATAAACTAGAAAGGATATTAGAGTTTTGGTCTCCCATGTACAAGTTACTAACAAAAGAAAACACCTTAAATGAAATCCTTCAAAGAGTGAATAGAGTTAAGAGATTAAATATGTTTAATGTTTTATGGATTTTGAAATAATTTCAAGAAATGGTATTTATATTTGAATTTTAGAACTTTTTTGTAATTTGTGATGATTTAACTAAAGTAATCATGCCTAAAAGTCTCAAAAGCACTTAATATTTTAAACACTTATGCAAAGTTTATGAAATAAATTCTTCAATTTTAAGTTTGTAGTGACATTATTATGAAGGGAAAAATTCCCAACCCCTCTAACTTCTGTAAAAACAAAGGAAACGAGAGAAAATGAACTAAATGATCAAAATTAAAAGTGAAAATTCTATCAAAAAATTAAAGAAAATATAAATAGTTTCCTTAAAAGGGTGATTTAAGTAATATCCATAAGGGTTATGAACTCTTTGTTGGAAATGGAGAAAGGATTTGAGTGGATCCGAGGTATCTCTATTGGGGAGTGCTTGGCTGGCAACAGAGCAATGCTTAAAAGCTTCATGAAGTGGAGTTGTAGATTTAACATGTTTTGGTCACAAAATATAAGAATTAAGGAATTATGGATTAACCCACAAGATCACACACTTGAATATTGGAAGTATTTTAATTAGTAGATCAAAAGTAAGAGCATAAAATTTTCTGAGTATTAATCATAAGTTTTAAACATTTTTCTAGTCATAGCATTCTCCTTGAAACTAATAAAATTGAGATTTTAGATTCTAAACACTTATAGAGTGTTTCCCCATTATAGTTGACATTTATTGTGATCAACATACCTCATTCCTATTTTACAAGATAATGGATCCCCCATTCATTCATCAACATTTAAAACTATGTTTTAATATCTTTGACATGGTTGAAAGTCTCTAATTTTGATAGTTTAATTAAAATCATTAAAATAGTAGAGTCAAACTTGGTGTATAACCTGTTTACACACTCAAACTTTAACATGTGCTTCAACTTTTAGTTTAATTATCCTTTTATGTATTAAATAGGTACTTTCATGGGGTTTTTGTGTGATTAACATCTGTGCATAGTGAAAATCTATGAATTAATCACTTTTTAGAGAGAAGGCATGCTTAAAGCATTCACTTGATGGCTTGGAAAAGTATTTTAATTCTTATAGAGTCCAATTCTTTCTTAGGAACGTAAGAACCTGAGGAAATTGAGAACCCAAGATCTCGAGATGAGAATTTAGCACAAGAGATGGGGGTTTTAGTGTTAAAGTGAAAATATGTCAAGAGTCCTAAGAGTTTCGAGATCTCAAGATCCCGAGACTTGAATATTGATTCATGTTTCAGTTTGAAACCTCATGGTCCTTATATTTTCACAAAATCAAAATTAAAAGGACAAGGAGGAACCCGAGATCTCAAGAATATGAATTTACGACAAGAGGCCATGTGGGCCAATCAATGTGTCCTTCACAATCAAACCCCGAGATCTAGGGATTCAGGGATTTAATCACATATCATCAATGGATTGGAGATTTGAAGCAGACACTTAAGAAAAGGAAAGCACCATGGAGTCGTTTTAAAAGTTAAGTCAACAGTTTTAAAGGCCCAACTCAAATCATATAGAGACACGTGGATTTATCCTTTTGTTAAATATAATTCACCAAGGTATTTTAATTAACCAAGACACAAAGGAAAGTTAGATTCAAGGGAGCTATTTTGAGAATTTCCCATTAACAGTTAAGTTTGAGCTTAAATCGGTTGGTTAAAATAAAGAAAACCCCAAACAAAAGCATGGTTTCTTGATCATATCTTTTAACTGAATGCACCATTTTACATGATACTAAGACCATTAGAATCATAATTAAAAGGGATACACATAGAGATAATTTTCAAAAATAATGTTGAAAATATTTTTGATAGTTTAATGACATATTCAAAACACAAAAGGAGAAGGAAATAGACAAGCTAAAAATCAAATTCATTTGTTACATTGGCAAATCATGATCTGATTGGACAAGTGGAATATAAAACTTCTCTAATCCTCCTAATTTTATGGGATAACTGATGCAGGAGCATCAGTTTAAATGTTTCTTTTTAGTATAATTCTACTGTGAACGTGTTTGGAGGATCTAGGTAGGTCATTTGGTGTGGTTATAGGTCTTTGGAAGGCTTCAAATTTTGAGCTATATATGAGTTTCCTTCTAAAAACTCATTTGAATTTCTAGTGAGGGTATTTTACACCTTTTTAGAAATTTTACTTGGATAGTGATTAGATAGGGGGATAGGATGTTTTAGAAGTACTTGGATAGTGTATTAAGCCCTTCTTGAGGAGTCATTCTCATGTTCTAGGTGTTTTTTCATGTTTATTCCATTGTAAGCTCTTAACCAACCTTATAACTCATGTTTGTGGTATGGTTGTGTCATAGTAGTTAGTTGAGTTACTTGGGAAAATTAGTTAGGGATGGAGATATTAAAATAGGGGAGGATTTTGAGGTAGAAAAGGAGAGATATAAAGGGTATTCAACGAGGTGAAGGGAAAATGGAAGGAAAGAAACCATGTTTCACAAAGGAGGACTGTAATATGATAAAGAACAATCAAGAAGGGTATATTTTTTAATATGAAATTATAGTTATTTGTGTAAAAACATTGAATCACTACATAATTTTATTACTACATGGTAATGAAGGATGTGTTAGAGGATTTCAGTGCTTAAAATTATGTATGAATGAATGAAAAAACATGCAAAGTCTATATTGGTAATAAACCTTGTTTTAGATACTATAGATTGTTTTTTTTCATGAATTCGTTGGAATTTTCCTTAGTGATTTTTGATCAAGAATGTTAATTGTGATGACACATACCTTTATGAAAGATTTGAATCACTAATAAACTCATTAAATGTGTATTTTTCCTCCTACCGAGTTTGCCTAGAACCCTGGCTAGGGTTTTGATGAAATCTTTTGATTGAAGGACCTATGAAATGTTTTAAGGACTAAGATTTTTCTAATGAACTCTAAGAACCTTATAGTCATATATTTTTGAAGTTTTGATGGTTAAATTTTTCCCTTAAATTGAGATTTATGACAGTCTTCCTCCTAAGCATGATTGTGCTTAGAAGACCTAGTTGTAGACCTAACCATGAAGGATTGAGAGACTTAGGGTTTTAATTGGTGTTTTAAATTTGTAATATATCATCCTTATAATGTCTTATAATTGAATAAGAATATTTTCTTGCTTGGAAAAGTCAAAATTTCTATATATATCTGAAATTTTGTAGATTGGGAGGATTGTCCTATTAACATGCCTAATTTAGAGAGATAAAATTAGCAAAAAATGAGTTTAATATTCGAATTGGAAGATGAAATTCAATTACAAATAAAATATGATAACGAGTGTTATAAAATCCTTATATTTTGATTTTAAACCCCCTGCCTCAAAACTTATGCCTGAAAACCCTTTAAAACAGGGCTACAAAGGAAGAGATGTAATATATAAGAACAAGTTGTGAAAAGAAGGCCTAACTTGCGAATTGAGTCATGAAATTTGGCATGAAGATTGGGGAGCATAAAGGGTATCTAGAAATATTTTCATCTTTCTCATAAATCTTGCATATTATTCCCAACTATAAACCATGGATGGCAAATATCTTGAGAAGCAAAACAAGACAGCTTGGAGAAAATAAGGTAAATTTACAAATTCCTTTCATATTTAATAATTTTGAATGTTCTTATTACATCTAAGGAGCATAGAAATAGATAATTAGAAGTTAATAACTCATGCTCTTGAGAGCCATTCAGGCTTATATAGAGGATCCTTTAGTAGGGGTGAAAGGATTGATTTGAAGAGTTTATTTGTTAACTTGATAATTTTTTGTCCTTTAAATTCCTCTTCATCATTTTTGGTATCATAGCAAGGTATTACTATTTATAATAGATAAGAATCCGTGAAGATTAAAAACCAGAAGAAAGAAAGAGAGTCGAAAAAGGAGATAGTTGATTTGATGAATGACTTGAGGAGGTCATAAATATTAGAGAAGTTGCGTCTATGGGTAAGAATTCAGATATATGGTTAGAGGTTGAAGAGAATATTAAAGTGGATTTTATATTCACTTGTCAAGAAAATAAGAAGATAAAAAATGAATGCCATGAGAAGAGAAAAAGTGCAAGAACAAGCACTTGGGAAAGAGAGGAGGAAAAAGAGGAAAGTGCCAAAGAATGAGGCACTCGTGGAGACATTTTGGTCTCTAATTTTGTTATATAATTTCATGTTTAATTGCATGTGTAAATGTATGAATAATATTGGGAAGAAGATAAAGGAAAAGGAATTGAAATTTTCAAGAAATGAGTCAAGAAGAGTATCCATAGAGGAAAATGAAGGTGATGGAAGAAAGAGAGCAGGTTATGGAAGTTTA
This sequence comes from Taxus chinensis, assembly GCA_019776745.2. Lineage (NCBI taxonomy): Eukaryota > Viridiplantae > Streptophyta > Pinopsida > Cupressales > Taxaceae > Taxus > Taxus chinensis. Next base: position 153,070,130 of record CM034150.1, on the reverse strand, counting down.
AAAAGAATTTATTGATCAGCATACTCAAAGAAGAAATGGATGAAGATAAAATATTTTTTGATTCCTTAGAGATTATTTCCAGTAGAGAAAAGACAAGAAATGATGGACAAACAATAAGATTACAAGATAATGAAGGCATGGAAAAGAGAATGTGACCATGTAACAGGCCTTTGAACACAGGTAAATATAACTTTGGATATTGACTTCTAATCGTGTATGTAAGAATGAATTACTTGATGTACATGTGGAAGAAAATAAGAGTAATGTTAAGCTCTCAAAACCAACCAAAGATTATAAATACATAGATGCCTAAATGGATCTTAAGAAACCATCAGTTAAGATGGAGAATGCAAGTTCTAAACAAGTGATTGTTGAAACTGAAAGATCAAGTGGAGGAACAAAATAGAGTAATAAGGACCTATCAAACTTCATGAGGAAACAAGATCAATAATAAGGTGACAGGAAGAGTGTGGCAAAATAAGATTACTAATGTAATACTAAGAAAGAGAGGTTAGAAGAATTGGAATATAAGGAAGATGTCTTGAGAAAAGAGAAGACGTTTAGAAGGTGAAGAAGGAAAAACAACCCCTAGATTTGATGAAGACAATGGAGAACTAGATGATCTTTCACTTTGAGATAAGGAAATGCAGATATTTGGAAGAGTTGTTTGATTCTTTAAAGAAGTTTGGTGATACAGCAAATGTATAGGGTCAAATTAGATGGATGAGTTCACATTGAGAATTTTGAAGAAGAGAAGCATAAATATGAAAGGTGCATTCAAAAGAAGAAAGATGCATGGGAAAATAAAGAAGAAAACCTAGCTAAAGAGGAAAAATATGAAATGAAAGAGATAGATAATAGATGGCTATCAAAGATCAAGTTTTTCAATCTGATGTTGCTTTTAGTGATGTTTTTGTACATTATACCAGTTGAGGATGGTGATGATGTAAACAAGTGGAGATAAGTGATTCATGCAAGAAAAAGTCACCATTTTTAGTTCTTGAGATCACAGGTGCAATAAGAAGGACAAATTCATAGATAAAGGAACATGATTCTATAGGCCATGGAATATTCAAGAAAAAATTTATCTACATCTGGAACAGGGGTGGAGTGATCAAGAAGGTGAAAGTGAAGACCATTAATTACTATTCAAGAACAATGCTTATACAAGGAAGAGAACTCATTCACATGACAAGCAAGATAGTACACATCGTGGATATCATTATGAATACTTTAATATCATGGTATGGAACCAATAAAAATCACGTGGAGGTCAAATACAATTGGAATATCAGAAAGAAGAAGAAAATATTTGTTTTACAGAATTTTACGAGAGAAACTTTCTTGTTCCTTATGAGTATGATGCAGGGGAATCATATTATAATGTTTTCTAGAGTAAAATTCATTAAAAATATGTTTGAATGGTCATGGTAAGAAATATTATGTGGTCATGGGTCATTAGAGTACTTAAAAAATCAAATTATAGCCTTGAAGATTTTTCCCTCCAAAACTCATTTGAATTTCTAAATGAGGGTATTTTGCACCTTTTTAGTCCATTTTGGCTTGTTGGTATAGTGATTAGATAGGGGCCTAGGATGTTTTAGAAGTACTTGGATAAAGTGTATTAAGCCCTTCTTGAGGGGTAATTCTCTAATGTTCTAAGGTGTTTTTTCATGTTTATTCCACTTGTAAAGCTCTTGACTCAACCTAATGTAGCTCATGTTTGTGGTATGGTCTAGGTCATAGTAGTTAGTTGAGTTACATTGGGAAAAGTTAGTTCTAGGGATGGATGATATTCGAACATAAGGAAGGATATTTGAGTCATGGAGAAGATGGAGGAAGGGTGATGGCGTAGATGGAGGAATGGTATTTCAATCGTAGAAGAAGGAAAATTAGAAAGGAATAAATCTTGTTTTCATGAGAATAAAGGACTGTAATATGATGAAGAACATAGTCAAGAAGGGTATAATTTTTAATAAGAAATTATAGTTATTTGATGTGAAAATCATTGAATTTTACTGATATTAATTGATCTTACTAAAAATGTTATCGAAGGATGTTCTTGTTAGTTTAAGGATTTCATATGACTTAAAATTATGTGATGAGTGAACTTAGTAAGAAGCATGTACATGCTCTAGTATTAGTAAGAAAACTCTATTTTAAATACTAGGTTGAATCCTTATTTTCATGAATTTGTAACATATCTCTGGATTTGGCCTTGCTCAGTAATGTAGGTAAGGGTGGCACAGTCCTTTGTGTCAAGTTTCAAGGTTTTAATCATTAATAAACTCAGTAAAAGTGTATTTTTCTCCCTACCAAGCTTTCTATAACCTTAGTTAGGGTTTGGTTGGAAATTGTTGTTTGAAGGTCTTAAACATTGATGTAAGGGTTAAAAATTTGAATAAATTGTCTAAATAGGTTGTATATTGAGAATATTAAGCTTTTAAGTCTTGAAATGCTTCCATGTGCTTGATATTTCTGACAGTTTTCTCTAGAGATGACCGTACTATTGCAGAGACCTAATTTGATAAGAACAGTCTAGTGAAAAAGTGGTTTATAATTAAATTTGGGCACTAAAATTTCATAGACAACCATAACATGATAAAGGATATTGGAAAATATCTTTTGTTTACTTTGGAACCCCCTATATCAATTTTTATGCTCGGAAAACCCTAATTGTGGGGCTATAAGTAATAAGATTTTAAAGAGGAAGAGTGGGTGATGAAAGGACTTTCCTTTGGAGTTGGTTTATAAAATTTTGCATGAAGCATAGGGAGCCAAAAGGGTATCCTAAACTAGTTTCACCTTGTTCAGATACTTTCTAGATTTCTCCCAACACCAACCCATGGATGGAATTATTCTTGAGAAATAACTAGGGTAGTTAGAAGGAATTTGGTAAAAGATGAAGATCTCTATTGTTTCCATTCAAATTTATTGTTGATATTGCACATGAATACAACTGAAAAATAGAGTATGTGATGAAAAAATCTCAGTAGGAGCTCTAAGAACTAATTTTCATTGTATTAAGTATTCAATTCTAATAAGAAGAGTTATTCTTTTATAAGAGGGCAGGACAATTTGAATAAGAATATGGAGAACTGGGTTTAGAATCATTGTGAATGTTTTTTTACATCTTAAGAGCTTGTAAACAAATCACTTGAAGCCCAAAACCAATAAGTTGGTCCTAAGAACTTAATTTGCATGTTTGAGAGCCATATAGACTTGAGAAGGTAGATCCTCTGACAGAGGTAAAAGGACAAGGTTGTCTTATTTTCATGAATTAACACTTCTCACATTTTATTTCTTGGATGTGTTGTTTTTTTATTGAGATCCAAGTCACTTTGAGCCATTGTAAATAACTAATAGATTGAGCTTCATTCATAGCAATATTTCCATATCCATTGAACCCATAATCTAATAGGTGGTCTTCCTAGACACAACGGTCCCTCTGCAGGTTAATACTGAGCCATATAGTATAACAATTGAATTTATACGAGCGTAGTATTTTATACCTTGAACTATATTTCCAAGTAGGTTTCTAAACACGAGTGGGGTCAAATACTCTTTTTGTAAGTTTTTTCAGTGTGTGCAACAAAACCCAGCCAACAAAAACATCAAAAGTCATATATAACACAACAAAAACATGTCAAGAGTTTAACAACCTACAAAAAACTCTCTAGCAAGAGCAAAGTAATTAATAATCAATAAACACACAAATACTCGCTTAAGACAAATTTAATGTCTTGATGTAGATTTTGTTGTATTGTTCAATATATAGTAGATAATATTTTATTAATGAACAGTAGTTTTAATCTTTGCATCACATACCAACCACACCACCACAAAGAAAATTAAATTTGATAGTCGTATATGGTCGTGAAACCGATTTTCATTTGAATTTTTAGTATTCTTTTTCAAATTGTATACAAACATATTATGAAATATTGATTAGAAGGACAATTATTATTTCACTTTTAATAATAAATTGATGTTCATATATTAAATTTGTTAAGTTAATGAAAAGGCCATTAAATTTAAATTCCAGCACCACCCTTGTAATGAAATATTAAAGTCAATGCTCACATATGCTAGTGAATATGTTTGTTATATCATATCATGATATATTTATATATAAATAGAGGATTTTTATAATTGCTTATGTAGTTAATAGTTTAGATTATATTTAGAACAATTTAAGGAATATAGTATTTAGCTTTGGATCCTTAACTATAGGAATGCCTTTCCTATATAATTGTATATCTTGGTTAACGATGAAGAAATCAATCATAATATTTATGTGTTATATTTTATGCAAATCTCTTTGAATACCTTCAACCCCCGCTAGACTTTTTGTGTCCCATAACATTGTTCTTTAAAAAGTTCTTAAATTTAATAATGTGGAAATTTGGTGAAATAACTAAATTAAATCATTTGATTATATGCATTAACTTGACCAAGTTAATTATCAAATTCTTTTTATGAATATATTAAAGTCATTGTGTATATCAAAAATATTTTGTTTTATAATATGTGAAAGGGGTAGTTGGAAGAATAAATTTAAAGTTATAAGGCATGCAAAAAATTAAAAAATTAAATTTGGAAAAATCATTATAAAAAAATAAATTATTTAGATTTTTATTATAAAAGAAAAAAATTCAATCAATATCGTATTTATGCATTTTAATACAATATTCTATAATCACATTTAAAAGAATATTTCTAAAAACATTTGATATGAAATGTCATGTTTTGAAAACAATATGTTTTGTCAAAACATTTCATTGATTAAAGTTGAAAAACAATTAGCTTGGGTAAGGTAGGGACTAATAAGAAACCAATAGTCAAATATAATTTCTTATGTTTAACTAATACAATGTGTTGGCTTTAGTGCCTTCCAAATAATAAAATTTAATATGTAAAAGACTATATTATTAAAGAATGTATGTTTTTGTAGAATAATATTACTTCCATTAATTATCAAGAAACATGTTACAAATGGGTACAGTGCCAAGCATTGTAACTAATACACCGGGAAACATCCTTAGAGATACCGTGGTAGCAAATGAAAGAATAGAACAACATGAAGAAGTCATCCATGTGATTCATTCAAATGAGTAATTCGGTGAATTGCTTGTCTTTTCTCCATGGACCACCCTATAGAAGTATGACCTATCCCATGAACTTTTTCCTAATCCAAAGCCCAGTTGGCCAAAGCATCCACCACTTTATTAACCTCCCAAGGAGTATAAACGTAAAGAACTATATAGAAAGCTTGAGCCAAAATACAAATATTTTTTTGAATCTGTAAAATAGACCAATTAGAAGAGTGAATCTTGCCTTGCTTATTAAGCAGTCAAATAATCACTTGAGAATCATATTCAATAATAACTTTGGTCCACCCCATTTTGGTTGCTTTCTTCAAAGCATATTGAATGACAAGGATTTCAGCCATTTTGTATGTGGTAATTCCAATATTCTGCCCGTAAAAAAAGTGTTGTTGAGCTACATTATCTCTGGCTATGCCTCTTATACTAGTTTGGCCCGGATTTCCTCTAGATATCCCATCTGTGTTAATTTTAATGCAACCTTCGGGAAGCACCTACCAACATTTCGGTCATGGTTATGGGTTTGTATAAGGACCTTGTTACATATCCTCCTCACAAAGTTCAATAATTGCTAGGACTCTCTTCCATTTTATCTGGTACTGAGTTTGGAAATGTGACTTTCATTTGGAGTGTTTCATCAGTATAAGCTTTGATATAAGTCTAAACAGAGTACAGTCCCTGTATTTTTCCCTTTAAATATGCACCTATTGCTTTCTTTCCAGACATTCCATAACATTAATGTTATAAAAATCTAACAAGCAATATTCATCACAGGGGTATCTTTTATAGTCAATTCCCACCTACGAATAACCTACACAAGGTCAGTGGTATCATTCCAAACTAGTGTGAATATGTTTGACAGGTACTTCCATAGTTGTAAAGAAAAAGGGAAAGAGAGGAAATGATGATCGCACTTTTCAACCCCATTTAAGTATAGCATACATCTAAAAGGTCCTTTCAGCCCTCTTTTCATAATATTTTCTTCTGTGAGTACCTATTTATGAAGAAGGGTCCAAGTAAAAAAGCTCACTTCCGGTCATAGCACAGGGTACCATATCATTCTAAAGATATCCGTCCATGGATGATTGAGTGTTCCGAACAAAGAAATATACCCCTCCGCCACTGTGTAACTACCATTGGATTGCCTAACCCACCCCAGTTCATCCTCCATACCTAACAAGGATAGTTGGCACGACTGTAAAATGTAAATCAATTATTGGATATGTTGTTGTGATAAGGTTAATGGCCAAAGAGAAACTGGAAGCCACTCTTTCTGAGGATGTGATTGTTGATAATAGCATACTTTTATCCTCCTTTATGTAATGAGTGCATTCATAACAGGTAGCAAATCCGGGTACTGAGATATGATTAGTGGAAATCCATTCCACGAGTCTTTCCAAAAAAATTCTTGACAACCATTTTTAACAATCCAAAATAAATGCTCTTTGATAAGAGTCTCACCTAGACGAAGGACAGACAACATAGGAGATCCACTAGCAGGTAAGGAATGATGAATGAGTTGAGATGATGGTAAACTACCTACATATTTAGCACACACATTAATAACCCACAACTATTTTGGATTTTGGAGAAGCCTCCAATATAATTTAGTTACCAAAGTCGTGTTGTTCTTAACATTTTCTCTAAAACCAAGTCTCCCAGTGTGTTTAGGATGACATAAAATCTCCCATTTGGCTAAATTCCATTTTTTATCCTATTTTTTTCCATACCAAAGAAACCTTTGACTGATAGAATCTATGTCATGAAGAATCATAGCTGGAATATGAAGGAAAGACACAATATATATTGGCATGCAGGACATTTTTGACAAGGGCCATTCATCCTCAAAAATAAATCCATCTATTTTTCCATTTTTCAAATTTGGCATTGATTTTGGCCTTAACCCATGTCCAATTCATGAGCTTTTGAGGAGGAAGGAATACACCAAGATACTTGAGTGCAAATGTACCCTGTTGAAACCTCATCTTCTGAAGGATGTCCTACTCAAGTCTTGGGGGACAATAAAAGAAGAAGATTCTAGATTTTCCTTCATTAATATCCTATCCAGTAGCCTGAGAGAAAAGGTGCAGAATAGTGGCAATATGAGATGCTTCTCTCATAGAGGCTTCTCCATTATAGAAGATTCATCCAAAAACTACAAGTGTGTCAAAGGACAGGTTTGTCGCACAAGTTGGATACCTTTAAGCCTTTTTTTTTCATTTCTAGCAATAGTTAACAATCACCCTAAAGACTCTGTCACAAGTATAAATAGAAATGGAGAGAGCGGGTCACCTTGTCTGAGTCCTCTCAAGGCTAAAAACCTAGGGGAAGGTTCCCCATTTATGAGAACAGAGAAAGATATTGTAGTAATACAAGCCTAGATCCACTCAATCCACTGAGTAGCAAAGCCAAATCATTCTAAAAGAGTATCCAAAAAACCCCAATCCACTTTATTATACACTTTTGCAAGATCTAATTGTATGAACATGGAAAGCCTTTTTTGAATTTGCATATAATGAATAACTTCTTGTGCCAAAACTGTATCATCTGTAATTTGTCTACATGGAACAAAACATCCTTGTTCTAGCAATATAATTTTATGTATAATTTGTTTTAGCCTTTTAACCATCACTTTAGTAATGATTTTATACAGGACAATACATAAAGCAATTGGGCAGTATTCAGCAATGGTAGATACCTCCACCATTTTAGGAATCAAAGTTATATGAGTGTAATTGAGAATTCTCAAGATATTTCTTTCCTTACGACATTCCTCAACCACCTCCAAAAGATCTATCTTAATTAGCTCCCGAAACTGTTGATAAAATTCTATCAGAAATCCATTCAACCCAAGAGTTTTTTCTTTTTTCGTAGTAAACACAACCTGATGTAATTCTTGTTCAAAGATAGGCTTAAGCAATTGGTGATTATCTTCCTCCGTAATAATAGAAGCGATATTATCATAGATAGTCTATTGTGCCCTTCCATTTAGAGTAGACTTCTAAAACAGATTATTTAAATAATTTAAAATCCCCTGTTGGATTCTCGTCTTGGATGCCTCAAAATGGCCCATTTCGTTAGTCAAGGATACTATATAGTTATGTGCTCGATGAACCAAGACTGATTTGTGGAAAAAGGTAGTATTCTTGTCTCCCTCATGTAGCCATTGTACACATGCCTTTTGTATTTTAATATATTACATTAAATTTACATCACGATACACCTTGAGCATGCAACTACTTGTTATACTAAAAAGTTAAATTATTGCATTTAGTGCATTCAACAAATAAATGAATTTTTCTAAAATTATTATAAAAGAATAAACTTTTGAAGAATGTTTTTTAGATTAGATTAAAACTACATTGTAACACACACACCATCAGAATGAAGTTACTTACCATGCATAAATCTTGGAAGCCTTTTTGCTTTTGCAATTTTTCTCCATTATCTATATCATAAAAACGGGGCGAAAATTAAAACCACCTAAAATGTCATATTTACAAGCCCTACATTTAAAATGTGTAGTTCTTTCCTCCATAATAATCCCTTGTTCTACAAATCATTTTTTAAATAATATTATTCATGTATTGTAGTCAGTCTCATATCTATTTAATAAATAAGCACTTTAATAATGTATTGCAACCAATTACTACTCAGATTAATATCAATGCATCAACATTTTGATGTAATACTATTTTAAATTGTTGACACAATCAAAATATATGTGGTCTCAATTTGTTCCATTATTTATAGATTGAGTAATTCAAATCATCTTTGCTTCAGAACACAACTTTCATTTTTATTTACCATCTTAGGGTTTATGATTTTTTTCTTCAGACAAAATGTGATTTTTCAAGAATTTTCTTTAGAACAAAAATTGAATTGGCTTCAAAATGCCACATAGAAGTTGGGGGCCCATATTGATTGTAAAAAATATAATATCATATGTTTATATGTTATATCTGTAAATGGAACAACCATGAAAAACTACTAACACAAGTATTTTTCAACATAGAAGATCCTTTGTATAACGAAAGAATACACCAAAAAAGTAAGGATCCCTCAAATATAACAAAAAAATAATTCTCATGCTAGAATTCAAATATGAAACATACATTCAAAGCAAGGGATGTAAGAAAAAGCTAATGGTAAACTAGTTTTTCAAAGTAATAGTATCAATTCATGACTTTTGATAGTAAGAAAGACAAAGACATTACTATTGTATAAAAATTGGGGTTTTTACCCAATTCAATTGAATTAATTTTTGTAACGATGTAATAAGACCAAATACAGTAAAAACTAGTAAACACATAGATCCTAAATCATGTCCAAATAAATACAACAATTGTACAAATACACACGAGTTATTTAAAATAAGTATACACGTTAGGGTTCGATGAGATTACACCAATTTCATATTAAGACAAAGTGAAAGTGATCTGAAAGTGTGCGGGTAAGATGTATAGAGTGTCATTATATTGTCTATAAAATATGGAAGTGTGGATCAAAGGGGATGATGAAAAAATTTACTCGAGCAATTTTGTCCAAGATGGACAAATTTTTCCTCCATAGGGTTAGGTTGGATTTTGATTCTAGTACTATATTCTTCTATGTTTTTAGCTTTTCCTTTTGAGATTGAAATTCTACAATAGTTGATGAGAAGAAGATTAGGGGTATTTCTTCTTCTTCTTTTCTTGGGGACTTAGAAAGGGCTTAGTTTGATAGGGTTGAGTTGTCCCTACAACTCCTAAGTAGCAATACTTTGTGGAGGAATCAAACCCTCATATATCCCCACTTGATGTATGCATGCAAGATGTATATCTTAATGTGTTTTAGTAATGAACACCCCGATAGGACCTTTGGAACTTGGCAATGATTTTTAATGTGATATAGCTTTACAAAATTGCCTAGGGAAGTCATGTAGGATGTGTGCATACTTAGAGTTGGATGATATAGTTAAGAAATTGATTTAGCAATTGGGTTCTTTGTTTTGATCTCCTAGGTAGTCCTAAAATATGTGAGATAAGTGGCCTTTCAAAGGAGTTGTGTGAATGTGATTTTTTAGGTGACTATTTTGGAAGGATTTCTCACTCAAATGACACTAGATCAACAGGGGTAACTTGTGAATTTGAAAAAGTGAGCATTGAGGATTTACAGGATGGATTCTTCATCTTAATACAAATTCATCCGAAAGGATTTCTCTGTCATGGCCGAATTTATCCTATTGAAAATAAAAATGTAACGTGTCAATTAGAGATGGTGGCTATATGTTTGAAGATGTGTTCTATATTCTGAAAGTAGGTTTTCGACTAGTCATTAATGGATAAAGAGTATGACATAGTGACTAAGAGTGTTGATTGAATAAGGTGTGTGTAGGAATTAGTCATTTAGGTGCACAATGATTAATTGGGTTGAGATAAATGTCGAGGATTAAATTCAAAGTGCAATTAGTCCAAATTTAGCTATGTACATTTACGCAATCGTACATTTAATTACTTAGATGATTTACATTCTTTCAAGGTACAATGTTAATGTATTTTAGCCTTTTGATCTATCATTTTTTCCTAAAGATGGTGTGGTTATTCCCAACACACTATAACAAACCGTTATACCAAAACCTCAATGTATCTATAAAATCCACATACCATGATCATATCACCCCATCATTTTGTAGCCTAGATTTTGGGCTAGCAAACCTCCTTGTTACCTGCTCCATGACTCAAACTTATATGGTCGCTAGATGATTCCAAATGTAACAAACCATTACACCAAAACCTCAAGGTATTAGTGAAATCTATACACCAGGATCATATTGCATAAATTGTGGCTCAAATAGATTTAGGATAATAATATACAACTTCATTGTTGAATTGTATGAGAAACTTATTTTTTAAACATTTGATAAAATGAACATTAAATATTCACGACGTACACCAAAAAAAATGTTAAACATTTGTCGATGCTAAAAAAACTATGTTTTTTATTTACATAATTATGTTGCTTCATTCTAAACTTATTCCAAATGAAAATACTAAAAAAATATACATTTAACATAAAAATAATCGCATGTTTGAAAATATTAAGAACTTTTACATTGAATGGCCTATATAAGAAACTATGAAAAATGGAGTGAAAACAATGGCCTAAGAAACTATGAAAAATGGAGTGAAAACAATTATAAGCAAGAAAAGATTCCCTTTTCATTCAAATATTTTGATCTTTCTCACGAGATATCATACAAAATGTCTCAACCCTACAAAACACTATGTATAAACAACAACAACAAATGACATCTTAAAAAATTCAAATACTAAGTAATTTATCACTACAAATAAAGGGAATTCGTTGATCACTTACTAGTATAATATATTTTTCTATATAGTTAGAAATAAACTAAGTGAATAGTATAATATATTTTTCTATATAGGTAGAAATAAATTAAGTGAACCTTAGGTTTAGTCAATCCAAAGCCCTGCCAAGTAGTAGGGGGAAAAATAGAAAACATTATAAAGAGGATAGATTATTATTTACTTGTGAAATGCATTTTGATTTAGTCAACTCTTGCAATAAAAAATCGTATTAATATTGAACAAAGGTAAAACATTCAAATTATATTTATGATTTTTTGAGCACAAAATATATGAACAATACTAAAAGAGAGATCAACACAAATTAGAAATAAATTTACATAAAAATATATATAGGTAAAAAGAAACTAAATGTAGTATAATGTAATAAAAACAATACCTTTCACATAATTTTATAAAGAGCTGGAGACTAAAAGTGAAAAGTACATTGAAAAAAATCAAGAAAATATCGTAAGAGCGTTAATATTTATACAAAGAAACAATAAAAATTTGTAGATAAAAATCTGCAGTCAACAAATAGTAATTTAACGGGACTTGTAAGTTTAACTTTAAGGGCTGGTCCAAAAATATCAACATACACTTATAACACTATTGTTTTTTACACTAATTTTTGCTGAATTTATTTATGAAGACCAATATTAAGGTATTAAATTCATTAATCGAGATTTATGTGAAGACAATAATTATCATTGAAAGCATTTTACTTTTGTCAAGCATAAGTTAATAATAAAAGATAAAAAAACAATAATAATGTGTCTTTCACATGTATTGATAGCAAAAGACAGACAATAATATTCTACATTACACATGTATTCATAGTCCAAGATATTATACCATCCACCAGGGTACAAATATCTTTAAGTATATGATATATAGATAATCAAATAAACAAGATTGAGATTATTTTGTGGGTGACTTTGATAGATTTGATACCCCTTAATCATCATTACTTAACCAAAGGTAGATTTTAATATAAATATATGTTTATTAAGCTCATAAAATACCAATATCTATATAAAATTGTAGATTTCCCAAATATTATATTACATAAAATAATTAATATGGAAAATTTCAAAAATAATGGTATATTAAACTAAACAAATGTATATGAAAAAACAAACCTAACATATTATTGTATTACATTCATAACCGTGATAGCCAAAATTTAGTTTTTCAAAAACATTACCAACATTATTATAGTAGCTACATTAATTTCTTCACATTTATTTTATTGAAGGAAAAAACCAAATCATGCCCATTTTATTTTGGCATCAACAAATTCAATTCACATCAAAGGTTTTTTTACATAGTTTAAAATTAAGGTAGGGATATAACATTCACATCTATTTTGGTGGATGACAAAATTTACATCATAACTAAAAAAATAATAGATAATATTTTATTCACATTTATTATTGGTTTTTTGTTATTAATATTATTAAATTTGAGAAGATAATAACACCTCGTTATGGTTTTTTTGGTTCGAAGAAACAACTGGCCTATAAATTGAATAATTCATTGGTAATTACAAAAAAAAATCAACCAAGACTAGATATTCGTTTCTTTGACTTTTGATTTGGTATAGGTGCAAACAAATGCTCAAATTATTTTATTAATGAAGAAAGTAATCTTGCTAAATTTCAAGGAATCAAACTTGCATAATGGTCTGCCCATTTGGAAGGATGCAATCAAACACAAATCCTTATAAATGATTAATGGAAAATATAATATTAAAATTATGATTAATTTAATTATGATTAATTATTAAGTGTGAATGTTATGATTTATAATATAAATATATTTAAAATAGTATATATTAAAAAAATAAATCGTGTAATGATAAGTTATTTCTTAAAAGTTAGATAAATTGAAATTAAGGTTAGAGAGATATCGTTAAATTATGAAGTTAAAAATTGTGTTAGAAATTTTGAAATGTAGAAATGTATTGTATAGAGAGTCATCAAAGTACTTGTAAAATCTAAATTGTCGAAATTGAATACATGTCATAATTACCCAAATCAGATATATTTGACTAGTGTTTTTGCACTTCTTGGTTGATTTTTCCCTTTGTTGTTATAATCTAAATAATGGGGGTCTCATAGTGGAAATAGAAGTTTCATATGTTGTTTGTGATTGAGTGGAAGAAGTCAAAAATAGAGGTTGCAAAAGCAACAATAAAGAAAGTCCTCAAATTTGATATTTTTTCGTGTGTGTGGTACCATAGGTAATATAGCATGAAGTATTCTTGACAATTTTTGTGGGAGGGTCATCCCACATTTTTTATTGATTCGGGTTAAATGTGTCTTTGTATATGGTACATGTAGTCACGTGAGTAGATTGATGGCCCCTATTCATTATTGATGTGCTTCCCACAATCAAGGTGAGTGTGAAGACTATGCCCAAGCTCCACAGTGACATGTTGCTTAGTTATAGAGTGGTGATTTATCCTCATATTTGTATTTGGGGGAGGGGAATGGAATTGTATCGTTAGTATTGTCATTTTTGTGAGACTTTATGTTTGTATAAGTAAATATATCAACTAGGTAATAATAATGTTTGTGGGTCATAAGTATGTGTGAGATAATGTGATGTCAGAATAAATAATCATATATAAGTTGTATTAAACTATGTACATAGGAGTTTCTAGAGTGATTACAGGGATATGTGCGAAAGAATAAGAAGTTGAGATATTTAAGAGATTATATGATACACATCGCCTCTTTGGTTATAAGAGTTGAAAATATTTTATATATACATAGTGTTATCAAATGAGTGAATATGAAAGAGTTTTTTTGTTAAAAAATCTACCAAAGTTGTCAAACATAAGAACATTTATATACACTAATTGTGATTTTCACCAATAATGTCTTTGGATTAAGGACAACCACTTTGGTATAATATATAGTTGACTTTATATAAGGATTTGTTTTTTTTCATTAGATTAAATTATATTTTTACAAAGTCCAGGCCACAAAAAAATCAATGGACCGTAGCTAGATAAAAATCTAAAAGACTATTTTGTATGAAAATCAACAATCATATATTTAGAAGGTTGTTTCCAATTAAAAAATCTCCCATAGGAGAAACTAATCAAATCATCAAATGATGATTTGTTCAAAATTGTGAACCAAAATATTTATAGTAGTTTTGAAAGAGGTAATACTTTATCTATCATAGACATTGGCATATGTTTCTTCTTAGTTAACTCTTATTACATTATTGGAAAATTCCTAATATTAACTTGAGATCAAGATGGCTCACAATAAAATCAACCAAAATTTTTGGACAACCAAAAATAATATTTATTATGAAACATATTCAACTCAAATTTTAATGTATTATGTTAATTTTCTACCTTGAATTTTTGAAAAGAGATCAACAAATGCCATTCATGTTTGGAGTCTAGTCCTAAAAGTTGGGTTTCTTGTTCAAATTTACAACTCGTTGCAATAAGATGATTTATGTTTTTTAGTATGTTAATAAGTTATAACCCTCTAATTGGGAACAAAAAATATATAATATGACCTAATGGTTCCACATTCAAATCAAGATTATAAATGACTCCAATAGCACAATTGTTGGTTTTTCTCTTCCACTCTCTCCTAAAAGAGCAAAAAATTGTTCAAAACAAAACTAAAAAAATCATCAACAAGCTTTGAGAAATTTTCTAGGTAGTATAATTATAAACCTCAAAATGAATCCATTATTATTTCTAATTTTGAATTTTTATGTTTTCCTTTTCATATCAATCAAAGTGGAATTTAACACAGTTTATATTTCTAGAATGAACAGATAAACATAGATTTTGAGTCGTCGAATGTAAAAAATTCAGTGAAAACTTATTTTAAAGATAAAAACACGTGTTTCTTACCTGATAAGCATTATCAATGTCCCTGGCACTTATATATTCATATGTGATATTGCCATCATAACCCTCTCCATGTACATGACCGCTACCAGGAGGAATAGCGGTTGGAGTTTCCTTTGGAACAGTCATCGTTGTGGAGGCATTTTGAAAGTCTAAATACACATGTATTTGTATGTAGGTTAAAAACTGAAGGAGATTTTCATTAAGAAAAAGAGGTCAAAATGGACCAACATATCAATATCCATTTGCAGCACTATTACTTTTGATATTAATTTTCATTAAATTCGCTTATGAAGACCCACTACAACGTATTGAATTCATTAATGGAGATTTATGTGAAGACAATAAATATCATTCATTGTTAAAAATATAATACCTTTTATAAGCATTGTTAGTAAAAGATCAAAATAATAATACTTTTTCTTTTGCAAGTACTAAGAGTAAAAGACTAAAAATGAAGAAAGATTTTATTGTTTTCATCTTTTGCTATTAGTACTTTTGTTTGTGTTTTGCTAATTAATATGAAAACAATAAAATCTTTTTATCATTTTTGTCTCTTAGGATCATATTTATACAAGGAACGGTACTATCATTTTTATTTATTAATATTATATTTCAATAATGCATGAATAAATTCAATGAAAGTTAATATAAAAAACAATAGTGTTCCAAGTGGACGTTACTATTATATAATGTAATTAGTATGGAAGAGAAAGACAGAAAATGGATTTGCACTACTTAGAAATAGCTTTCAAAAAACAACCGTAACATATTTTTGTATTGTTAGTACAACCATACATTATCTGCATGGATATAACATTCAAATCTATTTTCACATGACAAAGTTTACATTATAATTATTATAATAATTAGTATGCATAATATTGATTAGTATTTGTTACGTTCTTATCCTTTAAAAATTGGAAAAAGTCTTCCATGATATTAAATTCACCTTCTTTTCCTATAAATCTTCAACCATTTAATTTATCGAGAATTTAAATTTTCTTGACAATAAATCATTATTACTTTTGTTTGTTAGTAGTTTCATTAAATTGTGGCTTAACTATATATATATATATATATATATATATATATATATATATATATATATATATATATATATATATTACACATTACTAAAAACTCCTCCAAAACTAGATATATTTGAATTGCTACAATAAATTCCATGTTTATGAGTTTTAATTTCATCTAGTTGTAAACAAATGTTCAAGGTGTTTTATTTACTAATAAAAAAACTAATGTTACTAAAATTCAAGAAACTAAATTTGCATAATAATTTTGCTCGTTTACACAGTATATATTATTGCATTAAGGATAACATTAAGCACAAATTATTATCAAAATAATATTAAAATTAAGGTTAGATTGATGAATGATGGAGGAATTAAAAAGATGTCTCCATGGATGTAATTGGATTAAACATCATAAAATGGTGTGTAATTTTTGTGTACGAGACAAATCACACCCACACATAAGACAGCAGGATATTTTTCAGACTCAAAACATGAACCGAGTCACGTAGATAAGGAGAGGATAAAAGTATTCTTCCCCTATAACAATGAGAAGTTGGCACTTGCATTTGGATTGTTGAGCATGACCCCTCGTACAAACCTTAGCATTGTCAAGAACTTACGTGTGCACAACCACCAAATTTTTCTCAAGAATTGTTACTGTCGAGAAAATTATTGTAAGAAATGTAAAGCAGTTCCATCATTTCGAAAAAAAGGACAATATTCTCGTAGAGATGATTGATAATACCTACTGTGTAAAACAATAAGAAAACTTTTCCAAAATAACTTTACCTTTACATCTCTTCGGTTGTAACTTGTCATTGCTAATCTGTGCTTTCACATGTTTCTGTTCACTTGTTCTTGCTGCCGTGCACGGACCTGTCGACGTTTTGTTCAGCAGTTTTTGTCTCATTGTGAGAGACTTGACGTTCTTGTTGCTATACGGATCAGATACCTGTTATAGCGCTACATTTGGCATAGCGCTTGGCGCATATGAAATAATCTACAGTCATCTTTGATACCGTGATATTTCGTACTATTTTGTTGTGGATCCATAATTATAGTGAATCCAAACGTCCATCTCAGACCGAAAAGGCAATATCATTTACATTGATTTATGAGACATTGGAATTTGGACTTACATCACTTCAACTTCTTTTATCCAGTGCTTAATACGTACGTTTTTATGTGACTATTTGTTCTCCATTTTGTTTTAATATTGATTTTGTAAATCTCTAATAATTGTCATACCTAGTATTATGTGTTATTGTCCAACTTTTATATTATGATCAATCATATCAATTCCATCATAACATGATATCAATTCATTAATTATATTGATGTATGACATTTGTACACTATATTCAATTATTGGACGACATATGATTTACATGCATTTCAACAAATTTATTTTAAGTTAATTCAAATTGTGACTTTCCCTCCATTTTAACATCTCAAACAAAAAATATGGATTAAATGATAAACTTTCACATGAATTCATTCTTACATCCCCGCATGGCAACTATGTGGTTGTATGACCCCACAAACTTAGGGGTAACAACTATTGGCTCTCTTCTCTTGTATATTTCATCTACATTTGCAAAGGGTATGCATCTTTTCATAACCCGGTGACGCCATTGAAGACTATATCTCATGCATATATTTTATACATTGTGGTTATGCACCTACCACTAGCAATCATACAAAGGCAGTATAATGGAGATGTCAATAGGGTAGAAAAGATTGTAAGGAACCATGCGAACACCATATAGCAAAAGTCTTTGATGTTGAGATCAATGGTCCATGTCCTCTATACCAACATTCTTCCTTCCAATGATAAATGACAACAATGGATTCATTATTTTTGTTAACCTCAAAATGCATCCATCGTTATTTCTAATTGCATTTTGATGTTTTCCTTTTCGAATCAATCATAATGGAATTTAGCATAGTTTACCTTTCCAAAATGAACATATAAACATATAGATTTTGAGTCATCGAATAAATATTCAATGAAAAATGATTTCAAAGATAAAAATAAATGTGTTTCTTTCATGATAAACATTGTCAATGGCCCTAGCACAAGTATATTATTTACTGATCCTTTCATCGTAGCCTTCTTGCAGCACATGACTGCCACGAAGAGGACCAAGCAGTGGAATTTCCTTTGGAGCAGTCATTGTTGTGGACACAATGCATAAGTCTAAATGTATATGTTTGTGTATGTAAGCAAATAATGAAGGGGGTTTTCATTAAAAAAAATTGGTCGAAATGGTCCACTTGCAACACTATTTCTTTTGATTTTAATCTTCATTGAATTCATCTATGAAGACCCATGTGAATGTATAAATTCATTAATGGAGATCTATGTGAAGACAATAAATATCACTCCTCCTTGAAAATAGAATACATTTTGTAAGTACTCATAACAAAAGATGAAAACAATAATTCCCTTTCTTTTGTAAGTATTGATACCAAAAGACTAAAACAATAAAAGATTTTATCTTTTTTATCTTTTGCTATTAATACTTTTGTTTGTCTTGTACTATTAGTACTTTAGCAAAAGATTATTTTTTTTGTCTTTTATTTTTAGTACTTTGGTTCCTCTTTTGCTATTTGTACTTCAAGAAAAGAACTAATAACTTTTATTATTCTTCGTCTTTCACTATCAGAACTTGTACAAGACAAATACTATCACTTTCATCTATTACTACTATCAATACTATATTTTCAATAATGAATGACATTTATTGGCTTCACATAAAACTCCAAAACAACAACAAAAAATCAATAAAATATAATACTAAAAACAATAGTGTTGTAATATCAATGTAGATAACACGGAAGAGAAATACATGGCCTCAAAATATCTTTAATAAAAACAACCCGTAACATAATTTTGTATTATTGGTAAAACCATACATTATCATGGATATATCATTCAAATTTTCGTTAGCAGTTGTTACGTTCTTATTCTTTAAAAAATAGGAAAACAAAAGTCTTCCATAATATTAAATTCACGTTTAATATAAGTTTAATATAAATGAATTGAATATATAAGTAAACTTTTTGTTTTAAATCTTCAACAATTTTATCAAGGATTTAGATTTTCTTGACAATTAATCATAATTAATTTTGGCTGTAAATAAATGTTCACTTTATTTCATTCCTTACAAGAAAGTAATCTTTAATAATGGATTGCTCATTTATATGTATAAATTGTATTGTAGGAAGATGAGTTCAAACACAAAAATCTTCATAAATGGTTACAAAAATCTCTAATATTAAAAAAAAAAGTTAGTTTAATTATGATTAAATAGTATGCATAAATGTTATGGTTTATAATATAAATATAGTTAAAGTAGTAGATACAAAATTTCAAACTTTGTAATAGTCAGACAAATTAAAATTAGGGTTAAGCTTAAAGAGGTAATATCATTTTGTAAAGTCGGGAAATGTGATAAAGGTTTGGAATTATAAGAATGTATTGTGTAGAGTGTCATCAAAGTGTTTATAAAATTTGGATTGTTGATGTTGAGTGTAAGTTAAAATCACCGAACCCAAACATATTTTCTCGACGTTTATGTCCCTTTATGGTCAATTTTTCCCTATGTTGTTCTGATATGAAAATTGGTTCTAGCACCTAGTTTTTTTGTGTCCCTGGATTTGAAATTTGTTCTTAAAATTCTACATTTACACTTTTGTACCTATAGATGGTTTCTCCTCAACCCAAAAAAGGGGTTAGTCTGATTGAGTTGGACAGACCTCGCCCCACTCATAATGGTGTGACGAATGATGAACTATGTATTAATACTGCAAAGATGGATCAAGCCACACGTAATACTCCCTCTTGATGGATATGTGCAAATGTGCATGAGATCATTGGTTTTTGGCAAGACACTAATAAGGCATTCAACACTTGGAAATGATCCTTGACTCAAGTTGTAGTGCATGAGAGTGGTCGAGGGTAGCAACATATGATGTATTCAGACTTGTAACTTGGTGTGCTCTAAGGATGTGATACTTCAATGATTAGGGCTCAAATTCCTTTTCATGGTGCTTGAGAGTGAGATCCCCTAGATGTTTAAGATGTCAAGAGTTGACCTTGACGAGTAGGGTGTATTTGCTCATATATCTTTCTTATGTGAATTATTTCTCACTCAATTGACCCTAAGTGAAAAATTGACCATTAAGAGTGCTTAGGATGGAAATGGTGGCCTAAGTAAAAACCATTAACTGATTTTACCCCTATTAGACGATTCTACCTAAGTTTAACTTAAGATCTAATATGAGAAAGGAGTTGAGTCACCATGAGTTTGTAGATGTATTCAATACAATGTGTATTAGTTAAGGTCAAGAAAAATTGAGTGGCAAGTAATCACTTAGTGAACTTAGTGTTATAACACTAAAATTAGGTTTAATCTAATTAGAGGTATTAAATAATTATGTGTTAATGAAATAATATCATATTGCAATTAATAATAATAAAATTTCATATCCTAAATCATTTGTGAGAAAAGTATGGTAGGGTGAGTGCACAAATATGTGACCCTGTAATGTCCCCTTTCCTACGCCAAAGACCTAAGGGTCGAGTCGAGTCCCAAACTGTGGTCATACCCAAGGGGTTGTGGATGCTGGGAGCTTTTGGGAAGGGGCCACGTGATTCTAATATCGAAGTGTTGTGTTTGGGGGTCACTTTGGACCATGGCGACTTAAACAGGAAAAAGTAACTTTAGTTAATTTTTTATTAGCCCCTCCATGGAAAGAAATGCGTCTAAAGTTTATTGGGGCTCTTTTGCCTTGGAGAAATATATAAGGCGTTGGGGGAGAAAGGAAAAGTAAACTTTTTGGCATACATTTTATTGAGCCCTTCACGTGCAACTGTTGTTTGCGCATCTACAACTTATGGAGTCAAATCCCAAAGGGACCCTAGCTTCAGTGGTGAGAGACTCGTCCCTAGCTAGCACGGCATTCTTCAGTAGTGAGAGATCTACCCTAGTCTGTCATTTTTTTTAGAGCTGCTTTCAGGGCTGTGTTACCGAGATATTATCTAAGGTTTCAGGGGAAGGGTTTTGAGGATTTTTGGGGGCATTTGGGGAAGATAACTAGAGGGGTTCCAGATCAGATTCACAACAGCCATTTGGGTAGGGCGTGATAGCACGTTGAAGGCATGTTTATCAATTTCCAACCCTTTTCCCAGCTAAGCAACTTGCAGCGTTTATTTGGGGGTTTTCTAGTCGGCCATTTTCAAATCTGAAGGTGGAAATATTATTTCTTATATCTGTTAATGTTATTTCCAAAGACCCTTAATTTTTGGCTCTTATATTTAGAGAGTTACGAACCTCTGAAGTTTTCCAGTTGCCTAAGGCATTCTGTAATTTTCTTGCAGCAGTATATTATTCCAAAAATTCCAAAAAATATTTTTCTATTGTTTATTATTATTATTGCAAGCTTCCCTCAAAATTTCATGCACTTTGGGAAAATATTTTGTGAGATATCAATTAAATACCATGCGTTGTCCTAGCTGGTACTTTTCTGTAAAAATCATAAATTTTACTTTGCTACAATCTTCATATAATTTGTGCATTTTTAAGTAGTATCCCATAAGGGATATTACAGTGGTATCAGAGTTGTTGTTCCTGTAAGCTAGGAAAAATACACTACTAACAAGGAAGTAAAATACCAATAATCATACCTCCTCCTTCGCGTTCCATAGCAAACCTTGGAATGGGCTAGGAAACTTGGATTGAGCCCTGATTGTGTGATATGTAGGTGCTTTTCTTCAAGACGGAGCAAGACCTTCCTGCAACAACGATCCTCTTACTTTGCACCAGATGGGAAAAAGGATTATGAGGCTATTTTGGCATTAGGACAAGGCAAAAGGATGTTCTTTGCTCAAAGGATGCAAGAACTTAGATACGGCATTCAAGTGTATTCTCCATGTCCTTAGAGGGGAGGGGTAAGGTTGTATTTATAGCCTGGGGGAGTGATTAACTTAGAGTAATTTAAGTAATCATGGTTTGAAAATGTGGGCAAGATTAAGTGAGTGGTTTGAAAATGTGGGCAAGATTAGGTGAGTGGTTTGAAAATGTGGGCAAGATTAGATGAGTGGGGGCCACAAAGAATGGGTGAGGATTTGAATTATATTTTTAATTCATAAGTGGAGGATTTTAGGTGAGTGGGGACCACGAAGAATGGGTGAGGATTTGAATTTGAATTTTTAATTCAATAGTAGAAAAACATGGAGAATAATGACATGTGGTGAGGATTGGGTTATTTTTTTAGATTTTGAAATGGATAATTAATCAAATTATATTTGATTAATTCGAAGTGTATTTTTGTGGGAAATGAGGAAGGGGAATTAATTGATTTAGGACAAATGTGAAATTAGGGTGTCTACATTTGCCCCTCTTTGGAAGGGTACTATGAAAGTAGTGTCCTTTCAAAGAAAGTAGATGGGATGGGGGAAGAATTCAATCTACTTTTCTTAAGCAAAAGGTAGAGCGAATGTTTTTTGGGGAGAATAGAAAGTGGTGAGTGACGGATGTCATAGTATCCTCCAAGACAAAAATGTCATGAGAAGATGTGATTATAGATAGATGTGATGATGCCCCCTCGAGAGGACTGATGAGAATGGAATATACGACAAAACTCTCAAAAAGAAGAGAAATGAATTCTGTGGAGAAGAGGACGATAATGGAGTGGAAGAGACTGGAATGACCGCACATGACGCAAATGGAGAAAGGATTCAATTGGCCTTAAATGCTAGGTGTGAGGGTGTGTGGGAAAGAGAAAAGGGAATGGATAGGATTGGGGGTTGATTACGAGAAGAGTAAGGGAGATAGGGGAGGGGGAAAAAAGGAATGAAAGAGGTAGAAATAAGAGAGAGGGATGATAGGGGAAGAAGGGAATGATGAAGGACAAACAAGGTAAAAACAGGAAAATGACAGAGTAGAGGGTGAAGGGATAAAATAGAGAGATGTGCAAAATGAAGGAAGCAACAGAGATAGTAAAGAGGGATGTGTGAAAGTGAAAGAAATGATAGAGCTGAGAAAAGTAGGAAACGGGAAAGGATAAATAAGAAGGAGAAAACGAGGTGGGAGTAGGGGGTGAAATGGATGAAAATGGAAAGAGGACGAAAGAAGAAGTAGAACGGAGAAAAAAAGAAACTATGAGGGGTGAGGAAAGTGTGAAAAAGAATAGAGAAAAGAAGAGAAACAATACAGAATGAACAAAAAGGTAGGGGTGGTAGAGAAAAGGAGAAGTGGTCAGAAGAAACATGAAAATTAGGGGAGAGGAAAGGAAGATAGAGTGAATACAGGGAGAAGATTGAAGGAATCGTGTCATTGCGAGGAAGACCAAGGCAAAGAATATGGAACAAACCATATGGAGATGCATGTGGAGGGTGGTATGATAAAAAAGACAGGACAACGCTGAAGAGCCAGGTTATCGATGGGGAAGTAAGGAGGAAACGTGATGGAAAAAGGGGAAGAAGATGATACAGGGGAAGGGAAATAAGATGAGGGGTGGGAGAGAGAAGAGGATAACAAAGAAAATGATGTAGAAAGAAGGAAATACAGAAAGGGGGTAATAAGTGGAAAGGGAACAATATAAGGAATGTTCAGAGAAGAAAGAGGGGAGGAATGACATCGATTGGAAAAGATGCAGAGATACATGAAATGAGGATACTAGGATGATGAGAAAATAGAAAAAGGATGTATGATGAAGACAGTAAAGATATTGAAGAGGGCGAAGAGAAGATGGAGAGATGGGTAAGAAGCAACAAGAAATGGTGGGATTGAGGGAAAGAGAATGGGGGATAGAAGAGGCAATTCCAATGAGGGGATGTTAGGGAAATCCCCTTTACAATGAGTGGTGGGGAAGGGTGAGAGAAAAAATGAAGAAAAGGAGAAAGCTAACGAGGATTGGAAAGGGTAATGCCAACAAAGGGACGTTAGGGAAAGCCCTTTTACAATGAGTGGTGGGCTTAGAGGAGGGAAGGAATGAAGGGAAACTCTAGAAGGTCCAAGGGAGTGAATGAGGTCATGTGGAATGAGGATTGATGATTTTTAGGGAAATCCCACTTACAATTATTAGCACAGGAATAGAAGATGATGATGAAAGAATGATAGAGGAATGTTAACAATAATGGCGAATGCATGTGTGGGTAGAAATGTGGGGGGAATTTGAGAAGATGAAGTGGAAAGAGTAAAGAAAATGGGAGGGATGAGTTGGGACTAGGTGAAAGTGAGGAGAGGATGCGGGTGATGAGGATGAACGAGGTGAGGATGAAGAACCAAGACATGAAAAGAATGGGAAGAAATGATATGAAGGATGATGGATCAAGAAGGGGAAAATGGGGGAAAAGAACATGATTGTAGGCGGAAGAGATTAGATGTATGTTGTAAGAGGATATGTGGAGAAAGGAGAATAGTAGGAGGGAAAAGTGGGTAGTAGGAGATACCAGGTGGAAGAAGCGATCAACAAAGTGAACGAAGAATGAGGCAGGGGAGAAGTTCACGATGACAAGTTAAGCGTAGGGAGGACCCTGACATAAGATTGTCATGTGATGGAAGTGGTTAAGTAAGATTGCCAAGCGAGTGAAACTGGAGATGACAAGTGGTCAAGTGAGAAGTGGTGTTTGTGAGAATCGAAAAGGAGGTGAAAGGATGTGATAATGGGGAATGCCGAGAAAAAGTGAAGGGTGAAGGGTGTGTAGTGATGGGAAAGGCAAGGAGACAGATCATCCTTAAGAGGGACTCTTAAGTGAGATCGCCATGCTAGGTGAGTGGTTAAGTAAGATTGCCAAGCAGAGGAGGGTGATAGTGGTGGTAAAAAGATGTGATGATGGGGAATGAAGAGGAAAGATGGATGGTGAGATTGTAGAGTGATGGGCGAGTGTAAGATGACATGTCATGCTTAAGAGAATCTCTTAAGTAAGATCGCCATGCTGTCGGAGAGGTTTTGTAAGATCACCTAACCGACAAGGATGATATGCAAGGAGAAAGACAAAATGATATTGGGGACAAGGGTGGAATGGTAGGTTGAAGATTATGATCGTGACGAGAGGTGGGAGAAATAAGATGGGGGAAATATGATGGGATGGGGGAAGGCCATAGGGTAGATCAACCTTAAGTGGAAGTCTTAAGTAAGATTGCCATGCGGCCGGAATGGTTAAGTAAGATCACCAAGCTGAAGAAGAAGAAGGATGATGATAGAGTTGGTGGGAATAGGGTATGAAAAAATGGACTGAAGGGGAACCCTCAAGTGAATTTTCCATACTATGAGAGCGTGTAAGTAGGATGACCAGGCATAAGACGGATTTGGGGAAGGATGAGAAAAGAGTGAGTGAGGTATGCCTGAGTGGTATATGATATGAGATGAGGTGATAACAAGAAAGAAAGGAAACAAAGGAGTGTAACATGAATGGATGAAGGAATATATGTAGTGGAGGGCAGAGAGTGTGAGGGGAATCCTTAATTGGGATGCCTGCATGGTGAGAGTAATGATGCGAGAATGAGAAGCAGAAGAGGTGGAATGGGAAGATGTGTTTGGTGGTGATTGTTGTTTGATGAGAGGGGAGGTGGTGAAGAAGCTTCTATAGTGGGAAGATCTTAGGGAGAGAGTAAACCTCCACCGAGGATCCCATATAGAAGGGGTTATTAAGTAAGATTGTCAAGCGGGAAGCAAAAGGGGGAAAGGAAAGAATACAAATGGGTGAGAGGGGACAAGAATGGTGAGAAGGGTAATATGGGGATAAGTGGTGGAGGAGTAAAAATGAGGAGCGAGGATGAATGGATCAAATACATGGTGATCATGGTGGGGGAGAAGGAGCTACTAGATAGTGAATGCTACTTGAGAAAGATCGTCAAGTAGGATTCACAAACTGTAATGGTGATCAAGTAGGATTCCCAAACTGGGGAATGTATTAGTATGGGTGAATGGATGGGGTGCAAAGTAAGATGTTGATCATGCAGGAAGATACTCATGTGACGAAAAGTATCTTAATTTTAATATAGCACATAACATGATGCATCGTGATATAAAAGATCAGGATGACTAGACTGTAATATGCGTGATAGCATAGACAGGGGCCATCAAAAAGGTTTGATGCCCCAGTACGATATGCAAATGGAAGAGAGCATAGACAGAGGACATCAAGAAAGTATGATGCCCCAGTACGAAATGTAATCAGATAACATAAGAATATTAGAGAGAACACCAGGATACATAAAATCAAGATGCCCCCTGTAATATATCAAGATACAAGAAAGTAATTAATAATTTATAACTAATAATGCAACACAAGAACCAATAAACATATCCCTAACGTGTTCCACAGTGAGGATTGATCGGATGTGCCCCCAAGCAGGGGTACGAGGACATAGTAAAGTATTGGGTCATTGTCCTCAAACAAGGAAGCAATGAGAGCCAGATTTGCCCCAAGCGAGGATTCATGTGAGGAGAAGTGTTTTGAATTTGGTAGTCATAAAGTGATTGGATCATCCGTTGGGGTTAATAGTTCAAAGGTTGAATTGTGTTGGTATTTTTAGAGTTTTTTTTATTTTACAATATTTTTTGTTTTTTGTTTATGATATATATATATATATATATATATATTACTATATATTATATTTATATATTTTCTAATGTTTTTTTTTTTAATTTTTTTAATCGTTTTTTTATTTATTTTTTATTTTATTTTTGATTTTTATTATTTATTTATTTTTGACGATTTTTTCTAATGTTTTTAGATTTTTGACGATTCTTTCTAATTTTTTAGATTTTTGACGATTTCTAATTTTTTTGTTGGATTTTAGATGATTGTTTCTAATGTTTTTGGGGTGTTTGACGATTTTTAAATTTTTTTAGATTTTTAGATTTTTACACTGCTTTTGGATTTTTGACGATTTTCACACTATTTGTGGATTTTTACACTGTGATTGACAATTTATGGACCAGAGTGCAGACTTATTTTTGAGAGGTGATAAACCAGGATATTATCCGTATGTACCGTGTTCCGTGTGGTAACTTATGCTCAGAATAACACAAATTCTCTTTCCATTGGCAGGATATGGTGGTGATGATATGATGAAAAGAAGTCCAGCTCCATTCTTGACTCCACACAACTAGTAAGATGTGTGGGCTCATCACTGAGAATCAAGAAGGACGTAGGAGGTAGATAATGAATATAGAGACAAATGCTAACAACAATCCCTTTGGGAAATTGTGACTCCATTCTTCATAATGGTACTGAACCAGTTTCAAAAATGGCTTTCACTTTATGAGTCACGTGCTAGACTTAGACAGTTATGTGGCCTGCTGATTGGTAAGATATGAGGTTAAGGGATAGTTCTCTCTTCACTTAGGCATCTAAATTACTTGTTTGAGGATTCTATAATTTGCAAGCACTGTAAGATTTTATATTTTTGAAATGACTCCCTATGCCTTGCCCCATGCTACTAGTGAGAAGCAAGGGCTCATCACTGAAGGAAAAATATAGGAGAGTGAATTCCCTTTTTGTCTTTTTTTGTTTTGTTTTGTTTTTTTTTTTTTTTTTTAATATTTTGCAATGTTTTTATGCTTTTATGAGAATGACCCTCTACACTTTGCCCCATGCCACTTGTAAGAGGCAAGGGTTTATCACCGAAGACAAGACGTAGATGAGTAAGGGCACCTTCCTCCATTCCCAGTCTCACACTACCAGTAAGAAGTGTGGGCTCAACACCAAAGACTATGAAGGATGAAAGATGTGACAATGAATTATTCATAAGTTATTGAATTGATGGATTTTTTTACAATAGTGCTTTGTATTTGGGAAGAAATCAATCTCAGCCCCACACAACTAGTAGGATGCAAGGGTTCAACACCGAAGACTGAGATGGACGACCAAACGAACTAGGTAAAGAAGTTTAGAGCTTTGTTATGAAAGAGAGAATGTCTTTAAAGGGAATATATTACCATCAATAAGCTTCTAGGTATGACCATAGGTGAAAGTGACTGAAAAATGGAGATATTATAAGAAGTATGATGCTCACAAACTTAATAGGATTTATATTAGCACTTGTCTCATGATGATAAATATGAAGATGTGATTTTGATAAAGAAAATATCTGCCAATGGAAATGAATAAATTTAAATTATTCGGAGAGATAAGCAAGACAAAAGGAATAATGTACACATTGTTTCCCGAAATAGTGAACATCTCAAGGATAAAATTTCTTTAAATGAACTGCATTCATTGGTTCATCAAGATCTTGACCATCTTCAGTGGCCAATTTATAGGCTCCATAGCCAAATTTAGCTGTAATTACATAGGGTCCTAACCAATTAGGCTCAAATTTTCCTTGTTTTTCTCGTTCTTTAGTGGTATTCTTTTGATTTTCTTTTAAAACAAGGTCACCAATTTCGAATTCTCTAGGTCTTACCTTTTTATGATAATTGTGTTGTAGTCGGTTTTGATAGACTTGAAGATGATTGAAAGCATTAAGTCATTTTTCATCGAGAAGCTCAAGCTCTTGAAGCCGTGACTGTCGGTATTCATCCTCATTAATTACATCTTTAAGGGAGATCCTCAAGGATGGGAGTTCTATCTCAATAGGTAAAATGGCTTCACAACCATAAACAAGGGAAAATGGGGTGGCTCCGGTAGGCGTGCAGTAAGATGTACGGTAAGCCCAAAGAGCGGGGTAAATTTGAGTATGCCAATTACGTCCATGGGTGTTGACAATCTTTTCCATGATGGATTTTAAGGTCTTATTGGTTGCTTCCGCTTGACCGTTGCCCTGAGGGTAGTATGGAGTGGACCATTTAAGTTTGATGTGAAAATGTTTGGCTAGGTCTTTTACATCCTGGTTTTTAAATGATTTGCCATTATCTGCAACCAGAGTGGATGGAATACCAAATCGACAGATGAGATTATTAAAAATGAATTTCTATATTTGGCTACCGGTAACATAAGTGAGAGGCATAGCTTCTACCCATTTAGTGAAGTAATCGGTAGTGGTAATGATGAACTTATGTTCATCAGACGATGTTGGTCTGATTTTACCAATGAGGTCAAGTCCCCATTGAGAGAAGGGCCATGGTGTGGTTATCGATTGTAATGCCTGGGAATGTGTGTGGATAATATTTCCATACTTTTGACATGCTTGACAACGTTTGACAAAATGACATGCATCAATTTCCATGGTGGGCCAATAATATCCAACTCGCAGGATTTTCTTAGCTAAGGTGATACCATTCGTGTGTGCTCCACATATACCAAAATGGAATTCAGCTAAGACACTTGAGGATTCTTCCTGATTAAGACATTAGAGCAGGGTGCCATCATATCCTCATTTATAAAGAGTTTATGCTAAAATGGTGTAACGAGAAGCACGTTGTGCTAAAGCATGTTTATGCATTGGTTTCATGTCGGCAGGAAATGTTTTATCATGAATGAAGGTATAAAGATCATGGTACCAAGGGTTATTTAGACCCACGATCTCACATACTATAGTGTTTTTAGGAAGATCATAAGTAGGCATTAAGAGATGCTCGACGAGAAAATGTTCCTGGGGTTGACTAGATGCAATTTCTAATAGGGATCCGATGGTTGTCATAGTGTCAACAGATTTATTACAAATTCTGGGAATTTGATCAAATATAATTAATCAAAAATAGCTTCGAAAACTATCCACCATGTGTTTATATGGGATAAGTTTTTCATCCTTGACCTGGTATTCATTGATAACTTGCTTGATGATAAGTAAAGAATCACCAAATATAGCTAATTCTGTAAGATTCCAAGATATAGCCAGTTTTAATCCTGCGATGAGAGCTTCATATTCTGTGATATTGTTGGTACATGGGAATGCTAAGCGAAATGATTTGGGAATAACATGTCTGCTGGGTTTGATAAGTAAAATACCAGCCCCTGAGCCATGGAGATTACAAGATCCGTCAAAAAATAGAGTCCAAGCTGGTGCGATGTCTATGTGTAGAATATCTTCATCAGGAAAAGAGAACTAAAGTGGTTTTGTCTTCACAAGTTGGGGTGCCTTGGCAAGTTGGTCTTCAAGGGATTATCCTTTAATTGTTTTCTGTGAAACAAATTTGACATCAAATTCACCAAGTAATACGACCCAACTAGACATTCTTCCCGTGAGAATGGGTCTGGACAACAAATACTTGAGAGGATCAAGTTTGACAATCAACTTAGTTGTGTGATTGAGCAAGCAATGACGTAACTTATGGAATGCAAAGGTGACAGCTAAGCATACTTTTTTCATTTGGGAATAACGCACTTCATGCTCAATAAGTGTTCAACTAAGGTAATATATAGCCTGCTCTTTTTTTTTATCATTATGTTGTGCTAGTAGAGCTCCTATGGCATGTTTAGTGGCAGATGTATAAAGCAACATAGGTTTATCGACAAATAGTGACATAAGAACAGGTGGACCAGAGAGATATTCTTTTAACTTAGCAAAAGAGTCTTGGAAATCGTGGGTTCCAATGAAAGTGTGCATATTTCTTAAGTAAATAATTAAAGTGATGGTATTTGTTCAGCTAACTATATCATATGAAACGCTGAATGGGTTGTGTCTTTCCCTAAAGACTGCGTAATCATTTTAGGTTTTGAAGAGGAGGGCATTTCTATAAGGGCTTTCACTTTGGCAGGATCCACTTCTATGCCTCTTTGTGAGATAATAAACCCTAATAATTTACTCAGAGGTTACGCTGAACACACATTTCTTGGGGTTAAGACAAACCTTATACTCGTGTAATCTATCGAAAATGCGTCTCAACACACTTGGATGCCCTATTCATGTTTTGGATTTTGCTAATATATCATCAACATAATCTTCCATGATATCATGTAACATGTCATGGAAGATGACATTCATTGCTTGTTGATAGGTGGCACTAGCATTTTTCAAGCTGAAAGACATGATCTTATAACAGAAGGTGCCCCATGGTGTAGTAAAGGTTGTTTTATGTTGATCCCCTTCAACAATACGTATTTGATTGTAACCAGAGAATCCATCCATTAAGGAGAGCATTTCATGGCCTGTCGTAGAATCAACAATCATGTCTATATTTGGTAAGGGAAAGTCATCTTTGGGACAAGCCTTGTTGATGTCGCGGAAGTCTGTGCATATTCTGATGCCGAGAGTTTTCTTGGCGACGGGAACTATGTTAGATATCCATGCCAAATAATCAATAGGTTTGATAAAGTCAGCTTCTAAGAGTTTCTTGAGTTCGGCTTTGACAAGCAATACAACTTAGGTATGTATTTTACGTAGTTTTTGCTTTACAGGTTTTGCATCCGGATGTACCACAAGATGGTGTACTACAAGAGATGGGTCCAGGCCTGGAATGTCCTTATATGTAAATAAAAATATATCTCGGAATTTAATGAGTGTTGTGAATTCCATGCATTCTTGGTCAGACAGACTAATGCCGAGTTGTAAAAATTTTGGTTGTTCAGTGGTGCCAATGTTTATGTCTTTTGTTTCTTCTACAAACATTTTAGATGTATCCTTTTCAGAGAACAATGCTAATGGTTGATGTAGGTCATCAGTGTCGAGTGTTTGTTGGAAATTTTTGTTGACATGTTTGTTGAATAGGGTGGCGGTGAGGTTTTGACTATGGGAAATCCTCTGTTTGCGTTTTTGATCCAAATTTTCTAAGGGTGAAGGATCTGAATATTTTATCTCTTCGCCAAAATAGGCCAATTCATTTAGATTGATTTCAAAACCTTTTCTATGGTCAGAAGTAGGGATTTGGTCACGAGTTCCAAGGAATTCTTCGATGGCTTCATCATTTTGGAACATGTCCATGGCCGCATGATGTGCTTGGCCATGGTCTTTAAGACTCAGATGTGTAGGCTCAAAATTGATGACATTAACAGATAAATGTTCAAAGTAAAGATGTGTTTCAGCGAGGTCCTAAAAAAGACTACATGGAGACCTGATGTCATTATCAGAACTGGTGTCATCATTGTCACTTAAAATTATTATGGGAGCAACATCAAACACCTTGAAACCTAGACCATGTTTACCTTGATGTTGTGTGTAATTTATCAAGTCTAAACAACCTTGTTCATTTAGATCGAGTCCTTTACCCTTCCATCGCATGTTTTTCATTATTCGTTAAATTGAGGGGACTCATAACATGGAGCAAAGTCGTCATTTTATAACCAAGATCCTGAAGAGCTTGGAATATGTTCGTTGTCAAGATAACCAAACTTTTTTCAAACTGACTGTCCCATTTGGTAAGTGTGATGGATTCTCATATGTGGAGCATTAAGTTTTTCGTAGCTATGTGGGGATTTGGTGATATAAAAGGAGTCTGCCATCTTTTGAAATTGATATTCGCCGCATCCCGTGTCAATGATTTTAAATGTGTGAGATGGGGGACCAATAGGTACCTCATGTGGTGGAGAAGTTAGTTTGGTAGTCTTAAAAGATGAAGAGAATGGGTTATAAGAAGAAGGGGGTGGATTGAAGGATGAAGGTTGGTTATTCATAGGAGGAGGTATCTTAATAGAGGAGGTGTGGTTGGATGAAGAAGATTGGCTAGGTGAAGAAGAAGATGGTGTGGTGGAAGAATAATTGTTGCTAGAAGAAGAAGCTTGATTAGTGGAAGAAGATGATTGATTAGTGGGAGGACTGGTGGAAGATGGTTGACTAGCAGAAGATAATGGATTGGAAAATATGTTTTGGTTATGAGAGATGGTTTGGGATCATTGTTAGGGAGTGTATCAGGATCAATGCGTGTTTCGTTAGGGATTATGTGAGGTAGAGCATATTTATCTGTTGATGGAAAATAGTGATCATGTCAATACCGTCCTTCAAGGAATCTACAATACTCAAAAGGTTGGGGATCTACACGTAATGTAAATTCCTTGTCCAAATGAGGAAACTTAATGCATTGGTGGAATGTTGATGGAATAGATTTCATGGCATGAATCCATGGTCGGCCGACGAGAATGTTATATGTAACTTCTACATCTACTACATGACAGACCGTGTCTAAGGTGATAGGTCCAACTTGGAGAGGCAACGTGATTGTGCCTTTAGAATTTCTTTCACTATTATCATACACACGAATGGTTATGATATTGTTTTGTAAATCATTTTCAGTTTAACCTAGACAATGTAAAATTTTCATGGAACAAATATTTAATGTTGATCCATTGTCAATTAAGACGCACTTGATTTTACGATGAGTTACATAACCCTCGACGTATAAAGAATGATTATTAGCGATGTTGGGATTAAGCAAGTCAGCGGGACCAAAAGATAAAATAGGATTAGGAACTGTAAGATGTGTAATTAAAGCTTGGAATTGTTGTGAACTGATGTCCTCAAGGACACGAGCGTTATTCAATGTTTACATAAGGATGCATTGTAGTACGGGAGAAGAATTAAGTAGTTCCATGATTGAAATTTGTACGGCAGTATTCTCTAATTGTTTGAAAATATTAAATGATGGCGTAGGTTATGGAGAGGAATTGGCGGCAAAATTAGATGGTGGATTAGGAGGTGATGTCGGGGACGAAGTGGCAGATTTTTTTGTTGTAAGGACCCACTTTGTTTAGTCTAGTGGTGATCGCACAGTCAGTTCTGATCTTTATAGTTGCCACTAAGTCTTGGTCATAATCTATGGTCGAGATGACTGAGTCATACTCAACATTACTTGATGATTGACCCTTATCTTTTGAATTGTTAACATGGTTAGCAAAGGGATTTTTGAACATGTGAATTTTTTCATTAGGTGTTTTTGTCTCAGAAGTATTTTCAACTTCTATGTTTCCACGTTCAATCAGGTCTTGGACATAATGGCGGAGTTGCATGCATCGATCTGTGGAGTGCCCTTTTATGCGATGGTAATCACAATATTTGTTATCTTTATACCAATTTGGTTTGGGTTGTCCTTCTTTGAAGGGTCTGATAATGGGATATGTAATCATATTAGAATTTGCCAAATGACGAAAGACACTAGATAGACTTTCTCCGAGAGGAGTGAATTCTCTTCATCGATCCCGAGAAGGAACTTCCTTTCTAGGGATAATGATTGGTTGTTTCGATTTTAATGTATTGATGGGATGGTTTTGGACATTTCAGACATGGCAGGAATCAGTAATGTGATCGTTGATGATATTTTGATTTCAGTTAAAGAATTTAGATTTGTCATGGTTCTGAGGAGTGTCTTGATAAGGTTGGTCCCTAAAGGGTGCTTTAAGTAAGCCCTTAGAAATGAGGGCTTTTTCGATTTGTGTGCCCTTTTCAATGAGTTCTTCAAAACTATTCAGACAATGCATTTGCATGTGGAATTATAATTCGGCATTGAGATTAGGGACGAAAATGCTAACTAATTGTCTCTCGGGTACTAAGCAGGGAAATCGACTTGCAATTCCGCGCCATCGTTGTAAAAAGGAGGCAAAATTTTCGTTTGGCCATTGCCTAGTGTTGCAGAGATCAAGCATGGTTATTTCTAAGTCTAGGTTATAGGAAAAATGTTTGACAAATTTCTTCAATAAGTCTACAAATGTCGTGACTGACCCTTTGGGTAGATGGAAAAACTAGTCTAAAGCTTGTCCTCCTAATTTGGGGGAATAATCGTAAAAGGTACGTGTCTCGATAGGTAACTTCCTAACATTGCATGTAAAATTCCTTAACATGTTTATGGGGATCGCCTTTTCTTTTATATTTATCAAACTTAGGGATTTCGAAGGATGATGGAAATGGTAATCGTGATATCTCTTTATCAAATGGATAAGGACATAGTTCTTCAAAGTTGAATTGTTTCGATTGTTTTTGTAGTCCCTGAATGGTGTCTTTCATAATTTTCCATTCTTGTGTGAATGGAGAAGTGGGGGACAGTTTATCAAACATGTCGTGAGTATTGGAATCTAGATTGAGGTCTCTTAATCTTTCAGCTCTAGTCATTGCTTCCTCAAGTTTCTTTGTTAAGTCTTGGATTTTAGTGAATAACTCTTCGACCGAAGAGTTATTTGGATTATTTGGTATTTTGTTGTGATAACTTGATTCACCGTTGTCGATGAGTTTGTTTAAATTTTCCGTCTCGAAGTCAAGGGGTAGTTTTACCCCCATGGCTAGGATGCGTAACAGATATTCATTTTTATTTTATTCTATCACCCTATTGACTTGTTCTTGTTCTTCATTGGTGAGTTCTGGTTGTGCAACTTCTTCATCATCATTTTCAAGATTGTGACTCCGAGTGAATACCATAATGAAATGTGTCTGATTAAGCTGAAAAGTGGGTAGGAATTTTGAATAGGTGTGGGGAAATGAGAACTCGATTATTTTGGATTTAGCTCGAATAAGCTCGTGATGACTGATAAGGAAAGTAACTCAAACAAGTTATCTCAATATGATGATGATGATGTAACTCGAGATGAGTTATTAGAGGATTTGTTGCACGTTGTGTACATTTGGCTTAAACAAGCTCTGGACTATTGATGGGGAGAGTAACCTAAACAAGTTAATCGCAATATGGTTGTGATATAACTCAAAATGAGTTATGAAAGGATTTGTGTTGGCTATGATTTGGATAAATGCAATGGTGGATAGAATAATGAGTGAACTCAAACAAGTCATCCAATATTAGTTTGATATAGCTGGAAACAAGCTATGAAGGATGTTTTGACAATTGACGATATGGGGAGTGAATGTTAGTCACTCAATATCAGTTGCATATAACCGAAGACAAGCTATGACAAATGTATTGTTGGATGAAGCAAGCTAATGAAATTGGTGTGATGTTTTGGTCTTTGTTGTTGGATTGTTTGGATGTTTTCGCTTGGTATTGAATTGGTCGAGAACTGATTTTTTTGTGGAACACAACTAGGGTCTGAAATTTTACAATGAACACATTGATATCAACCAAGTTTTATGATAAAACAATGCTAAACTATTTTGTTTTCAAACAGCAAGCAATCATGTGGATTAAATTGTTTTGGCTTATGAGGTAAATTCTTCAGGAATGATCATTGTTTCATGCAATCATACAAGTATGCTGTGAAATGGTGGATGCAGGCTCTTATCACTCCAAAAATATGCATCCTCTGATATACCCTAATCCTGATATACCTAATTTTGTACGAGGATAGAATTGGTACGGGGAACCCTTAGAGCCCTGGAGGAGGCTCACAAATTCTTACTTGCCTATTTCGGAGTGAATCACCATGTCCAAA
The DNA here is from genome assembly GCA_019776745.2 of Taxus chinensis. Lineage (NCBI taxonomy): Eukaryota > Viridiplantae > Streptophyta > Pinopsida > Cupressales > Taxaceae > Taxus > Taxus chinensis. The sequence continues at coordinate 153,033,552 of CM034150.1, read as the reverse complement.
ACAGGTTTTGTGAAAAGGTGGAAGGTGATGGTGGAATGAATGTGTATGGTGTCCTTATAACTCCCTGAAGATTTACAGGGACGATGCCCAGGCTTCGTTGTTACAACTATTTAGGCGTGACTCGCATGCATTGCACGACAACATTACCTGTAAGTGAAGAGCAGGGGTGAGGTAAATACCGAACTCTGTGATGAGACTAGGTCTCAAAGTACAATGCAGATGCAAATGTTGTTGGTGCATGGTAGTCAAGTCCACGTCACCGGTGTAGCTTTGGTGGTGATGAAATCCACCTTGTCTATGTGCAAAAACAAAATGATAAAGTAATTAAATGCATGGTTCTTTCCAACTTGAAATAAATCACTAGCAGAAAATAATTACATACCTAAGCGTACATTTTTTTTTTGGTTTCAAAATTTTTCTTTGAATGGTGGTATTTTGCAAAAATTTTGTTGTTTTTATGTTTTTGTTTTTAACAATATTCCAGCGACGTGGTCCTATAGAAAACAAATTAGTAGTTATCCTACAAACGAAATGTTAGAAAAGTGATCGTGGCTGTTTTTAATTTTCCAGATCACTCGAAGGCGCAGGAAAAGAGCATACACAACCAACGACCAAACAAATATTAATAATATGAAAAAGGAAAATAATGATTGAAATGACAATTGGAAAACAAAGCTAGAGGATCATGTAATGTTAGAACAAGAAACTAAAAAAATTGTGACCATTTCTGATTTTCCAGATCGCTCAAAGGCGCAAGAAAAAAGCATACGCAGATACAATTGGAATAGATTTTATTTTATTTTTTTATTTTCTTTAAATGTTAATAATTATTGTAATTAATCATGATTATGAAATAGCAATAATGATTGCTTTCACAAAAAAGAAAAATGACAAAAGAAGAGTGTTAAAACGTTACCTAGAAGTGTTGTCGTGGAAAATTGAAATGTAAGGCAAAAAAAAAAAAAATTGTTTTGCGGAGCCCGAGTGGCCTCACGTTTCTAATTTCCAAGATCACTTTTGAAGTACGAGGAAAGAGCATACGCGTGAGGTTGTTACGTTAAATAAAATTAAATTAAAATTTTAAAAAAAACTATAATTTTGTTGTTTTTTGTTAAAAAGACAGGTGTTAGAAGAAATGAAACCAAAAATTTTCTGTACGTCTAAATCAAAAAATTATTTTTTCATTGCATAGATATTTTTTATACCTTTCCGTTAAAATAAATGAAGTCATTCCGAGTTCAGGAGCAAAAGTTATGGCTTCTGGAAGATGGGCTACAGTAGCACTTTGAATGAAAATTTTGAATGTGACAAAAACGTTCCGGAGCTAGTTTTTTAATTTTATGACTTCTGTACTTCACATGAGAAGCTAAAATTTTGACAGCAAGATTAAAAAAGAACAATAAATAGAAAGAAAGAGTTAGATCACAAAATGATTAACTAAAATGAAAGAAAATAATAATAATAATAAACTTCCTACAAAACAGTTATTTTAGGAAAAGTAAATAAATAAATGTATTTTCCGGATTGATTGTCCCATGACAGTAAGATGATAAACTAATGACTAGTTCATGTGTTTCTACAGATGATGAGTGAATAGCAAAATCAAAACTGGGAACTAAACACGAAACACCGAGGAGATCAAAGACAGGATGAGCATCATAGTTTCATTGTTGTTATAACCTGTAGATACACCACAAGACACCGCACAACAAAAACACTACCCAAAGCGTGAAGGTTAACTAAAGAAGGCCATAAGAAACAGTAAAGGAAATAATAACGAAGAATAATAAACAAAGAACAGATAAAACCACTAATTGAGAAATTAATGGCAACAGATCAAAAGTAAGCGAGCGTGCCAGAATGTAAGCTAGGAAAAATACACTACTAACAAGGAAGTAAAATACCAATAATCATACCTCCTCCTTCGCGTTCCGTAGCAAACCTCAGAATGGGCTAGGAAACTTGGATTGAACCCTGATTGTGTGATATATAGGTGTTTTTCTTCAAGACGGAGCAAGACATTCCTACAAAAATGATCCTCTTACTTTGCACCAGATGGGAAAAAGGATTATGAGGCTATTTGGGCATTAGGACGAGGCAAAACTATGTTCTTTGCTCAAAGGATGCAATAACTTAGATATGGCATTCAAGTTTATTCTCTGTGTCCTTAGAGGGGAGGGGTAAGGTTGTATTTATAGCCTAGGGAAGTGATTCACTTAGAGTAATTTAAGTAATCATGGTTTGAAAATGTGAGCAAGATTAAGTGAGTGGTTTGAAAATGTGGGCAAGATTAGGTGAGTGTTTTGAAAATGTGGGCAAGATTAGATGAGTGGAGGCCACGAAAAATGGGTGAGGATTTGAATTATATTTTTAATTCATAAGTGAAGGATTTTAGGTGAGTGGGGACCACTAAGAATGGGTGAGGATTTGAATTTGAATTTTTAATTCAATAGTAGAAAAACATGCAGAATAATGACATGTGGTGAGGATTGGGTTATTTTTTTGGATTTTAAAATGGATAATTAATCAAATTATATTTGATTGATTCGAAGTGTATTTTGTGGTAAATGAGAAAGGGGAATTAATTAATTTAGGACATATGTGAAATTAGGGTGTATACAGTTCCTCCAGCCTGTGTGGGTTAAATATGGTAGTTTGGAAAGATCTCAATGTGGGTTTTATGAAGGAAATGTTCACCAACATAAACAACAGGAAGCCACTAACCTTTATTTGAGCCAGCTCACTAAGAATTTGAATCAAAGAAAATCTTGGAACAATAAGGAAAAATGTGAGAACAATAATAAAGGGCACCCAATAGATGTTAGTGACGAGGATTCTTGTTGGAAGAAATATCAATCTTTGAGTAAGGGTTTCAAAGATACTATGCCATTTCCAAATTATTGCATGACGAAGATTGGTAGCAAGCCCAAGCGAGGTCATCATATGTCAGTACCTGAATTACAAATGAACTCATTTGAAGAAGAAGAAGCTTCTAGTTAAAAAGGTATGATTTCCACTGAAAAAAATAATTGCATTAGTGAAACTTTGCTTGTTAGAGAAATTATTCCAGCTCAGGAGAAGAAATTTGTATATGCAAGCAAGGAGGATGTAATGGAAACTCTTAAATGGTGTGAGGAATAGAACAACAGAGTTAGAGCTGCTAGATTCATAGCCGCTCAAACAAGACAACACCTACAAGAGTTCAAAAAAAAGATGTGGGAAAACGGTGCAAAGAAGTCTACACCCATGAAAAAAGTCTTTATAGAGAAACTTACACATGAGGAGGAGCCTCACATGAACACTTATGTGAAATTATAGTCTGTTGTAATTTCCAAACCAGCAACTTTTGATCAGCTTTCAGATACTTTCAACGGGCACTCAGGCAATAATGTTGGGGGCAGCTCAACATATGTCTATCTTAAGCACATGGAGGTTTCTAAATCAACAATAGAAGGTGAACCTTTTGATGATATTCTCTATAAGGAGGTTAGTAGTAGCATGGATGTATTTCATCATCTTCATCCTACATCATTACAACAATTTTATCATGATGGTATTCAGCCTATTGTCGATAAGAATGCTAAGAATTTGGTACATCAAAGTCAAGTCGTCATAAAGACAAAGAGTAATGATCTTCTTTATGAAGAGATACAAGAGAAGCAAAGATGGAAGACCTTACATGATACAAGGGTTCATGGAAATTATAAGGTATGGGATCCTAGTAATATGTTGCAATTATCCAAAACTATCAATTCTGATTTTGAAAACTTTGTGACTAATTTCGTAAGCAAAAGAAGGAATTCAAATGTGCCTTTTGGGATTACAAGTGTTGGCAAGCATGATTTCTTCATTGGGGACTCCGGTGCAAGAAGGGAGAGTAACTCTCAAGGTACTAGCATTGGTTTTCTTATTGCTAAAAAGGGTAAGAGAATACTTTTTAATCATCTTCATCCTATTGGACTGTGTATAACAGCAGTCATAAAGACAGGAGAAAATATTTTATTAATAGAGCCCATGACTAATTTTTATACCAGCTACATGGTAGAACCCTTGGAAGGGTTAGTGGGGGCATTTAGTCCTCAAAGTGCTCAAAGAATCAAGGTGCACTTTTCCGTTAAAAAAGAAGAGTTGAATTCAAGGTGCATTCGTGACTTTAGCATCATAAGGTATGAGAAGGGTTACCATCTTCCTAGCTTGTTGAGTTCTCCTATGTTGTTGCCATGTTTCTATTATTTGGGACAACATTTACATGCTTGGATGATTGAGGAATACTATTTCATAATCACGTTTCAAGGTATTGTAGATGGAATAAACACATCTTCCATTCACATTGCTCTTGATTCAGCCAATAAGCATATGTTGGCAAACAAAATAATGCAGGGGCCCATGATATTGAAAGGACATGAGGTATGTGGTGTATTTATCATGGTTGAAATTGCTAGAGGTAAGGTTGTTTTGGGGATGCAATGGTTGCATGATGCTAAGGAAAATGATGATGAAAGGGTTGAAAAATCAAAGGATAATGAAGATGTTGATCCTATATCAGAAATTCTGAGTTGCAAAGGTATGATGAGCAACCCCAATTATGCTATTTCAGATGTGTTGTCTTCTCTCATGACAAGAATCAATGGGTACAACAAAAGGTATGAAGTTCCTTATGATAAAGTTTATGGATGCATGAGTTCTAATATTGATTTCCCTTTCTCTTGCATTTATGGTGAAATGAAAATATGGGGAAAGAGAATAAAGTATGATAAGGGAGCATCCATGTGTATTCCCAACATAAAGGAATGGATGAGTTATGTCCATGGAAAGATATGTCTTGCACAAAGAAGGTAACTCATTTCTTTATTGTCATTAAGAGATGTGAAGTACTTGAACATGTTTGTACATTTGGGTTACTTGAAGTTGGAATCATTCATTGGACATATTGGCTTCCATCTTTTGGGAAATTTGCATTCATCCCTCATGTGGATAAACTAAATTTTTTCAAAGAAAACAAAGAAATCAGATTTCAGGGTATACAAGGGCAGATTGCAAAAGGTGTGATTGGTGAAGAAAGAAGCATGTCATTGCAACGGTTGAATTGTGAAGGAACGTAGCCTCTTGTGGGTCATGGTGACATCACAAGGTATGAGACAAGTGGGATATTTAATGACTCCTATTCTGACGGGTTGTTTGTTGCAGACACATAGCACACCATGATGACTTATGTGGAGAGTGAGTCGGGTGATGTTAAATTGGGGAGTGAGTTAGATATGATGGAGACTTTGACTCTAGATGGGGTGAGTGGAGTCATGGGTGTGGGTGTAACCAGTAGTGTTGCACATGAGACAATTACAGAGATTGGGGGTACAGATTTAGATCATCCGAGTTTATCATTATGTTGGTTATCTGAGGTTTTGGTAGACTAGAGATCTCATTTGCTTGTTGAGTACTCCAAGAACTGACACACTTGTGAGATTATGGATGGTCACATGCAAGACGATAGCTACAGATTGGAGGAGGAGATGATCTTCTATCAGGGCAGATTGTACCTTGCGTCAGGTTCATGGTTGAGGATGGAGATATTGTAACATGTGTATTGTTCTTCTGTGACTGGGCACTTGAGCTTCGATGAAACCTACAGGTTCATGTCAGAGAGGTTCATATGGCATAGGTTGAGGGAGGATATCCTCAACTTTATACAAGCATGTACAGTTTGTCACTATGACAAGTCAAGGCTTACGGGTTCATCATTTTTTGAGTCGACATGGGATAACACTCTTATGTGTTTTACTATTTCTATGCCCAGTGAGCACTTCGCCCACGCGTTAGTTAGTGGAGAGACAAGTTTGACTCATGGTTATTTAGTAGGTCCACATTCAGCACAGGAGGTGAACTATGTGGAGATGATATTATAAGTTGAATGTTTACTGGAGTCTTGGGACTTTTCCCCCACATGACACATTGAGATACATTATGAGGAGCTTTTCTCTCACACAAGTGCAGGTCATGTGGGAGAGTGAGTCGAGTGATGTTAAATTGGAGTGTTTTTGGAGTGTTGGTGGTTTTACAGCTTTTGCATGTGGTCTTCAAAGGTTGCCGTGTTGTTTTGTATCAGGTTTGCATTATCCATTGCTGAGCTTGTGATTGCTTCTATTCGTGAGCTCATTTTTTGCTTTGGCATGGACCTGTGGTTCATTATCAACTCGTGCATTCCATCTACCTATGCATTGGAGCTCTAACTGCCTTGGACTCGGGCATGTTTGCAATCGAAACGCATTCCCAGCTGAGGGAAAGACTTCATTCCCACATTCACAGCTTGTTTTTTGGTTCGTGGCTTCATTACATGCATTCCCAACAAACGCCTTAGCTTCAGCACCTCCAGCACTCCTCCAAGCATGTAGGCTACCTATTCAAAAAAAAATTTCGCAGATTTGGGTTACCAAAAATGTTTTTTTGACCTGCATGTGCTCCAGCGTTTCTTCAGCATTGGAAAAATGTTTTTGCATTAAAAAAATGTTTTGGACGCATCTTCTGCAGCCTTGGCACATTTTTTTCTGTTGTTGTTTGTTGTTTTTTGCCCGTGCGTGGAGCTCCCAAAGCGCTAGCTCAACCTGCTCCAGCGCCCACGACGACCTCCATCATCTTCCTTGGCACGTTTTTCACTCTGCCCTGCGTTTTTTGGAGTCTTCATGCTACTCCTCGGTGTAACAGTCTCCAACAACAACCTCTAGCTCCTCCACACGTGGCATTTCTTTGCTGCAACCTGCGTTGGAATCAACAAACCTGCAGCACTGCGTTTTTGGCAGTTTTGGCATTTTTTGGGGTCCAGCCTGCTCAACACAACAGCCACATGGCACGTGGTCCTTAACAACAGCCCACTTCCAACGTGGGCCCTCCTCCTCCACCTTTTTTTTATGTTTTAAGGTGTTTAAAAATTAAAACATTCTGTTTGGCATAGTAATTTTAAAAAAAAAATTGGTTTTTGGCTTATATTGTTCGCCCTTCCTATGAGCGTCGAAGACGGAGGGCGAGGTCTGGGGTTGGCAGGAGGCAAATTCCCCCTCACAATCAAAACAAACTATGCCTGAAATTTGATGTTGTTTCCAACGAGTAGTCACACGATACCCTTTGCACCCATCTCGTGTACTTTTTTAATGTGTTTGCAGCATTTATTGGCATTTTCCATTAGTTGCGGGAATCGTTTTAATGCTATAACTTATGACTCACTGCTCATTTTTGAGCGCTTCTTTAGTCAAAGTTGCATGATTTTTCACACTTTACGTGATGACATTGTCAGTTTTGTAAACGCACTACTTTATAAAGTGCCGCATTTTGGGGGGGTTGATTGTACTCTTGGGCTTTCACACGCAAATGCATTATCGGCTGAGTCCGACGTCTTGCTTTTGTGCATCTTGCTTTTTTCATCATGGAGAGTGCTCTTTCCAGACTTGAGCAGCATAGGATCACCTCACCGCCTCCGCCACTTCTCACCAAGAGAGGGAACTATTCAGCTTGGCGTGCTTCCATGGAACGTTACTTCACCCATGAGGGTCTTTTACCATTCTTGCTTGGGCCAGTTCTTGCACCCATTGATCATCGTCATCTAGAGGACTTCCTCGACACTTGCAACCACATATTTGGTCACATGATGATGCATGTCTCCAGATCTCTCTGGTTTCACATGGCAAACTCAGACCCACCTCACTGTGTCTGGAGTATTCTTCAATCCTTCTATAGAGACCCTTCACATATTGTCGTCATTGTTGTTGCTAAAGATTCAGTTGTCTCCTCTTCTTCGTGTGATGATAGTCCCACTGACATAGACTCGCTTGGTTTTACTTCTGATGACGAGGATTGTGCATCTAGTTTTGATGTCGAGAGTACTACAGAGGACTCTTCTCCTCTTTCTCTCACTATTCCAGAGAGTGTTGACACTTCCCACATCTCATCAGATATCGAGCAGTCTTCTACTCAGTCTCACACCATCATTACACCAGCCTCCTTTCTACTTCCAGTATGCAAGGCCCACTACACTCCTTTACCTTCATTGGATGACTCATACCTATCTGACATCACTCTTCTGTTTATTGAGCCCCCTCATTGGGACGAGTATCTGCCTGACCTTAGTCATCTTTTCGCAGAGTCTACTTGTGATGCACTACAGGTTCTGCATCCATCTATAGGTGTTTCAGAGGAGTTCGTCATCTCTGTTGTTGGGAGTGCCCCTTCTGGGATTCTTACCACTTCCACTTTTTCGGAGACCTTCATTGATCCACCCTCAGTTGTGGATCCCTTTTTTGTTGTGGAATATGTTTTGTTCCCTTCACATCACGTGGACATCCTTTCTACAAGTGTTCACTCTTCACACTCTGATAGTTCTACGCACGTGGCATTACCTTTGTTTCCTTGGCACTCGCTCGCTAGACCTATGTCACACTTCCGTGCACTAGACTCAAAGTTCTTCGTGTTGCTGCCTTCAATTTCCTTTGTGGAGTGGGCATAGTTCCAACACGTTATTTCTATCCTTCCTAAGGGTAGGCACACAGTTCGGCACGGGTGGCTCTTCTTCAGTCTAGAGGCAGAGGATCTCGTCATCGACATTCTTCTAGGAGACTTCCTTGAGCTGCAGAGTTTAGATCCGTCCATGGCATCTTCTACATCCCTCTCGTCTCCCTCTTCTTATCTCTCTTCTTCTTCTTTTCGAGAGATTTCCTCTTTGTACATGGGTACCTTTTCAGGCTCGTCTATAGTTGGGACCCATCTTTGGCATATTTCTTCGATTAAAGAGTGTTTTGTTCTCTTGTGGTGGATGTTTTTCCCACTGGGTTTTCCTTCACTACTTGGGATCTTTCTCTTGTACGTGGGTACCTCATCAGGCTTTGTGCCAGGACCCATTTCTCATTTCTAACTTGCCGCCTCATCCTAAGTTATGATGAAGGGGGGTGTTGGTGTGTGTCATTTTCCACATCATTGGGTGAGTCATCTCACTTAGGTGAGATCGTAGATCCACGTGTCATTTAGGGGTCATTATGAGATTCTCTTACGTGTCAGTGCATCATATGCGTCATTGGGAGTTACACTTCTATTCTGGGAATGTAACTCCCCCTCTCTACTCGAGTTGTCATGATTGCAACACTGTGGGTTACTCAACACCTCCTATATGTACACCCCATTTGATCTATGAGATAGAGGAGAGTTTTATGGCTTAACCAGGTTCTGCCCATTTGTCGAATCTTTGCATTCACATTCGGTTGATGCTCACTCCTCCCAAGATCTCTTCACATTACCGTTCACACATCTATTGATGTGCACGTCATCCCTCGTGATCCTCACTTGTGGGTTTTAAACCCTCTTTCAGATAATGCTTGGGGTCAAGCGTTTCTCGAGAAGGGAGGATTTGTAATGTCCCCTTTCCTACGCCAAAGGTCTAAGGGCCGAGTCAAGTCCCAAATTGTGGTCATACCCAAGGGGTTGTGGACACTGAGAGCTTTTGGGAAGGGGCCACGTGGTTCTAATATTGAAGTGTTGCATTTGGGGGTCACTTTGGACCATGACGACTTAAACAGGAAAAAGTAACTTTGGCTACTTTTATTTTAATGGCCCCTCCATGGAAAGAAATGCATCTAGGGTTTATTGGGGCTCTTTTGCCTTGGAGAAATATATAAGGAGCTGGGAGAGAAAGGAAAAGAAAATTTTTTGGCATACATTTTATTGAGCCCTTCACGTGTAACTGTTGTTTACACGTCTACAACTTGTGGAGTCAAATCCCAAAAGGACCCTAGCTTCGATGGTGAGAGACTCATCCCTCGTTAGCAGGGCATTCTTTGGTAGTGAGAGATCTACCCTAGTCTGTCATTTTTTTAGAGCCGCTTTCAAGGCTGTGTTATCGAGATATTATCTGAGGGTTCAGAGGAAGGTTTTTGAGGATTTTTGGGGGCATTTGGGGAAGATAGCCAGAGGGGTTCCAGATCAGATTCATGGCAACCATTTGGGCAGGGCATGGCAACATGTTGAAGGCATCTTCATCAATTTCCAACTCTTTTCCTAGCTAGGCGACTTGCAACCTTTACTTGGGGGTTTTCCAATCAGCCATTTTCAGATCTGAAGGTGGAAATATTATTTCCTATATGTGTTAATGTTATTTCCAAATACCCTTAATTTTGGCTCTTGTATTTAGAGAGTTACAAACCTCTAAAGTTTTCCATCCGCCTAGGGCATTCTGTAATTTTCTGGCAGTAATATATTATTCCAAAAATTCCAAAAAATGTTTTTCTAGTGTTTATTATTATTATTGCAAGCTTCCCTCAAAATTTCATGCACTTTGGGCAAATATTTTGTGAGTTATCAATTAAATACCATTCACTGTCCTAGCTGGTCATTTTCTGTAAAAATTAGAAATTTTACTTTGCTGCAATCTTCATATAATTTGTGCATTTTTTAAGTAGTATCCCATAAGGGATATTACAGACCCACTTTTATATAGAGAACTGATGCATTTTCTCAAAATGAGACTTTATGCAAGTTTGAGTGATGATAAGTGATACGTCAGTTTAAAATATTACAATAGTGTAAATATACAAAACGAAGGATTTTGAGTGTAGATTACAATTATATTATTTAAACACGCACACACACGATCTTTTTATGTAACACACTAGTTTATTTCTGCAAACTAGCACATTGAGTGACAAATTCGCACGCACATGTATGATGATGAGATATAATTATTAGAACAAAATTTTATGGATTCATGTTAGACTTTCAATGATATAGCACAAAATATGTTTTTTATAATTTTTTGATAAAAATATAATTCTTTATTTAATTATTAAAACAAAACATATACAAAGTTAGCTATTTTTTGTCGCATACTCAATATCTCAAAATTGGAAATACTATAGCTAGAAAAAAAAATGTGGTTGTGTCAAGCTCACTTTTTTATAGTGCATTTTTTTTTAAAAAATTAAAAATAATATTTATATTTTTAATTGTCTAAAAATTAAAGTAAAAACGAAAAACAACACTTATGTCATTGAAAAAAATTAAAAATAGAAAATAAAGGTTTAAATTGTAAAAAAAAGACTTAGATACTACAAAATGGTAACTACAAAGCCCTTTTTAATTTTTAAAATAATTAGCAGGAAACTCCTTTTTGAAGTGCCAAAATGGCACTTGCTTGGAAAATTTTGGAAAATAGGATTTGAGAGCACTTTTTGATGACATGAGTGTATCATTAGGTTGTCACTATCGCCGCCACGAGTGATCAGATATCCACCCCAAATCAACATAGATGGCTGAAGAAGATGCCTGCATATGACTAGGTGCAAAATGTACAATGGATACATGCAAAGGAACATCAGAATGTGTGTCAGGTTGATCATGTCTGATAGCTGAAATCTCAGGTTTCTCAAGCATGAGTGAAGGTGTAGAACTCATGTGTTGCTCATGATCCTCAGAAATAAGTGAGCGAACAAAAATAGGAGCTCTATCAATGTGTGATCCCATTGAAGTATTTACTCAAAATCAATGTCATGGCGAGAATTCCATTTAACATGTGGAATAGGGGAAACAATACCTTGTTAATGTCTGCCAATACCTCCGCCAACGAAACCCATAGAACGAAGCATGAGAGAACTGAATGCAGTGGTATGCTTCTCAAAAGAGTCATGCATATTAGCAGAAGTAGGATGCACAACATGTGTTACTGGAATAGGCACAAATGTGGAAAAGCATGCAGTAATAAGCCTCACAGGCTTAGGAGCATCAAGAGCAGTAACAGGCTCAAAGACTGGCATATCAATGTCAGTGGGTTTAAGAGCAACAGCTACAAGTGGACTACGATCCTGGACATGGTTGTCTGCAATATGATGGTGATGTTGTAGGTTAGCAATTTTTTGCTGCAAGGAGTGTATTAGTGTATCCTTATCATGAATGAGTGATTGTAGAAGAGAATTTTGCTTCTTGAGCGATTTATTTTCTTCCAAAAATTTTACAATATCCTCTTGAAGTCCACACACTTACAATAAAAGCATATCATTCTCAGAATCCATGATAAATACAAGAATGTAACTCCCAAAAGTTTACGACGTCGGGCTCAGCCGAACTCAAAATAAATATTCTCAATGGAAAGAGAACGAAAAAAGCACTTTTGCAAAAAACGACACTCAAAACCGAGATACCGATCAAAAGATACAAGCTTTTCAATATTATGCTCTGTTATTTATTTTAGTTACCACTAAAACAAAATAAAATGCTCTTGCCTTCACCACACAAAAAAATGAAAGGGGGATGGAGTTAAACACCTACTAGTAGGAATCACAAGATTTTAAGCCCTCATATGACCATACCATATGTACTTCTCTGTAACAACCAAAAAAAAACCAAAAAAAGACTGCCTCTAGAAATGGTCGAGTTTACAGTCACCTCATATGTACTTCTCTGTAACAACAAAAAAAACCAAAAAAAGACTGCCTCTAGAAATGGTCGAGTTTACAGTCGCCCTTAGGGTTTTGCCACCTTCCAGATCCAATGGAATCCTCTATTTTTCATAAAACCACATGAAACAACAAAATACGACCAAATCCCATATATATGAATACATAAACAATTTATTTACAAAATAAAACTTACAGACGGATGTCAATAGCAATCTCCTGCTCTGATACCATAAAAGGAACGATAACCAAATCATACCAAGCCAAGAACACATATGCTAATCAAACATCACGATCAATAAGATGAAAGCAATTAGCCAGAACAACTTTACATAAACCTTTGCAAATAAATGAGCAACAATATCATATATTATTATGGAACTCAATGAAATATAATGAGAATGGTCCTTGTTTATATAGGAAAGGAATAACAATCTAAGAACCAATCAAGGTCGTAGATCAAGCCATAAATCAAGGAAATACCTAGTCATCAAAGAACTAGTTAAGACCATAGATTTAGAAGAGAACTAGACATCAAGGATCTAGTCAATACCATAGATCAAGGAAATAACTATACCTAACTAGATAATATCTCCTAATATCTAAATAAGATAAAAGAAATATCTACACACATAAGTACGTGAGGATAAATACAATAAAAGTAAATAATGTACCTAGGTGAACATGAGCTAAGGTAAATACCTACTCTAACAGAGAAATGGTTGCATCAATATAAATACATAATTTAGAATGTACATAAGGAGCAATAAAACCTTCATTATATGTATCCTCATGTTTAATTTCCTTAGATATCTTGTTTATTTTCCTTAGATATCTTGTTTAGTCTCTTCATGTTTAGTTTCCTTAGCTATTTTTGGATGATCTTTCCTCTTTAGAATTTCTAAAATGAAAGAGACAGTTACCATTAAAGAGCTCTCCAAGCATATGAAAAATTGTCATGACAACAAATTATCTTACAAAAGTTAGAGGTATTTTTCTTCAATGTCCCTCGGGAAATGCAAAAGAGGATTGTTGAAGCTCTTGGGGGTGGGATATGAACCTTTCCCAAAAATTACTTAGGGGTACTTTTGTCTTTAGGATAGGAAAATTCAATTTTGTGGAAGAACTTGATTGAATAAATTCGAGGGATATTGGAAGGATGAAAGATAAGATGGCTAAGCCTTACGGGAAAGGTTATTTTGATAAAATATTTTTTACATGCAATTCATGTTTTTTTTTTTTCCATTTTGTAGATCCCAATAGGTATACATAAGATAACTAAGATCATTCATTGCTTTTTATGGAGTGGTAAAAAAGAAAAAGGGGAAATTCATCTTTCCAAATGGGAAAAGGTTCGCAAACCAAAGAGAAAGGTGGCACTGGGATTAAGTACATGCAATATCATAATATGGCTCTTAGAGTGAATTTGTTTTGGCACATATATGAAGAAGAATCCAATCCTTAGAGTTGCCTGATTACAGGAAAGTACTTGGATAATAGGAGACTAAAATGAATCTTCAGAATACAAGATCTACCTCAAGGATCACACATATTGAGCTTTATAATTTCAGCCATAAAACCGATTTGTGAGAATCTAACATTGAATATTAATAATGGAGAATCGGCATACTTTTGGGAAGATTCTTGGTAAGGTGTAATTGTACCGATGCACCAGGAAGATTTAGACGATATATAAATATTCCTTGTGTAATAATGGATAAGTAACGTACATAATTACTAGAAAGACAATGAGGCTATTCCGGGGTATGTTAGGAATTATAAATGTTTGGACATTTTTTAAGGACCTTTGAAGTAAAAAAAACCTTGATGTAGATTGTGGTGACAAGAAATGTTTTTGTGACATAGACTGAGGACATACTAAGATGGATAGGGGACTCATTTGACAAGTATACAATGAAGACAACTTATAAGTTTTCATAAAATGAAGGATTGGCAAAGGTAGATTGGCTTAGATATCTAATATGGAATGCAACTTGTACACCAAAGGTAAATGTACTTGCTTGGTTAATTTGTCTCGAAAATATACTTACACAAAACCAACTACAAAAGATAGACTTTATTGGGCCCTGTATTTATATCCTCTATGTGCAAGATTCTAATTTAGTTGAGTATTTACTCTTCCATTGTCCATATGTATGTAACATTTGGTCTTGTCTTTACTCCTAGCTAGATGAGACTTGGATATGTCTACAAACAGTAAAGGAGAATTTCTGCACTTGGCCATTAAAGGGGATGAAACTCTTGGTAGGCTTATGGTATGTTGGTCAAACTAATGTAATTTAGAATATTTGAAAAGAATGGAACAATATAATTTTTGAAGATAAAACAATACAATGGGAAAGATGTTGGGTCGTGATCGAGAAATTAATTCATGGTAATGTTTCTCTATTAACAAAAATCAATAAAAAAAAATTGGGACAAAAAGATTTTTTTTTTGGGGGGAATTGGCCAAAAAGTAATCTACTTACCATTAATACTACTCATCTTGGTAAGTTATATATATTGAATGTTAAAGGGCATCCTCCAATAGTAAGTGCTATAAAATTGAACTTCGACAGAGCTTCAAAAGGGAATCTGGGTATGGCAAGTGTTAGTTGTATTTTTTGAGATCACTAAGGATTGATGTCATGGAGAGGTTCTTTATATATCCTCCAAGCTACTAAAAATGAGGTAAAAGTGATTGCATAATTTAAACTAATCAAACTAGCCAAGGAGAAAATAAATTCATATCGTAAAGTGGAAAGAGAACTCGATGGTTCTAATCAATGCTATGAAGAATGGACTATGCCAAATTGGAAATCAGATCAAACCCTAAATGAAGTGCATGAACTAGTGGAAAATTTATATCCATTGTGTATTAGCACTCTTTTCAGTAAACTAATACGGTGGTGGATTTTTTTACCTCTATTGGAGCTGAGAAAAATCATTTATACTTTATGTTTAACTTTGTTCCATTTGATTGGCTTGGCCTCATTGAAATTTTACATACAAATGCGAGTGACATTCAGGAAGAAGTTTGAGTTGTATATTAAAGAGAGACTTATTGGTAGACCAATGGAAATGAATGTTTGGAACTGTTAGTGAGAGCTACATAAGCTACAAAAGAGGTATGAGGGAGGAGTATTGGAAGAACCCGGGGGTTTAACATTGGCTTTGTGGGTTTGCTGGCATATACAAGTTTTTAATCACAGTTGTTGAAGATTTGTTTGATGTGATTAGTTTGTTGTGTTCCTAGTATGCTAATATACATCGTAATTTAAATATATCTACCAATTTTCTATACCTTCTTAAAGGTTGAATTTTGTTTGATCCCTACTGATTTTCCAAGAGCCTAAGGGGTTTCCAACATTTAGGCCAATTGAGCATGAAATCCATTTTCTTTCGGATAACTCACTTCCAAATATCAGTTTGTTTAGGGAGTCCATCAAGGATGTTAATGAGGTAAAACAAAAATTACAATATTTGATTAATCAAGGTGTACTTCATCATAGCACTTCTCCATGTAGTTTTCTTGTTTTTTCAGTACCTAAGAAAGATGGTATGTGGATAATGTGTGTTGATTATAAAGAATTTAATAAGATAAACATAAAAAATAGGCACCCTCTTCCATGGATCGATGATTTGCTAGCTCAGTTAAAACATACTAGGCAATTTTCTAATCTTGATTTGAAATATGGATACCACCATGTGCAGATAGAGGAAGAGGAAATTTGGAACATTCAAGACATGAAAAGAGTTAAATGAGTGGTTGGTTCTACCATTAAGGCTATGTAAAGCACTGGCTACCTTTATGCAGTTGGTGAATGAGGTAATGAGGCCATTTATTGATTCCTTTGTCATTTTTTATTTGGATGATATTCTTGTTTTAATAATACTTTGATGAGTATATGGTTTATTTAAGAAAAGTTTTACAAGTTTTTAAGGAGAACCAGTTGGTGTTGAATGAGAATAAATGTGAGTTTTCTCAACGATCACTTGTCTTCTTGGGGCATGTGGTTAGATATGGGGAGTTGAGGATAGACCCAACCAAGATAGAGGCCATTTTGAATTGGCCTAAGCCTTCTAAGGTGGCTACAGGAAGGAAGTTTGTTGGCGTAGTTTAGTATCTACAAAAGTTCATCAAAAACTTGTCCTCCATAGTTGCTCCTTCGCATTTTATTACAGAAGGCCTAGTAAGACTTTTTTCTGGCGTAAGAAACAACAAGATACATTTGAGATTTTTAAATATAAGATTATCCATGCTCTAGTTTTAACTTTGCCTAACTTACGGATTCCTTTTGAGGTGAAAATAAATGCTAGTGGCTATGTTATGGCGGTTGTCCTACTTTAAGGTGGTAGGCACATATGTTATCATTATGAGTTGTTTCATGGTGTAATTATGAATTATTGTACATATAATAAGGTATTGTATGCTCATGTTCAAGCGGTCAAGAAATGGAAGCGCTATCTCATGGGTAAAGAAACTATTATTCATAAAAATCATTAACCTCTTCAATATTTGCAAGCTCAAAACAAAATTTAACAAAATAGACACTATAAGTAGATGAGTTTCTTGCAATAACTTCATTTAGTTATCAGGTATAATAAAGGTGTGACTAACAAGATAGCTGATATGTTGTCTAGACCTCCTTTAATTTTAGCTAAGGGTGTTATAACTCTTCTTGAGCCTTTTGTGGATATGTCTTACATAGAAGGATATGAGAAGATTCAGATTTTAGGAGCCATTCCCTTAAGCAAAGAAGCCCTAAGTCATGGGTTTTGAGCATAAAGGATAGTTCTATCTCCAAGATGGGTTGTTAGATAAGAAGGGTAAGCTTTGTGTGCCTGAGGAGGAAATATTTCATTTGATGAGAGAAGAGCATACTTCTAAGGTTGTAGGAGATTTTGGTGTTACACAAATTGTTGCTCACTTAAAAAGGTATGTTTAATAGCCTAATATGTAATTTGATGTTGTCAAGCTTATCGGAGGTTGTATTTTATTGATTTGGTTCCAACTGCAAGAGGTTGAAATACCTCCAAAAACACACAAACATTTTTGCAAATAAAAACCTGAAGCTTCAAAATAGTTTTCTTCTCATTCCAGAATCCACACTAATATTTTATATCATTACAATCTTCCTTTTATTTCACATAAGACTCTAAAAAAACCATAAAATGTCAAAAAAATGTAAATTGCGATAAAACCCTAAAATGCCAAAAATCATCTACAAGTAAAATAGGCTCAGACGGAAACCAAATTTTGCATGCATAAATATTCCTTTATAAATGAAAGGTCACACCAAATTTTGGATTAATTATATAAAGCATAATATAGGTCATTAAAATTCTGAAGTTCTAGATCAAAAGTAAAAAAAACGTTTAGAGCCAATTTTAGACCACTAGATGAATGGAATCCTGACCCCGAAAATATGCCAAAATGGAAAAAAAAATTGTTAAAAAAGTTGTTCATCGACATAATACAAGTTAATCTTTACCACCCTAGTAAAATTTCAAGATGATCCAACGGTCAAATCAAAAGTTTTACGGCCTTCAAAATTTATTCTTCCTGGATCATTCTCCCCTTGTTGAAAAGAATTTTTCTCCTGTCGATTTTAGTTCGACGGAATTCATGCAAATATTCCATTTTCAATATTTTTTAACTCTCGAATAAGGAATCCAATTAAGGGTCTTCCTGCTACAAACATTTCCATTATACCAAATATCTATTGTAGCTGCCCATGTCAAGTAGTGAATTTCTTTTGGTCTAAGACACACATTACCCTGTACCAAATATTTGTTGTAGCTCACATTTGCTAGTTATGCTCCAGATTTTACTTCTTCCTCCTCCACGATCATTTTCCTCGTGACCGAGAAACTTATATAAGCTAGAAACATTAAAAACTAGTGAAATAGTCAAAGCTATGTCTAGGTAGCTCCACGTTCTAGGCATTATCACTTGTTTTCTTAAGAATTCATACATGACCCAATCTTCTTATACTTTAGTTTATTGGATGTACCCTTTGGAAACCTCTCATTTATAAGATAAAAATTAACCATATACTCCTTCTTCAAATATATTTAATGTCCTACTCACATCTACAACTACTTTATATTTTTCATTACTGACTTTTAGACTTTTCCCTTGAACTTATTCCTGTAATTATAGACATGTTTTCTACGAATTCTTCTACATCATCACCGGTTTTATCTTCGCTAGGTTGCACAATTAGATACTAGGACTCCCTTAGGGTTTCTACCATAGACAATCTAGAAAGGAGACCTTCACTAGTGAACCTGCTTACCAAGTTGTTATAACGTAACTCATCTTGTAGTAATGTCAACTCATATTGTTTCAATTTTTCTCCAACTATGCAATGTAGGAGATTTACCAAACATTATGTTCAGTACTTCTATCTACCCATCAGTATGGAGATGATATGCACTAATGAACAGTATTTATGTCCCCATTTTACTACACAGGGTTTTCCAAAAGTGACTCAAATACTTTGTGTCCTGATCTAAAGTGATCATTATAGGAACTACATATAACCTAACCACTTCTGAAATAATAAATTTGCAAGTTCTATGGAAGAATAATTAGTTGTCCATACAAGAAATTAAATGTGCGATATTAGATAATCATATCAACCAAAACAATATATATAATCATTCCCTCATTGTGTGTTAGGAAGTCCTAACATGAAATCCATACGTAAATAAACCCATTGCTCTGCAAGGATAGGTAATGGACTATACAACCTAGTATTCTATGCATGACCTTTAGCCATTTGGGATACTCTACATCTTGCCATGAACCTACTTATGTCCCTCATTACCTTTGGCTAATGCCCACATAATTTTCTATAACAAGGTGACAAGTTTCTTACTTATACCAACAGGGTCTATACCAATCCCCCATTATGCAATTCTCTTATAATATTTTCTCTCATTGAACATGAAGGGATGCTCAATTGTTTTCCCTTAA
Source organism: Taxus chinensis (assembly GCA_019776745.2). Taxonomy (NCBI): domain Eukaryota; kingdom Viridiplantae; phylum Streptophyta; class Pinopsida; order Cupressales; family Taxaceae; genus Taxus; species Taxus chinensis. The sequence goes on along the minus strand of CM034150.1, from coordinate 153,014,145 downwards.
ATTATAAGCTATGATGACACACAATGAATAAGTTTTACAACCACTAGAATCAATTGTAGGGTCCTTACATGGTGACACACAACGTCATCACTATCATAGTGGCGACATTATTATACAATTCCTTAACTGCCTCAAACCCTACAACATCATTTTCCATTGTTGTCAAAAGTGCTACACACTTACTCAAAGCACCGGTGTACATATCCCAGAGTAACGTCGAGCACTCCAAATACTCCGCAATTGCGGTTAATTATCTCCCTTCACACAAAAATGAGGACACATCATCAATAACGCTGAACTTCTCTCATATGAATCCACGAATTAATTAGGACTACGAAAATTAATCTCAGTCACATATCCAACAGGATACACCCTAATTAACAAACTTCCGTGGCATGCATCAACATGTTCTATCTAGACTAATTAATTATTATTAATTACAATAGCTTTGTCTTTCATTTACACCAATATATCACATTACTCTTCCAATTGATCCACCATCCACCATGCATAATAGCATCACAATCGTCCTAATCCATTCCTCTAATTAGGTTCGAGAAGCATGACACCTACCTACTCTAGATAATCAAATGTAAGTGTAAGCCAAAACACCCCCAATTATTCATGGTATTTGCTAAGTCTTGTATTTGTGTGTGTATAAATGTAAGGTTACGTTTTACAAAGCAACCTTATCCATTCCTAATCAATAATTTTACCCTTATCCCACATGCAAAGGGATGAAGTTCTCTTACTTTATACCAAAGGGCTATATCCAACCAACACCTCACTATGTAATTCTCTTATACCTACACCTAAACTTCATTTAGACTAGACAGGGATACACAATTATTTATCCCAATAGAATAAATAGCTGATCCCTCATGAAATAATAAGAATTCACCACTTGAAGCATTGTAGGGTCTCTTACATTGTCTCACAACATGCATAGGTCATATAGAGGTGTCACCTACAGGGTACAATGTAGCCTCAACTTTGATCAAGCTCCCACTACTATTTTTCATTGGAATTATGAAGAAGCAACCACATTTGCCTACTCAAGGCATCAGAAACTTGATCCATGCTTACTTGACTTATTGATAATCTAGAGACAAAAGAATATTCCTACAAAACTTTAGAAACCCAATGTTAATTCATAAGTTACTGCATTTAGTTTCTTAGTATTAGTCTTGTTTAGCTCTCATCTTTGATGGTGTTTAGATTTTGTCATTAGCTTTGTTATAGAACTATTTAGGTGGTAGTTCTTATTCATCTAACTTAGGTTAAGCACAGAACCATGCACATAACTGACAACTTGATTCTGTTTACCCGACTTATGCTTTAAGACAAAAGTATATTATTGTAAAAACAAAACCCATTTGCATGCCTGAATTCATTTAGATTCTTCACTGAAGAATGTTTACATGCGACAAGGCTTCTTGACTCAGTATAGAGTCCAAATTCCTAAGCTACCTAGTGAGTGAATCTACAATCAACCTCAAAGTCCTTTCTAATAATATGGAAATACCAAATCATAGGTAGCCTCTAACACTTTCCTTTTCAAAAATTCAAAGTTTAGATTTTCACTATTGCATACCTTAGGTCTATACAAGCTCCTTTCCCTCAGTATAGCTCTGTTATTGGAGAAATGAGATGCATTACTAATCAATTCTTGATGAAATTCCTAAAATAAGTTGGAAATCCACAAAAATTAGGTGAACATCTTTCCCATTTCTTGGAATAAGACAATTCCGAAATCGCCTATCACTGTTGCTTCCTTCATCCATACAAACTCTGACATGATAAACCCTAAAAACACTAGGGTTTTGGGTGACTAACAATGCTACTGAAATTCCTGTATGAACTTCCTATAAAAAGTTTAACCAATTTTAGATGTAAGACTGTGAACCATTTTCACATGTCTTATTGATTATATGCCATATCATAAAATTAGACAACCATAAACTTACCATTGAATTCTCGCAATATTGTGTTCGTCAATCTCATGAATGTACTGGGTGTATTAGATAGCCCAAATGTCATCACAATCCACTTGTACAATCCATTTTTTTTTTGACATTCATTTTCCATTCATCCCCTTCACGGATTTCGAATCTTGTAGAACCCACTCCAAAGGTCAATCTTACTAAAATATCAAGATCTCGCTAGCACATTTGTCATATCATCCAATCTTGTAATTGGAAACCGATTACTTAATTATGATTTTATTTTTTTCCCTACTATCGACACACATTCTCTAGTCTCCATATATTTTTGGGATTCAATTCCACTAGATTTGCACATGGACTCATACTTTCCATCACATAACCATTTTTGTATTAGATATTGCACTTTCCTATTAAAATCCTCACTCTTTGACATACTCATCCTATAGCCTTCCTAATTTGGAAAAGCTGATCCCGGGATCAAATAAATATAGTGTTGTATATCCCACTTAAGAGGAAACCCATCTCATATCTCATTTGGTATGAAAACCTTGTATTCTTCTAGTAACTTTTCTTCCACAAAGGGTATATCAAAGGCCTCTATTTCTACCTTATTTTAAATTAGTGCATAACAACCACCAACTTCTTCCCTTTGTGTAACAAACTCTTTTGTAGCCAGCAAGCCCACACTCTTCTCTTATTTCTTAAAGGGTAACAAGAACACCATTACACCATCCTTCATAAAAATAAGAGATGGCAACCTTTCTATAATATTTTCATGGCCTCCTTAGTGACATACAAAATGCATCCATTAGGATAACATCACACCACACCTCATCCTTGTAGGTATGCCCAATCAAAAACTTTATAATGTGTATTTTATCTATTATTACCTTGTTTCCTTTCTTGAACCATGATATACAATAGGGATATGGGTGCTTCTCACATTTCCAACTAAATTTATCAACCATCACAGTTGAGACATATTTTCATAACTACCACCATCAATAATAATTTTGCATACATTTACTCCATAGATGCATCTTGTTCAAAAGATATTTTTCCACATCCAAGAATCAACACCAACACCATCTTGTTCTTTCTCCTTCATCGGGCTGATCATTCTCCTCCTTATCATGAGGGTTTCACCAAAGTCTGTAGTAACCTCCATTTCTTCATCCTCTTCACCTTCAAAACATTTTACTCATGGTTGTTCTCCTTTCCATCTATTATGTGTAGGATAGTACAAACACTCAAAAGATTTGTGCCCTTCTTCACCACATTTATAATAGGTAAACTTCCCTTTGAGGGATATTCCAGCCCTGTCCTCCATTATAACCTCATCCCCTCTAAAACCCCATACCTTTTTGGTAGTTACCACACACTTTAACCCATGATTTTCCGTGACCTTCTATGCATTAGAGGATTCACCCTTTACAGACTCAACTATACCTATACCTCTCATTGGAGATGATGATTGACCTCTCTTCACACCACTTCGAAAATTAATCTTCTTGTTATTTTCTTCTACTTTTGATGTGAGTTGATAAGCATCATATCGGCTATGGATATGGAGCATACTCAGCTCATCTTATATGGTATAATTCAACCCATTTATATACCTTGTAGCCTTCTGTTTTTCAGACTCTCTCTGTTCCACTTTGATTAAAAACTTGTAAAATTCATTGCTATACTCTTCAATGTTGAGATCCTTCTGTCTTAGGTTTTGAAACATTCGAAAGAGTGTCTGAGCATAATCTACAGGAAGAAATTTGTTGGCTAGATTTTCTGAACAACTGAAAACCTAGGTATTCATGAGATAAATCTTCCTCATTTACTAATGAGGCTCCCATGTAAGATTTTGTCAGTTATATGTCCTAATATCTATTTGTTGGTATTACTTTAACTATTTAGCTCATGAACCATAGCTAGACAGTTCTGCAGCAAGTAAGCAACTGTAAAGAAAGGAAAAATCTGTAGAAGAGGAAAATAATAGGAAACAAAAAGAAAGGAGACAAGATGTGCAACCCAATCAATAGTTTACAGAGTTGATCGCATGCACATAGATTAAAACAAATAGATCATGAAATACATAATTCAAAGCAAAGGGAACTTTCAGATTTAGATCTAGAATAACACAAAGTTTATGAATAGATCTAGAAATAAATACGAGACGAATGCACCATTGACACAAAGTTCTCCGGAAATCACTTCTCCATTCCTTTGCTTGCAAAAAGCTATCAAGGGTCTCAACTCAGAGTCTGGAACACAAGAATGCTGATTATAAATTCTGATTCTTTAACCCGTAGGCTCTTCCTCTATTTATAGTGTATAAAGGGCAATTACAAATAGGAAGCTTTAAATGAATTCCCGCATGCGGAAGCTATGAAAAGGGAAATAACTGGTAATCTTCCTCCTGGAATTCCTATTTGCATGACATGCATGATTTATAACTAAAAAATAGAACTTCTTATTTTGCATGTCTACCACCTATTTCCAAGTAATTGACTTCTTCAAGTAACGACTTTTAAACTAATCACTTAAGTTTTATAATTTAATTGATAGCTCAATTACTTTGTCAGAGAAAATAAAAGAAAGAAGAAGAAAGAGGAAAATAAATTAGAAGAAAGTTGCAACACTTCTAGTCTTGTTCTTTTTCCATATTATGCATGCAGTTGACTCTTTTGACTTTGATTCTCACCAAGCTGGATCTGGAAGTAGCTGATTGTGATTTGTTTGCGGGTATTTCCTTTGACTTGTCTTCCCTTTTATCCTTAAAGCTTTTGCAATTCTTCTTCAGTACATGCAAAGTAAATTCAATGAAGGATAGACCTGGAAGATTGGGAGCACATGCACAAGATTTTGGAAGGAATTTCCCATGCATTGACTTCTACACAAGCTGTGTCAGAAACAAGAGGATGAATTTTTTGTTGGAAGCCTTTACAATTATGACATTTGGATTTGTCAATTAAGTCGGTGATAGGTTTAGGGCCAATGTCTGCATCATTGACATCAGCAAATCTCGAAGCTATGCATGATTTTGATGATCCTTTTGTTTCATCATGCTTCATCATGGCTGGAACAATCTTTGTCTGAGCTCTTTTTCTTTTAATGATGTCAGAATCCCTTGCAATTGTATCAATTTGTGCAGATCTAGAAACTTCTTCAGATTTGGAAGATATATTCAGTGTACCTGACATTGATTTGAGCACCTGTGATGGATACCTACAATTTTATTCAGAAAAAGATGGAGTTCAGAGCATGAACACTTGATTTTTATGACAAAAATCTGCATATAAAACCCGCTAGCCTAAAATTTGAGGCTTTACTTGCATGCAAAGCAAGCATAAATATTTTCAACTTCACCTGGGCACTTATACCAACATGCAGATAATTAACAAGGCTTAAATCAAGCTCCTCCAACCCTAGGCGCCAAACTTTGAAGCTTTTCGGCAATGAAAAACACTTTTTGATGCAAAAATCCTCCTTCCTTGGGCGCCAAAACTGTCCAGGCTGTAATCCTATGCAAAAAGAATTAATTACATCTTCACTATGACAGCCCATGCTTATATAACCCTCAACATTCTATTTCTAATAATTGTCCACCCTATTCCTGACAATTAATTAATAAACAATGATGTTTATTCACCCAAATTGGGCACCTATTTTTGCATGCTGCTGGCTGCCATTAAATAAATTTAATTTATTTATTTTTACCATGTTACCTTTAGTTCACTTTGGCTTATCCTCATGCATTGACTTTCTATTCATCCTGGGCGCTAAAATTAGGCAAAGCAGCTATTAATAAATACCATTAATATCAATGTCTAATCACCAAATGGGTTACACTTTTTGACATGGGTGAATTCTAAATTTAAAAAAGTGGAGGGAATTTCCACCCTGCACCACAGCTCTACAAATCCCTTCTTCCACTTAAGTGATTTACCTTTCATCATGGGAATTTTTACCCTGCAAGGCAGGTAATAAATTCCCACCTGCCTGTTGCTTCTAATTTTCCCACTGCAACTTAAGTGACTTTCCAAAAAAGTGCGACTTGCATTAAAATTAGCCTTCTTTGAAAAAGTGTGACTTGTTTAGGTGAATAAAACCTTCTAATGGGAAAAGTTAGCCTGCTAGGCAGATAGAAAATTCCCATCGGTACTTTAAGTGATTTTTTCTTTATTTTATAATGGGAATTTTTACCTTGTAAGGTAGGTAAGAAATTCCCACCTGCATGTCGCCTCTAATTTTCCCATCGTAGCTGAAGTGACTTTGATTTCATGGGAATTTTCACCCTGCAAGGCAGGTAATAAATTCCCACTTGCCTATTGCTACCAAAAATCCCACTGCAGCTTAAACCAATTCATTCCCAAAAAGTGCAACTTGCCTGGGAGAGGCTTTTTGTGCATGATTTCATCATTTTTGGTTAGAAGCTTACATTTTGAGGCTAATTCCTTTTGGCGTTGTGTTAGTAGATGATCTCTAGATGCTTCGGGAAATTAAACAGACTATACTGGTGAAAGAATTGACCTAGGGGAATTTCACAGAGGAACCAAGGAGAAAACCAAAGAAAAATGCAAAAGAAATAAATAAAAGCGAAAAAAATTGTCAGAAGTTGCAAACAAAGCCTTGAATTCATTTCTGGTGAAAACCCTAATGAGATGAGTGAATAATGGCATGCAAAACTTCAATAGGATTCAACCGGAGCACAATTTACTTCAACTGGGGCATTATTTATTCAGTAAATAATTAAATAAAAATTTCCCGCAGACAAAACTTGGCGGAGGGATAAAATGAGTTTGGGCATTTGGATATTTGTCGAAATTGGCTCATATGATTCACTGGGAATATCCTAACATAATACAAACATCTTCTAGCAATAAAAACACAAAAAGACCTGTTATTTTAAAAGGATGATTTTTTTTTCAAATGGGTGGTCCCAGTTTCAGGGTGAAATCTAGGGACACCAAAGCTTTTCTTCCAGCTTCTTTATCATTTTATTCCAGTTTCAAATCTTGCCTTTTCCATTCCTTTGTCCTTCATTATGTAGGTGATCCCACTAGATCAATGCATGTCTGGCCAACTTAGTGCATGCAAAATTAACCTTCTTTTCCTCTAAAAGGGTTTTCCACTCAAAGAACTTTTCCATGCTATTCAACTCCTCTGGTCATAACCCCCACCATAACCAGGAACATTAATCTTGATGCCATTATTCTTTCCCTTTAAAGCTTGGATCAATCTCTCCTCAAATGGTCTCTCATTCAAGGTGTATTTATCTCTCTCATTTTCTTCTTCATCTTCTCCTTCATTCATTAATGGAGGTACTTCTTTAGTAGCACTATCTGGGTTTGCATCCCCATTTACATGTCTCCTTCTAAGGCGGGTAACTTCTCTCGTGAGCTCAACAACTTGTCTCTGTAGCTCTTACATATGCCTATTCATCTGGGCATAACCTCCTCTCCCATGTCTAGCCATGCTGATATAAAATAGAGGCAAAAATTACATAGAAAAATGTAATATATTACCTTAAGTATTCCTGCAATATCAAAATCCTACTCTGATACCAATTGATGTAGTTCCAGCTGCAAGAGGTTGAAATACCTCCAAAAAACACACAATCATTTTGGCAAATTAAAACTAGAAGCTTCAAAATAGTTTTCTTCTCATTCTAGAATCCACACTAATATTTTACATCATTACAATCTTCCTTTTATTTCACATCTACTCTAAAAACCCCTAAAATGCCAAAAACCCTAAAATACTGAAAATTACCCATTAGCAAAACACCTCGAAAGGGCCCCTAAATTTGTGTGCCAAATACTCCTTCATAAATTAAGGCTCGCGTAAAATTTTGACTTATTCTAAAAAGCACAACAAAAGTTATTAAAACTCTAAGACCTGGTCAAAAATGAAAAAACGTTCAGAGCCAATTTTAAACTACTAGATGAAGGAATCCAACCCCGAAAATGTACCAAAATGGCCACAATCTTTCAAAAAAATTGGCCCCAGCATAATACTAATGAATATCTACCACCGTGTAAGATTTTAAGATGATCCAACAGTCAGATCAAAAGTTATGGCCTCCACAAGTTATGTGCCTACATCATTTATGTAGTACTAACAATCCTAGTAACAGAAAGTTAGGGTTATATATGGCATTAATAGTTCCTTTTAGGGAAAAGAACATAGTGGCGCGATGGAGGGAAAGAGTGTGAACCAAATGGCTGAGAAGGAGGTCGATTGCAGGTAACATAATGTTACACAGGTCAAGAAGGGAACATCAAATGGTATCGGCCGCGTTTTGAGGGAGTCAGTGGTTGGTGGTGGTGTGCTAGACCAAGTTGGCCGAGATAAGGAGGCGGAGTCATGCCCTAACCCTAGGGATTTAAAAATGACCATGTATCCATCTGAAGCTGGTGATCAGGGCAGGGACGATAGTAAGAATAAGGGAGTTAAAGATTCAGACAATCGTGGCTCGGTGCATACCCAGAAGGCTACCTCCTTCAAAGATGCACTTGAAAATAAGGGAGGCTGATCCTTGGGAAAGAATACATCAAATAACCAGCCCTATCTGGTCGATCTAGCCGAGGAAATTCCTTTGCTCGCCATAGAAAATCTAGAAGTTGAAGAATATTTCAAAACCCTATCATGGGATGCGATCATTGACAAGTTTAATGGTTTTTGGAATTCCTCCTCAGATTTATATCAGTGGGTTTTCGAAAATTGGACCAAAAAATGTGAAATATCTCTCTATTCCAAAGGCTTTTTCATTTTCCATTTTCGGGAACCTAAAGATTACCAGCGTTGCTTGATAGATGGTCCCTGGTTTTGGGGACATGCAAGTTTATTTATCACTCCATGGTTCCCATATTTCGATCTGAATACTTATTCAGTGGCCAAAACACCAGTTTGGGTCAGGCTTCCCAACCTCCCCTTACATCTGTGGTATGCCCTGGATGATATTGGGAACATTTTGGACAAATTTATAAAAGAGGACCTGGACAGAACACATTCGGGTTTGTGTTCGTTTGCCCGAATTTACGTTGAAATTGATTTAAGAAAAGGAATACCTGATTGAATCAACCTTAAATTTGATGATTTTCAACATACCCAGGTCTTAGACTATGAGAATACTACATTTTGATGTAGATTATGCATAAATACGGGCCATTTGTAAGCTTCATGTCCCTTCAATAAGAATAAAAAATCCGGGAAAAAAACTGGATCGACATCTTTGAGTGGTTGGGGTTCTGTAAACCCGAATTTGGTAACTGCATCAAATTTTAAAGATAATCTAAATAATTTTACCTCTGATGGTAAAATGGATACAAAGAAGAATGATACAAAGAAGAATGATACAAAGATGGAATTTTAAGAAAATCACCTGGTTATAGGTGGTTTGAAAAGGGGACATACTTCTGAAAGTTTGAAATCAGAGTAGGATTCAGTGCCAAAAAATTTGATGGCTTCGGAAAAACCTAGTGACCTTGTGTTGGTTATCTCATCTAATCTAGGCAAATGGCAAGAGGTAAAGAAGCAGAAAAATAAAAAAGGATGCATGTGCAACATTGATGATTATTTTCCATCCTAGGGTGGGAAGTATTCCTAGGATAATTTTATCTTTGTTAAGTTGGTAGGCAGCCGTTGTTTTGGCTATTGTAGCCCTTTTGTTCTCATGAGGAGTTGGCCTCGTCTTAAGGATTAGGGAATGGGTCCCTTCAACCTGCTTTATCAATAAATAAAAATTCCTTTTAGGCCATCGGAAAGTATATCCATGTATTTTGTAGGTGGGTTGTTTATGTCAAAGAAGGGTCGTGACTTTCTCTTTGTGGTTGTGAACTAGTTTAATAAGATGTGTATTTTTATTCCTTATAAGAAAACCTTTAAGGCCAATGATGCAACTAAGACATTTTTCGCTAATATCTAGGTTCATTTTGGTTTTCCTAACTCCATTATTTCAGATCTAGAATCAAAATTTATTGGCAAGTTTTGGGCTACATTATGGGAGAAGATGGATACAAAATTGAAGTGGTCTACCGCTTTCCACCCACAAACTAATGGGGAAACAAAAGTGGTAAATATAACATTGTTCAACTCTTGAGAGGGTATAATAGAAAGCATCCCAAGATGTGGGATTTAAATTTAGTATATATCCAACATTTTTATAACCGGGAAATTCATGCTTCTGCTAGTAAAACTCCTTTTGAAACTTGTTTTGGTTATCTACCTACATGTGAATTTGATGTTGTTTTGAGACCACCATATAGGGACAATGTGAAAATGGATCTGGAAGTTCGCAGAGCTAATAAATTCATTGAGAATATCAACAAGTTCACCTCCTTCTACAAGCGAGGTTGGAGGAGTCATGAGCCAAACATGAAACACAACATCATCATTATAGAGCTGAGCATTCTTTCCTTGTTAGGCATAAGGTATGATTGTCCTTAAGTAGAGATAGGATCCAAGGTGTTGCTAAAAATATCAAGCCTTTGAGGTATGGTCCATTTGAGATTCTAGAACAAGTGGGCAAGGATGCTTTTAGACTTGATTTTCCACCTTACATGAAAATATATTTAGTCATCAATGTTGAGAAATTATGTCTCTTTGAGCCATCTATGCTAGAAAATGAAAAGGAGGATTTTTTTTCTACCCTCAATTGAAGATATTTCTCCTGATAGTCAAATAGAGTTGGAGAAGGATGTTGTATTGCAATGAAAGGAAATGACAACATGAATATGAGAGAAAGAACATTGGCTTATTGGGTTAAAGAATAAAATACCTAGCAAAGTTAAATGGTATTCTAGAGAAGAGGTGGGGAAGAAATTTCCTCACTTAATCAGTCCTTGAAGCTTTTATGGACTTAAAAGCCTCAAATTGGGGAGGTATGATTCAAAATCGAATTTAGATATAGCTAACTCACATAATTCAAATTATAAGCATAGGACAAAAGACATTTATTATAAAATCACAATAGAGCCTATATGTTTTGATTAGATATTTGGATTCCTTTTGAAAAATACACACTTTCAAAAAAAGGACATTCAATTTCAAGTTTGTACATAAAAGTTGTGGCCTCTGGAAAATTGAGGATTTTTTGGTGACAAAACTGCCCGTGATGACAGAGTGGAAATTGCATAATTGTCAGTGGCGATTACACAACCACTAGTCTATGGAAAGTGGTGGTTTTATCACATGACAACAAAAAATGTCTAAAATGAAATGGATGAGAATGATCCATCTTGAAAAATGATTTCTTGGTAGTTTCTCATGGCAGGGGCATCTTTGCAAGTCTTTCGGGTGTCAATTATCTCTAAGGAAGGTCAGAAGAGTTATTGAATTAGATTCACATTGCTCTTGATAAGCAATTTAGAGTCTTTATCCAAAAATTTATAGAGTTCCTACCAAGGAGTGATGTATGAGAGTGCTGGAGAGTGGAGAGAATGAATGAAAAAGCGCTAGCAAAATATTTAATAAGCCTTGGAGAGAGTTTTCCTTCCATGTAAACATGAAATGATGAGGCCAAACAAACACCAACCAAATTATAATAGGCAAAACAAATTCTCAAGAAAAATTCATGTAATCCTCCTTATTCTCTGTCATCTCAATTACATAAGAGGTCCTCTTCTTTGAATTGCAAAAGGCTCCTAATTAAACTCGACTTTTAATTCAAACTTGACTAGGCTTGCTATTTTTAATAAAACTTACTATTTATAGCAATAACTATTTTAAGTAAGTTTTACACTTTTTTTAGATCCTACAAATTTGCATGCTTTATCCACACACATATGTTAGCTTATTTCTTGTGTTTCAACTCAAGTTGACTCATAATTGCAAGGATACGCTAATTTGAAAATTTTGGAAAATTTGAAAAATAAACTTCAAACCCAATTTTCAAGCCCTAGATGGATGTTTTCAACCTTCGAAGAATGATTGAAAGGTGACATAAGCCACTAGAGTATCTCATAACGATGTACATATTTTCAAGAGCTTTATGTAAAAAAATTGGAGTCATTTCGGTTCTCGGATCAAAAGTTATGTCCTTTGCAAGGAAGACCACCAAATCCGCACCAAAATTGCAGTATGATGTACAAACAATGAATTGCATAGTGGAGGGGAGTGTTATTACCTCATATGTTGAAGTTTTTTTCCTTTATTGGGTTTCTCTAGGATAAATCTTGTGTTCTTGTGTGCTTATACTTGTTCTCTTCTTCCTTTGTATGTGTTTTATAAGCTATAGATTCATTTCCAGCATGTTATAGCTCTGGCTTTCATGCGAATTTGAGTTATGCATCACTTTATTTGAATTGGAACAAGATGTATCCATGTTGGTGAAACATAGTGTGGAATATCCAACTAGCTTACAGATCAACTAGCTTAGTGTGGAATATCATTAAATTGGCCACCATATTGAGTTGAATGCTCTTATCCACCATAATCAATTATGAAGCGTATGTAGTTGTTGGAAAGCTTGGCCTCAAATTTTTGCATGAGATTCATAGTATACAATAGAGAGTTTTTTGCGAGTTCTTTGACAAGACTTTCAACACATGTGAGTATAAAGACATTTTTGTAGAACTCTTGTAGAAGTTGTGGTTGGAGCTTGTGATGCACTTTCATGGCAAATAACAATTTTATGCTCTTTTATGTGGGAATATCCATGGATTGTATCCAACATCTCCATACATACCCAACCAAAACCTTGATACAATAAAAACATTACTACCCTCCTCGCAATCATATGCATTATTTTTCAGCTCAACAAGTTGCTAGTGTGTGAAGTAGAGTGACATGTAAATGATCGATCGCGTCGACTGCAAAATTTTGAGGCCATCCCACATGCAGTGACTTATTTTAATGCACACCACCACTCCTTCGCATCTCACTTTTGTAACTCGTGCCACCACTTACAACCATTATTAATTGGAAGTTTAAAAATGGTTTTTCTTTTAACATACAAAGTTACATGTACTGCAAGGGGCAAAAAACACATAAAATTATCACCCTCCATTACATTTAAGTTTTTTTTTCCATGACTTGTGAGGTTTTGGGAACCGTTAGAATTCATGGAGATTTAGGGTAGAATGAGCACATACAAACACAAATCTCCCTCCATTGCAAACTACCTCTAATTTATCGCGTCCTTACTCGCTTCTCCTCAACATTCCCACCAATGGATAATAATACACCATAACTCTACCTAGGGCACCCCTCAAACACCATTCTCAAATTATCCTCTTCATTTCTTTTGTAAATTCTTCTCACCCAACACCACACCCATTGCAACCACACTGCCCTCTTTTCATTTGCATGTACATTGGATTTAGTGGGAAATTCATTATTGAAGAAGTTCTGCCAAAAGGACATTTTGAAAATAGTTATATGGTTTACTGCTTTCAAAAACATTTAGTTTTCTTTACAAATTACTCGTGGAGCACTTATGGAAAAAAACATCTTGAAAACAATTATATTTTCTTGTCTTGAATTTTTCTTTACCTTAAAAAAATAGAAAAAATGAAAAAATTATGTCCAAGACAACTAATTGAATGACAGTCCTAGGAAGTATTTTTAACTCCATGTTCATCCTATATCGACCCATTCGCCAAATCAAAGTTAATATATACATTTTAAATATCTACTCCGTAGTTTCATTGGCTCTTCTTCATATTTAGTGATTATTAAGTCCATAAACATCCTACAATAATAAATGTTGGGTCTTAAGGATAACATGCAAATAATGACATTTTTATGATAATATATTTTTTTAATTGTTGAGCCATAAGGACAAACATGTGAATAATGACATTTTTATGATAATATAATTTTTAAAATTTTATAATATGGTTATGCGCAGTGAATGCTCGGCCTTGTCATACGCTGCCATCGCATCACACCGCCGATCTTCAGATCCAGGCGGGAATATCTGCATTAATTTTGTATTGATCGCCTTTATGCCCCTTGGGTGGTGGCTTATATAATGACCACCTCCACGAGCCATGCATCCATTGATGTTGGTCTTAACGTGAGAGCTCTGGACAATGGCACCGAAAAGAGAGAGGAAGTTTGTTCCGAAAGTCTTCGATGAGGTAAGGATTCTGATACTCCTTCCCCAGATATTGTGCTTGATTTACCTACTTTTGATAAAGCCTACAACTAGTTTGAATCTTTTTCTCTTGTTGCTTATTTTGTGGGCCGAGTTCCCCCTGAGGGTATCCTCCGCTAATGGATCCATAACCATTGGCAACCCCACGGAGTCAAGGTGGAGGGAGTCCAGAATATGACTAAGGGTTTCTTTCTGTTTCACTTTGCCAATGTTGAACATTACAAAGCTATTGTCAACCATGGTCCCTGGTTTATTTGTAATAACCTTGTGGTGTTCTCCCACTGGAATCGGGATTTTCAAGTCTCCGAGCAAGCCAAACTCAAGATCCATGTTTGGATTGAATTTCCAGGTCTTCCCTTGCCTCTCCGGGGTTTTATTGACCAACTTATCAAACCTTTGGGTTGTCTCATTTGCCATGAGTAACCTAAGTTCTACTCGAATCGACCCCAAAAATGGGTATGTGTTGAGATTGATCTCTCGAAAGATCTTAAGGATACCCTAGATATACAGGTTAGGGACACATGTTTTTCACAGAAGGTCCTTTATATTGACCTACCCAATACTTATTTCCGGTGCCAATCCGCAGACCATATGATCAAGGATTGTCCCCTCATGACACAAAGCTCATTGCCAATTTCAGAGAAACCCCCGTCGGACCATAAATCCAACACCCCCTCCTCTAATGGTTGGACCACTGTCTCAGCCGAAAACCTTCGGCCCGCAACAAGCCCCAACAAGCTACCTATAAACTGGTGAATGCTTTTGCTTATGCTCCTGCGAAGCCGTCTGTTACAACCCTTCCCAAGCCCACCTCCGTTATTTCCTGTACCCCGCAAGCTACTATTGTCATCAGCTCCCACCCATCAGCTTCTGCTTTGTCACACCCCTCGCTACCTGAAACTTCAAACTTTTTAGATAACACTGCCAGTGGTTCGGCTGCTCAGATAGAGAGAAAACCTACCTTACGCCGTTCACGAAGTCCCTCTCCTCCTTTCGAGGAGGATTTTTCACAGAGACCTTGCTGATAGTTTGAGCTTGGAGATTATATGCATGGGAATGTGCGGCAAGTCACTTTTTCTAACCACTTTGCAGCATTAGCAGGCCTCGAGGAGGAAAACATGCACCTTGATAGTTCTCCATGATAGTTTACTCATGGAATGTCAGGGGGCTAACTGATCTGACTCGCAAATATCTTGTCAGGGACAGTTGTAATCATTTTGCAAAGTTTCAGGTGTTATGTTTGTAGGAAGTCAAAATCACAGGCTCCCATCTTTCTGCTGCTATGCGTACCATCTGGCCTAGTTCTCTCTTCCAGATGTCAACACATGATAATGGTCGAGGTGGTGTTGTCACTCTTTTAAGCCCTGACCTCACCTCCAACATCATATCATGGGGTTCTGAGCCCACCCATCAGGTGGTGTGGACCTTTTTTGTTTTGACGGCCACATTCTTGGGTTGGCTAATATTTATGCTTCCAATGATGCTTCTGAGCGCTCTTCTTTTTGGCGGTGGCTAGCTGATCACCTGCCCTCTGCTACTTGGCTTTTTTGTGGTGATTTCAACATGGTTGAATCTCCCGAAGACAAATTGGGCCGACTTCCTATGCGTTGGTGTGCTGGTGAGTGTGAAGCCTAGTCTTACTTGTGCAATAAGCTCTGTTTGTTTGATCCCAACCACCGCAAGCATTCTAATACTATCACTCCTTGGTTCACATGGTCTAATTTCAGAGATGGCGATGAAAAAGTTTATAAACGCCTTGACAAAGCTCTACTTTCAGAACAACAATGGTTCTCCTTTGATGCTTCACACAGCCTCACGGTCTCGGTCGTGGACAATGCTTTGGTCTCTGACCATAAGCTTATCTTCTTTGGGCTTCAATGGAAATTTCAGTGTCCCAAGCCCAAGTCCACTCAGTTCTATTTGAATACATCTCACCTCTCTCATCCTAAGACTTTGGATTACATAAGACGTATTTGGAATCTGGACCCGAGACCTATTGATGGGATTGGCTAGATTGATTGGTGGTCTCATGCCATCACTCGCACCACTTCCTTTCTTCGGCTGTATGGGAAACAAACTACTTTTTTTTCGTAAGAATGCTCATGAAGCCTCTCATATTGAATACATGAGAGCTATTCAAGAGCTTAATTTATCTCCTTTTAACACTCACATTCAAGTGCAAGCTGCTCATTGGAAGCATAAGCTTTAGGTTGAGGAGCACTATAAGGCTAGAGGAGCTCAAGTTCGAGCCAGACTGCACTGGCTCCGAATTGGTGATAGAGTTACTAAGGAGTTTTTTGCTTCTCTTAAATCTAATCAAACTCTCACCAAAATCAAAGCAATTAAAGAAGGCAATCAAAGGCTTACCCTTTTACCGGATATTCTGAAAGCTTTTGTGCATCACTACCATGCTGTGTTTGCTGCTCAACTCGCTACTCCGGCTCGTGATGTTGCTCTCCTCCAATGCATTGACGTTGTTCCCTGTAAGCTATCTGAAAGTCAATGCGTTGCCTGTGATCAGCCTCTCACTCTCGATGATTTGAAGGAAGCTGCTCTTTAGATGGCCTCTGATAAAGCCCTCGGGGTTGATGGTTTTCCCTGTGAGTTTTACCAGGCTCTGTGGCCCACTGTTGGTCCAGATCTCTACCAGGTCTATCTGGAAGCTATGTCCTCCAACACTCTGGGAGTTCTGATTAACCAGGGTAACATCAAATTCATACCCAAGGCTGGTGACCCTGAGCTTATCACCAACTGGCAGCCCATAACTCTGCTCAATGTTTCATATAAGATCATTGCTAAAGCTCTTGCTAATAGGCTAACAAACTTATTGCCTTTGATCATCAGGAGTGAGCAAACCGGCTTTATTAAAAACATATATATTTTAGACAACATTATTGCAGTGTGGGAGGGCATGGAGTATGCCCGTCAGACCTCTCAACCGACTCTGTTTGTTAAAATTGATTTTGAAAAAGCCTATGACAGAGTTGAGTGGCCTTTCATTTTGGCCATGCTCCAGGCTATTGGTTTTGAACCCTGGTTCATCCACTCTGTGAATATGCTCTTTCAAGATGTGGGTGCTTGTATTACTATCAATGGCCAATAGTCTGAGCGATTCTCTCTTCATCGTTCCATCCGACAAGGTTGCCCTCTTGCTCCTTCTCTTTATGTCATTGCTGCTGAAGGTCTCAGGTATTTGCTCACTAATGCTGCTAATTCCAGTTTAGTCAAAGGTATCCAACTACCTTCCTCTCCTAAGCACTTGATTAATGGTCATTTTGCTGACGACTCTTTTCTCACTCTGGCTGAGTCTGAGGCCTCTGTTGCTAATGCTATTCAATGTCTTGACACTTTTTGTCTTGCTTCTGGTTCTGCCATCCAATGGAAGAAAACCCAATGTTACAGACAGGCAATGGGTCCCAAACCTCCTTGGCTAGAGGGATTTCAATGGCTTTGGATTGAATCGGGTGTTCAATTTAAGTTTCTTGGCATTCCTTTTGCTTTTATGGCTTCCCTTGCTGACCTATGGAACTATGTGATCCAGCGGGTTGAGCAAAAAATCTCCTTTTGGATCACAAAGCATATGTCTCTTGCTGGCAAATTTCAAGTTTGTTCTAAGGTTTTGGCTGCCACTCATGTTTACTACTCCTCATGTTGGGCACCTTCTAAAGCTACTTATCACAGGTTGGAGAAAATTATGTGAGAATTCCTGTGGGCCAAATCCGAGGGGAATCATGGTTTTCATAGGGTTGCTTGGGATATTTGCTGTACGCCCAAAGAGATTGGGGGTCTTGGCCTTATCAACATTCTTTCAGGGCAGCTATTTTATATCATATTTGGAAATCTAGAAATGCTGCTATTTTTAATAAGGAGACAATGGATAGAAATTTTGTTATTTCTAACAAGCTTGCTGTCATCTCTAATGTCTCGCTTCAGATCCAGGTTCAAGTGGAGAAAGTCTGCATCGAGGTTGAACACCTCCAAACCCTGTTGGACCATTGGGGGAGCGCCCCTTGTGCTGTCAGTCACGTTCTGCCAGATTCTACTCGCCGCTACTCCCGCTCACAAGGTCGCCGCTCCTGTTCCCGTGGGTGACACAATTTGACAGGGGCCCGGTTCGTGGGCGGCGAAGCGCCTCTCCTCACCGGCGGGTCCCCTCTCCGCCTCCATCATGGGCTCCTCTTGCCCTTGGGGTGTTTGGTCGGTTGAGTGGCGGCGGCTCTGGGTGGCAGGCGCCTGATCAGTCAAAGTTTCCTAGGCTCTCATTGGCCATTTCGCCCTCCCGACGAGGAACCGAGGAGGAACAACCACAGACAGACGACTGGGACCCGATTGATAACACCCCCGCCACCACTCTTGGTGGTTGGAGTGATCGTCCGAAGAGCTCCCCTCAACCGCCTCCTTCCTCCATGTTCACTGTCGCCGCCTAGCTCCATGTCTGGAGATTTTTGTTGGTTTTCTGCAAATTTTGCTCAAACTTTTTTTTGATTGAAAAGCTTCTATCGAAATGATTTTATAACTTGTGCCACTCGTAGCCTTTAATGGCTACTATGATCTCGTATATGGGGTGTGATATTTTCCACCTGATTTTGTATGATTAGAATTGTACATTTTTCTCATCATTTATATATGGATATACTTTTCAATAAATTTTTTTTTTTATAATATAATTAAATTTAAAACTATATACAACTAATCAATAATTTCTTTAAAAATAATAACAATAAATTCAAATTAATATCTATCAATATTTTTTAAATATATATTTTAAAATATCTATAATAATTAATATAGAAAATAATCTATTTAATATTTTTCCAAATAATTCTATTTAAAATATCTATACTAATTATTAATATATAAAGAAATGGTAAAGCTTCTATTATCTTGATTATTATAATGCCAATATAATGAAAAAAAATAAAATACGCATGATTCATTGCAGACAAAGGTTTTGGACCACAGGAATACTTTCTAATTATCTATCTAGAACCAAAATAATGATAATAATGAAAGTCAACAATGAATGATAATAAAGAACCAAAATAATGATAATAATAAAGTCAGCAATGAATGATAATAAAGAACCAAAATAATGATAATAATGAAAGTCAACAATGAATGATAATAAAGAACCAAAATAATGATAATAATGAAAGTCAACAATGAATGATAATAATGATAATTAGAAAGTATTCCCGTGGTCCAAAACCTTTGTCTGCAATGAATCATGCGTATATATATTTTTTTCACTATATTGTCATTATAATAATCAAGATAATAGAAGCTTTACCATTCCTTTATATATTAATAATTAGTATAGATATTTTAAATAGAATTATTTGGAAAAATATTAAATAGATTATTTTCTATATTAATTATTATAGATATTTTAAAATATATATTTGAATGAAAGTCCTTGGCCGGCACGGATCCCAAAAAAAATACTATTCACTTGAGAGTCCCCCGAATGGGTACAAAACGGCGGAAGCGGAGTATATTTGTCGGCTCCTAATGCCAAATGCCACGCGTCAGATAGGTTCGTGGACGACGATTAAATTAAAATTTAAGCCCCCGGTCACATGAGGAGGAGCTTTGCCGCTTCTGTTCCGACCGAACCTTGCGGCGCATGCGACTCTGATTTCAGACAGACCAGCGAAATTTCAAAGATTAGAAGCGAGTCGCATCTATAAATTGGCTCATAAAATTCATAAAATTCTCATTCTCGTATACATTCCCAAGTTTTATTGTCTTGTTAATGGCGGACTCGCAGGGCTCTGTTCCTCTTCTAGGCAATGGCGAAGGCATAATACAGATTGAACCTAACGAGGAAGGCAGTAGATGCTCCTCTTTCCGCAGTGCGCGGAATAATCTTTTCGAAAAGCTTCCTGCCACTTTTCAATCAAAATACAGCGCACTGAATCTCCCTCCTCCCAAGGAAAGATCCAAAGGTATTTATTTATTTCTTTCTTTTTCAGTTGAATTCTAAATCGAATGTGTTTTTCGTTGTTTTTATGGTCCTTTTGGCTGTGGGATAAATTTGACAAGGGTTACAAGCAAATTTAAATTACATTTTTGAGGTTTTTAATTTGGATTGGTGTTGCTCACACCAATGTACTTCCTCTGACGAGATTTGAGTTTGTATTATTATCTGGTATAGGTTGGCAAGCTAAATGAGGTCGAAACCACATCATATATAAGGTAAAAGAAATGAAATCTCCATGTGGACACGGGAGTCCCTTATGAGAAAGCATAGGTTGGCAAGGCTTTGTAACCACAGAACTTGAACAATATACAAGGTAGACGAAAGGAGATCCTCTTATGGAAAGGGCTCTTGTGGAGTCTCTTATGAGAATCACCAAATTTGACAGGAAAGTAATCCCTTTGGTGGAAGCCAACGAGGGGAATCTCATACCTCCAATACGACGAGATGAGAGATGAGATTTGATGTTTCAACTGTCTATAATGATGAGAAGACACTTTTTCTCGGTATCCACAGTGTGTAGAAGTTTTGTTAACATGAACAACTCATCCACCTCCTTCTAGGATGTTTCTCCTTCTTGTGTGATCACCATGGGGTTTCTGGTGCATGTTTGGCCTTCAACGGCTTTCTTTATCAGATTCTTCATCTCATCTGATTCCTCCAACAGAATTCTTCTCTTCCTCATGTTCAACCAAGTATACTAGAAACAAATAGTCTCTCTTTTTCTTCTCGTGACTTTTACCTCCCCTTTACTATTTTCACTCTTTTCTTCTTTAGTTGTACATTCATCCATGCCTGCCACAAAATCAACACACAATGCATTATGCGTACTAAAAACTGCAATCAGCACCGAATTCTTCAACAAAACCTCTGCTGTTGCTACATCTTCTTGTTTGTAAATATTACTGCTTCATGAACCACGGTCTCAGCTGCTAGTTCTGTATTCGCCAATAACCTTATCTGCACCGTAGCCATCTAATCCTTCCCTTTCCGCAGGGTGTGCCATCATTATTTCTGCATCTTCATCTTCCTCTAAAGATAGAACATCTTCTGTTTGCCCCCTTGCAGTAGTAACATTATTTTCTATGAGGTCTAAATGGGTTTCCACAACTTCAAACACCTTCCTCAGCTATTCAATCCCTGTCATTTTTAGTATACAACCACCATTCTTCCTCCTCACCTTAGCTTCCAACTTGGGCGTGCATTTCCCTCACTACAATCTTCAACTCAGCTACTTGGGTTCCATACCTCTCCATTGTTGTTCTGCAAATTATGGCTCTTGACCACCTGCTGCAATCCCTGAGTTGCTATCGTATTAGGTAAGGTGTGTACTTACAGAGTCACAAACTGGACTTCCAACTAGATCTTTCAACTCGTTCTCTACACACCTATCAAAATGGAGGACACTTAGCTTCTCACTTTTTCCCCCCACCTGCTTTTCACAACGATGGACGCTCAGCTTCTATTTTGTCCTCTACCCACTTTCCTAATAGTGGAGGACACTCAGCTGCAACACCTTCTACCCAACGCTCTTTTTTGGAAGATGTTTTCTCATCTTTTCACATACATCTGCAGGATATTCCTGTTCTAATTTCAAATGATGCAGTCTAGAATAGGGGCCAAATGAATAGCAACCGTGTGCTAGCAGCCACTCTTTTGGTGACCATTTGCAAGAAATTTCAAGTTTTCATTTTTTTATTGAGATATTTTAACTAGGAAGCAATGCAAATTTTCTAACACCTTATAAATTGCTTGAGGTGTGAGACAAAATATGTGGGTATGGTACTCGAAACGAATATAATAAACTATTCTAACACATTTCCAACCTCATACAAACGTCAATTACAACAAGGACTGTTTTTTTTTATAATAGTGTTTTTAGGACTTTTCAAAGGCATACAAGAAGACTCAAATCACACAAACACTTTTGAAATGGATTCTATTCTCTTGCTACAAGTATCTTAGGTGTAAAATCTTCCAGATCATTCAAGCACAACATTTGGTAGCCTTTCCTTGACTGTTAAAACAAAAAATGGAAAAAAATCATTTTGTCAAACAGTTGGGGCTATTTTTGAAACTCGACTGCTCAATGTTAGCGGAGATGTGGCTCTAAAACTTTGTTTCTCCTCCATCAGGGTTGGAATCTATTCCAAATCTGTTCTCAGCTCCTTTTGGGAGTTCCGTAATCAGTCCACCCTACCTGCACAGGTGCAACATATCCCCTTTCAGGCACCGAATAAAATGCAAAAATCTTCCAAATGATAGTAGCTGGGTAAAAACTGAGGGACGTTTTCCTTCATTGACCCAAAATACACAAGAACCTATCACAGAATCTCTCCAGGTCACTTTTCAAAATTCTGTGGTTTTGGGCCTCTTCTTTTGGACGAGTTTTATAGGAATGTTCTCATTCATTCCTTCACACTGTTTAATCCTGGGCATGAAATAAGTTTAGGGACTTCAATGTCAGGAGCAAAGAATCATTTTCCGACTCTTATACTTGTAATTTAGAGACTGCAAGTTTAAATTTTATAACACAAAAAGCACTTTTTTTTGCTCTTCAAGTAGCCTGTGCTTTCCCCATCTCTTACTGTCCCACAAATCTGAGTTATCTGTATGTGTTCCAGAGGTAATGTTCTCCCTTTGACTTGCCCGAATGTTGGTTACCAAGCGGCAATCATAAAATGGTGTTTTTTGATGTCCTCTCGCTCTCCAAACTCATTCTTGCTTGCTCTTCCTCCTCATTATTGCTTGCTCTTCCATCCAAACACGCTTCTCCATTCCATCCTCACGTTAACACTGCAAGAACTGAAGTAATAGTTTTATTTGGGATGGTCCCATGACTTCCAACCTTCACCCATGCACAAAAATGATTTAAACAAGGCATTATGACAATTTGGCTTCGAAAACAGGTTGTTTTGGACAGTTGAAAGTTGCATGAAGATGACATGGCCTTGACAACTCAGCAAGATAGCCCGTTGGGCATTCTGTAACTTAAAATTTGAGTTTGAAACAAAAACTATTTTTGGTGATGCAAGATTACATTTGGACCTGGGATGCTTCTGCATTATGTTGGCCCTGTGTATGATAGAGTCATCTTGTGTTTGCTGTAAGCTTGTAGGTAAAATTTTCTAGTGTATAGCTTGTGGCAGGTTATTTTAACTTCTGAATTTCAGTTATACTCAATTGCTTAGCTTGTTAAGCTCGAAGTAGTTGAGGGGTTTTAGTTTATTCTGATTTCAGTATCACACACTTATATTTATAACGGGGATTTGAGGTGTCACGTGGTTACTTCTTAGTTCTGGCCTTTGTTCTAAAACTTGCAAGTAATGGCCAAGAAATCAACATTTTTTAGCCTTCCGAGTAATCTCCTCACTTTTGCGATCCGAGTATTAAGCTCGCACTTGCAAGTAATGGTGAGTAATTACTCGTGATTTCTCACAGGTCTGAGCATAATATTTGGCATCTAGATGCTAATAACCTCCCATGCATTAAAAAATGTCATTTATAATGTTAAGTTGCGATTTTATGCTGTTTTTACTTCGGAAAGACAGATTTTTTCATTTACCAGTCGCTGCAATGTGATTGTCAGTGATTTCCATCACCTTTAAGTCTATATTATGAATTTATATATTTTAAGCAGCAATAAAGTTGTCGAGTAATTTCCAAGTCCCGATGCCAAATCGGATTTTTTGGGCTGTCGATTACAAGTTTTTGAACTACTGTTCTAGCCACAAGGCCACACATTTTTGCATGTGTCCACCAGGGTTGTTTGGCCTCCAGTTACCAGTATGCGTCCCCAATTGGAGAATTATCCACTAATAAGCTTTCAACTTGAGTGTCCTAATAAGCATGGGTTATTGGTTGAGTCCTCACTAGCTCAAAAAAATCAATTGGGTTATGAGAAGTAGCTCTTTCTATTGCATGTGGTTCAAACTTCTGCAAATAATCTTGATGTTGAAGAAAATCTGAAATGGTAATATTTTTGCCTTCTTAGAATCTTATTGAAAGAATCAAAATGTAAGATGAGAGAGATTTCTGGATAATAACCGTGTAGAGAATTTTTAGATCAACAGTTTGGATCCACTATTCTCTTATCCTAATGATGGATCATGGAGTGTGATCCAAAATGTCAATCTAAAAATCTCTACAACGTTGATCTAAAAATCTCTACACGGTTATTATCCAGAAATCTTTAACGTATTTTATGGACTGGAAATACTAGCTCTCTTATATAATCAAAATATGTTTGTTGTGTTACCATATATGATCTGAGTCGAATTATCAAAATAAGCGAAGTCACTATTCTCAAGAAAACTAAGAACGTAACTTGAAGCACTTTCTAACACTCTTTTTTCTACAAGTTTCTATCATATTCAGAGCTGAAAAAAATCAAAATAAACAAACAGCACTTTTTTCAAAAATTGAAAAAACCACTGTTTTTTTCAAAGTGGGGTTTTATATGAAGACAAGAAACAAACAGAGTAATGGCTGTAGATGGTGTCTCTTGCTCTTCTAAGTCTGAGCTTCTTATGATGTGAACATGTATATATATACCCTTAGGGTGTAACTGTAAGGCAATAGTATTGTTTCCTAGCAATTCTTTCTTTTTGATACAATGTTTTAGGAGTTTGGAGTGTGATAGGGAAGTGGAATTGAATGCAACTCAACATTGTTTTCTTTGCAAATCATGTAATTGCTCAATCAAAGAATTAGAAGATATTCCTGTACTACTACTTTTTTGGAATGCTGACGAAGAAACAAGTGGGAGTTGTTCTCTCCTGTGCTTATGTAGGCTCTTCTTTCCCACTTGTTGTGGTTGCCCATTCTTGCTTTTGCGAGTCTTTGGGTGTAGATGTTGATGGAGTTTCCAAAACTTTCAATTCCAATGCCCACTAACCTTGTAAAGCATACAAAAATTGTTAGACTTGCACATGTTTGTATCTAGGGGCATCTTACTTCTTTGGAGTGTCTCTTGGGAAATGCCTTCTTGTTTCCTTGAAGAGTGGATTCATTTTTCCCTCATAGCCTTATAATGGCTACTTGTCCCACAATAAGTGCAAGGAACAAGATGCCAACGTTCTTGTGCTGCGACCTTCCTTCTTACCATTGAAACAAATGATGGAATACTTCTCTTTGCTGTCCCAATGTCTGTTTTCTTCCCTTCTTGGACTTGCAAGTGGTAAAGTTGACAGAATGTAATCATCCCATTTCTTCTTTGCATGTATTACATGTGCACGGAATGGTAATGCATTATCTTCTACTCCATGACTTGAAGGCTGCCCTCTCTTTGGAAGTTCTTCCTTTTTCTCTTGATGTAGACTCATGCTTCCCTCTTCTTGTCTTGATTGCTGTCCACTCTTTGGTGACACTCTACAAACATCTTGAGGCTTAAGAAAAATGTTATTAGACATTTTTAATTTCTTTGTGTTATTCTTGGTGTATGGATGGCATGGAATACTCCTCCATGAACGCTACTCTTGTTTGGCCATGCTAGAGCATTCTCCAATCTCTGTTTTAACATACTCAAGTCTCGCATATTTAGGTCTTTCCTCAACTATAATTGGATTGATTACTTCTTGGCCAAATTAAAAATAGGACTCAATTTATAGGTATTGAGCTCCTACAATTGTGGAGTCAAGCCTTATCTTACCCCAAGTCTTACTTATTGAGGTCTTTCCTCAACTATGATGGGATTTTGATTATTCCTTGGCCAACTTAAAAATAGGTCTCAATATATAATTATTGAGCTCCTACACTGTGGAGTCGAGCTTTATCTGAAAATCTCCGTTCTTACTCAACTAAGTCTTATTCTAATGAGTTACTATTAACAATTAACACAAATAACTACTATTCTACTAATAGCTAATACTAACTAATCACATAATGTGAGTTCTAACAAAGCTATTTCCAACATTCCTTTGCTTGGTACGAACATGGGGAAAGAGAACATTACACACATTGGAACAAACACACATTGATAGGTAGGAACACATCAACAAATCCAACAAGCAAATACCAACATGTACTTAGACACATCCTCTGATGGATGGGAACACATCATCTAATCAACGGATGGGAACATATCACCAATCCAAGGGTAGTGGGAATGACCTCAATACAAATCCAACGAACATATTAATATCCAATTTCTCGAATTGTGAACAATTTCAAACAATTGTTCACATCGCAATCAACAACTGTGGCATGGGACTCCACTTCTCATTTGTTTTGCTACTGCAAGTGTGGCATAGGCCTCCATTTCTCTTTCCTTCCGCTATTGCAAGAGTGGCATGGGCCTCCACTTTTCTTCCCAAATCTGCTCCTTCGGTTAGCTGGGCCTCACTGAAAAGGTACAATTCAACTTGTGGGACAATGTCCTCATTATATCTTTAGTGGGTGTTGGCCACCTCATTGAATCTCATGTTTGTAGTAGCTGTAGGGATAACTGACACTTGATCACAAACAACATAAATGGTCTCCATTGCCAATGGGCACCATGCTTTACTTTAGTCTTTTTGGCGTATGTTTTACATCTTTTGTAGCCAGAGTGCATCATCAATTCAGACAATGATTAACATTTCTTTTGTAGTTGTTTGGGCTCGTTCCATTTTGTCGCTACTGTGGTATGCAACTTCTATGTTAGTGACAAACTCAAGGTTGTTAATGGGTCTTCTTCCTCCGATTTATCTAGCCTCCTGCATGATGTTGCTCACTTTGCATGATGGATCTTGAAGCTCAATGGTTCGGACATTGTGTTCAGTTTCATATTCTCCCTCCCCACGATAGGTTTATATGTGTGTTTGTTTCGAGTGAAATGCATCCACCTACAAAATATATAACAACATTGATGATACACATGGAGGCACAAAACGGTCTCTAACGTGACAATAAATGTATAAACCACACATGCAGTTTTAAAGACTTTGACTCTAGACTTATAAACACGTTAAGAGTTTTAATTGAAAACTAACATGCCTTTTGACTTAAGGTAGACAACCTGTTGGAAGCTCAACCATTGAGAGGGGGGGGTGAATCAACGTGCATTAAAACTTTCATTCATTTATACATTAACATCCATCAACCATTCAATTTAGCCATTATGAATCATCAAGACAACACAACCATTAAACACATGCAAAATGAGCACAAGAACACATGAACACCATATTTAAGTGGGAAATCCTTGTAGGGAAGAAAACCTATTGATAAATGAAATGGACAACTGTCCTATAAACAAAGATCAAATTTAGTGAAGCACCAACTCCACAAGGAGCACCAACTCCTAAGTTTAGTGAGGCACTAATCCCACAAGGAGCACCAATCCCACAAGGAGCACCAACCCCTAGATTTAGCAAGCACCAACTTGCATGGAGGCACCAACCCCCTAGATGACTCAACACCAACTCAACCACCTAAATATGTTTGTCATCTTCAGAATATTGCTACAACAATAGATGATGACTCTTCTTTAGCTCTTCCTTCTCTCTTTCTCAAAACTGCCTTCTATGCTTCTTCATACAACAAGCTTCTTCACCAAGCTGATTAGGTCATTTGACCTTGAACATCATATTCTCGCCACCTGTTGGCTCTACATGACAATGTATTTGCCCTCTTTCGATGGTCTCCAAGACCACCTACACCTCTACACATTGCCCTCTTACTCGCTCTTTTTCACTCTCTAGAACACCCAAATAGGTCTCATGAACTTACTTATATACATGACTTAAGCATCATACACATCTAGGTCGGCCATCATAGATCATGTATCATTTTATCCACACGAATACATCATAAGAACATCATTCATAAACCTTAGGTCGGCAATGGCATGCTACGACCATAAATCTTCATTAGGACTCATAAAGGCCTAATTGCGCTCAAACACCTCCTTCCCCAAGACTGGATCTTCTTGGCCCACATGGCCTTCACCAAACATTAGGAGCCATTTAGACACGTTGTCTAAGTCTTCTATATGCCTTATATATGCTTCTTCAACTTTGTACCATCAGATTATTCTATGAAGCCAACATTAGGATCAACTGTCCTCATTAGGTCTGTGACTTACAAAACCAATCTTCATAGATTAAGCTCAAACAATACTCAAACCACTCAACCATGCAACTAAACCACATGAATAGAAACCTCATGACCTCTGGCATACCATCACATGCTTTAGACACCAACATATGGACTGCAAGTGCTCAAGACCGCTTCTTCAATTAACTCATCCAGAACTGTCCTAACTCCTCAAAAATCAATCATGTAACTTTGACCATCTAACACCTATGGGGGCACCTCCAATGCCTTTTGATGGATGGATATGATACTCTAAGAACCCCTGATCACTCTCAGAGAGAGACACTATTGTCCAATGCCAAACGTTGGTCTTGTAGACCAATCTCTTCACCTTAAGTGCCCAGTCCAGAACTTGGAAAAACCAGTCATCTTGTGCACACTACTTCACCTTGTTTGCTGACTCACAAAGCTTCTCCAAAGCACATACATGTCCTACAAGTCATGAATGACACCTCCAAATTCATAAAACACCACAACTCAGAGCTTAGGTGCATAAGACCATCTCTTCAACACGACCACCTAAAATTGCCATATTGCCCCCAAAAACCAGTCTTCCTATATTGACTTCCACAGACCCCCTAAGGGCTCAACCTTGTTTTGAAATCACCCCAGACATGTAGTGCGGCTTCCATACTTCCTCAAACAACCATTTATGCATCTAATCCAATACAAAACTTGAGAGCAAACACAACTTCTTCAGAAACTTACCCTTTTCTATGGGGTCCACTCATTGTCATGACACACCAGTGCCACCTAGAGAAAGTTGAGAGAATCTACTAGAGCCTCCAATCATCAAATTAAGTCACTCAATTCATTCTAGGCCATTTTGTACAAAATCTTCTCCATCGCTACCTTAGTAGGGTTTTAATAGGGTTTAAGACCACTTTACCTTCTTAATGATTGTTCATAAAGCTTGAGGCCTTATTCTCTGAACTAATGCTTGGAGATCCTTCTTAGGACCCTTCCTCATCTCTCTTGAAGAGCTCAGCCCCCCATGTAGAGGTCACACGTGCCAAATAGCATAAGAAAGTGCTTCTTGGGCATTGGTTTCTCATTCCTTGAGCTCGGTAAGGGAAAAAGCGCTATATCTTGCTTTCTCCTCCAACCTGAGATCCGAAACTTCATATATACACTCGGAATAACCTTCTTCACCTTTTCGCATGCTCACAATTGCATACTCAATCTGCAAACTGATCTTTATACTCGTGCCTCATAATGCTCAACCATCTTCAACCACCCGTGTCTATCCATCTCTCATGTACTTAGGCTCATTAGCCCTTTACTGGGCTTCTTGAGCACTTGACTTATCTTCATGTTCTTTAATGCACACCAGTAGTTGCCACATGTTGACCATGCTCAATCAACAACTGATCTTACAAACTTCCTGTTGCAGTCATCACAACTCTTATAGACCTGCTAGTTACTATATCATCTCAAGATACTTATGTATGCAACACAACACATAAAGACCAGGCTTTCTCTTTACTACCAATCAACCTTTACATGATATGGACCTCATCATTCGGCCCACCTATATCTCCCGTCATTAGATGCATGCTCTTTGCATATCCTTGGGCCAATTTAGAGTTGGCTCCCATAGGCTTTGGGTCGAGAATGATCACTAGTTGGATTGGTTCGAGAGGATTTGCCAGCTTTTCTCCCTCCAGGAGATTGAGACAGAGGAACACTTCATTTTCTGGTGCCCCATCTACTATGAGAGCAGAAGGAGGTTTCACTGTTTGTTCCGTGAATGACCAATGTTCACGACCTTCTTCAGGTATTATGATTAGAGGTGTCTCGCTCTCTATTTGTAGGAAGCTCTTAAGCTCCGAGACGGGATCCTCCATCCCCCTTCTAGAACGACTACTACTCGACGGATCACATCTTTCTTTGTTGTGTTCCTAGGTGAGAGGGGCACCAAGCAGGGACCTGATCCTAGTGGACATCCTTAGATTAGATCTGTCAGGACTAGAGGAGCTTCTTCCCAGACCAGAGGTATCCGGACTCAGACACGGCCAAGGGCCCCCTCTCATAGGCGGCAGTTCACCAGGTTCACTCAGAGAGCTCGACTTTCCACGGATCATAGGCGTCTCGGACATCTTCCAGTTCCTGACACCTGACATCAGCACATCATCAGATTCTTTCTGCCTGGCCTTGGATGATTGTCAAGAGGGTTGGTGTTGAGGCCTTTCCCACCACCTCCTCTCCTTCTTTGTACTCTCTTTCTTCTTCTTTTTTTGTTCTCGGAGATCTTTTTGGGTTTCCCCGTTGCTTATGCTTTGCTTTGTATGGTGCAGTCCCACTGAACTATTTTTGTGGTCACTTGTTGGACATTTAATATAATTATCTTATCTTATCACACTCCTTTTGACATCATCTTGACACCTTAGACATCCATCTTTGTCATTAATGACCTATGACTCTTGGTCACACCAATGACAACACAACTTATTGGCTATGAATTATAAGACCATTTAAATTTATTTTCTAGATAAATTAACAAATCGTTAAACTCAAGATCCTAGAACTATTATTATCCAACAATTAACTATTTCTAGCAAACCACTATAAACAAGAAAATTATCCAAATAAAGATAAATATTAAACACTAATCACGTGCCTTGTAGCTTTAATGCACATGAACAAAATTGCTACATGGATCTTTTTGCAAGATACACAAGCAAATGCATGATCCAACACGCGTGATTCATGAGTATACTTGGTAGATGGAACAACGAAGTCTTCAATGTGAGCATCGACAAGAGTGCATAATGAATCAAGTAACACATGAGACTGACATAAAACACATAGTGTTGTGAAAGTTGACAAAGTTTTAATTTCCGTGACAATCTTAAAAAAACAGGTGAATGTACCAAATGCCATAAAAAACTACAAGCTACCTTAGTAATTTCCAAGACATCTTCATCTACACAACAAAATGCTTGCGAAGGACTTAATTTTAAACATAGTATAGAGCAACAAAGAAAAATAGTTGCTCCAAATAATTTACTCTTCCATCACGGGGACAGGACCAAAGAATACTCTGATACCACATTAAAAATAGGACTCAATTCAACTAGATAACTATTCAATCAACAAAGAGTTACATATAGGTATTGAACTCTTACAATCGTGGAGTCAAGTCTTATTTGATTCCCCATTCTTATAAACTAAGTCCTATTTTAGTGAGTTGTTATTAAGAACTCATGTACATACAAACTCACACAAATAATTAATATCTTACCTAATAGATAATATAACTAATCACATAATGTGAGTACTAAAAAGTTATTTCCAATAGGCCATCCTTGTGGACCCCTTTTCCATCATAACCCATCTTTATTAGCAAATTAGAGCCAATACCTCAAATATGCTTTCTCAAAATCGCTAATGGATTCATTCAAGGTAACATTGGAAGAAACGTGTGATGGAGTGTGTAATGCACACCATTGTCATGGTTTGAGCATCTTTGGTAGAGGTTGGTCCTGTCTTCTAGGTAGACTCTTCCCTCCTTTCTACTCCTTCAACACCATGTTAGAGCTTTCCCAACAATTCCTCCTTTGTCAACAAGTCTGATGCGATTCTTGTGTGAAGCCCATGAAGAGTTTTCCATGGTAGGAACATGTAATTTGCAACTGCTCATTCTCTATTTCCAGGTATTACACCAACATTCCCATTTCTTGATTCTCCTCTCGTACGTACATATGGCACTCTTTGAGTTCCTCAAGTCTTTTTCTCAAGGATTTGGTCATGGCTGTTCTATGTGAACACAAATTCTGGCAACACTTTGTTAAAGAACTTTGCATATAATCTTGTTATACACAAAATTCCAATGTGTTAACAAAAATCTCTACAAGCCATGAAACTTGTTGCTCCAAGTCTGATGATTTGTAATTTACCAAGGGAATTTCGTTGTTAGAACGTACAAATGAAAATCTTTATACCCATACTACAACTACCCAAAATTTTCAAATGCTAGAGGTTTTAGCATTGGTAGAGTGCTCACTTGCAAATCATAAACAAAGACACAACACAAAGGATTTTAATTCGGAAACTCCAATGTGAGAAAACCAACTAGAGTGGCAACTACACATCTTCCTCATCTTCCCTCCAATGAAATGGATGAATACAAAGAGTTCATAGAGCATACAACTCATTCTTTGCTATCTCCTATATTCCTAATGTTCTGATGGAAGAATTATAAATACCATAGAATAGTCACATCCTTGAATAACGGACTACTCACCACCACACTCTCTTTCATTCACCAATTCACTTCTATAGTAGAGCATTGATCCACAATCACTAGTTGCCAATTCCACTGCCCATGGTCCATCTTATACATTTTGGAGATTTCCCTTCGAAGAACCATGGTTTTGAAATGACTACAATGAGAAGACCAATTGTTTTGTGTCCTTACTTTGACTGATTAGTCGATGAGGGAAAAACCATTTCCTAACGAGAGTCGCAATTGCGAAACTGCCTTGACGGTTACAAAACGACCTTTAAGGTGGAGCGGCGATTTCATCGCCATTAAAAGTCATGCAACTTGTCGAAGTCATAACTTTTGCATGGAGACTCATTCAGATTTTGGTTTGAAAGTGTGC
Source organism: Taxus chinensis (assembly GCA_019776745.2). Lineage (NCBI taxonomy): Eukaryota > Viridiplantae > Streptophyta > Pinopsida > Cupressales > Taxaceae > Taxus > Taxus chinensis. Next base: position 152,981,439 of record CM034150.1, on the reverse strand, counting down.
AATTTTTCGAGAGAAATCCATATATGCAATTGTGATTGACTTTTGATGAAGTATATTATTTGTGTCACCTTGATGAAGTAGATGGTGTTTTTACTAGGATTAATGATGCACAACAATGGGATTCATCAACTTTCCTATAATTTGTTGATCCTAATTTGTACTTGGTTTCAAATGGAGTTGTTGACGTATTTTATGGATTAGCATAGTATGAGAAATTAGGGAGAGGACTACAAAGATTCAAGGTAAAGTCTCTTCTTCAACTACGTCACCGCCTAGGAAGAGAAAACAATTTAGTACATGTGTGTGGTGTCCAACTTGTCTAAATGAGGGCCATATGGAGCATTAGTGCATGTGTTATTCTCTATGGATCGTCATATAGCTCCACTAATGATATTGTCACCCCGAGCTGAAGCTCCAATGCATTAACCAGGTTCAAGAATGGATTGTGGATATGTAGAGTAGGGACTATCATCTTTGACACTTGTGACTATTGCTACAAAACATTCTTTCAATGTTTCAGGTGATATATGACACTTGTGGAGGAAAGAACCCACTAGAAGAATTAGGAGAAGATAAACCCTAAAAAATAAAATAATGGTTACTCAACAGATACAAAACCAAACGTCAACAAAGCAAGGATGCCAGTGTACACCCAAACATCATATCTGGACTATAATGACCAATGTAGAGGAAAGGATGCACTAGAAGAACTATGAGAAGTCAACAATTAATGACAACCCTACAAATTCTACACCAAGTGCTAATATAGAAAAAATGTTAGCATACACCTTGACAATCGTAATTAATGTATAGGAAAAGATGCGCTAGAAGAATTGGGAAAAGATAACATAAAAAGAAAATTAATGGCAACCTAATAGATTCCACGCCAAATGCCATTCTAGAGTCAACTGCAAATGTATGCCTTGCCACCTCAATGGAGTTCTAGGTATCCTCCTGTTGAGGTGCCACGTCTTGTGCCAAAAGTCAACATTGGTACAAGTGGCACCACTAGTCATTTGGGGCCCAGCGGTAAACTTGGGACAACATTCCAAATTGTAGGAATTTAGATTGTTCTATAAGGGGAAGATATTAACAAGTGGTAAATAGATAATTGTAGAATTGGAGTAAATGAACAATGAATGAAAGAAGAGCAGAATATTGGATCAAACTACACAATAACAAAGTATATAATGTGTATATAAATTGAATGTTTTGAATAAAATATGAGAACCATACATGATGTTACAACTTGCTTGCCTCTTCATTAAAATATGAGGCAAGCACTAAGGCATGTGTTGCGCTCCTTGTGCTTTAATGTTAATACATGCCTTGAAAGAGATTCCAGTGGATTACCAAACCATTTGAGTGGGCTGCAGCATGTAGGATATGGTGTCAAGGTGGCGTGGGGGGGCAATGTTTTTTTTGAATGATGCCTCATATATACACAAGATTTATTTACAGCCGTGCCCAAGTTGGGTTTAAACCCAACTTTCTATGTTAATACAATTCAGATCACCTCGCTGCTTGCCGATAGACCACACACTCGTGGGTATGGGGGGGCAATGTTGATGTGTTGATAACTTAATAAGATATATGATGCCAAGCTGTATGCAAACATCTTTTCTCTAGAGGTGTTTGGTGTGGAATCTCCTGGGTCATCTTCAAATTTCTTTTGGTGTCAGCTTCTCCTAGTTTATCTAGTGCATTCTTTCCTGTGCATCGACTGGTATAGTGATTGTGTGATCCATAAATTGTGCAATAAACTTCCTGCTACGTTGGAGGTTTTTGTTTTATAGCAATGTGCTGGAGCTATATGAGGTTCCAACCTTGGAGAGGGTGATCCATGCTTAGACTGAGATTAACACATGCACTCATACTTCATTTAGTCCTCATTTAGAAAGGTGGGATGCCACATCCATCTCCAAAATTGTTGTCCCATTCTATGTGGGGACATAGTTGAAGTAGAGGATTTTCCTTTCATTACAATGTCCCATGCGAATTTCCAAGTCTCCATCCTTCCCATATCTCTTTTCAGTTCTTCTTTCATTTAGCCATCAAGTTTTCAATCCTTAACAAACTCCAATGCTTCCCTAAAAAAATAAAAAAATTCCCGTCCACTGCTGCTCTAATCTCAAGCTGCATTGTTTGCTTTCCATGAGAGGTTCCTACAACTTCTTCATGGTTGTTTTGAATCTTTTATCATAAGAAGTGACATATGCCTGTTCCTCTTGCAACATTTTCTTTTACTTTACCAGTGCTTTCTATGATAATATTTATGAGTGTCTTTAACTTTTTCCCACAGTATTCAATGATATGGGCTGACTTTCATCTACCAGTCCAAAGCTTCACCCCTCATTTGTCCATTCTAGTCTAGATGTTTCGTGCATCATGGGATGTTTGGCTAGGCCTTGATTTCTTAGATTTTTTGTGATCGCCTCCCAATTTGCTAGATGATCCTTAATGCTGTATTATTTGGGCCATGTGGTCCTTTTGGACCTCTTAGTTATCTAGGCCTTTTAGGGTCCTATAGGTCCTTTAGGACTTTCAATGTTATCCCTTGTTGTTCCGTGTCAACCATGAGAGACATTTTGGTTCTTTATTCCTCTATTATTGTTTCTTCTAGTCGCTCCCGTCTTTTCTTTGTTTTCTTTCTCTAGTTCTAGGTGTTCTCCTGTGTGTTTAATGTGCTTGATATCTCCTTCCCTAATCTCTTGCAAGGTATATCTCAAAACATTGTTTTCCTAATGCAACATCCAAATTCTGTACAATTTGGGGTTCCTTGCTTCAGGTCCTTCTAGAAAACTTATCTCTTCATCTTCTCTTTGCCACGTATCGTGATCTTCTTCTATATAATCCAATTTTTCTTGTTGTAGGGGGCCTAAGGACCTCATTTTTCTATATTCCATTGCACCCTTAGGCATCAATTTTGATACACATAGTTTTGCTATAGTTTGAGCTGTATTATAATGACTTTGCAGAGACACAAGACTAAAATGTCTTAGATGGCTAGTGTTATGTGGTGCTCGAACAATGTAGCTATTTTTTGGTTAATTGAGGTCCATCCATCTAGGGGTTGTCAAAAACCGATGCACCTTTTGGTTGACACTATCTTAATATTGCTGTGTTTGAGGTTACTGTAGGTTGCCTAGCTAGAATATACTATGATAACAGATTTTTTTCAGTATAACAGACAAGCAATGCAAAATAAGGAATGTCATGGATATCTGGAATAACAATTGTATTTGTATGAAAACAATGTACATTAGATGACAGTCACAACTTTAGGGAGAATGCCACATGAGAGCTCCCCATCTCTGTCCAAGACTTGACCATAGATATGTGTTGTTACAATGAGTGTGGTGTTTGCAATCGCTAAGCATTTAACCAACCAAGACTTAACTAAAAGTTAATAGTGGACCATAAAATGAGACTAAGCTAACTTTATTCTTTCCCAAGCATTAAATTATTTATGACCGTAGCCAACTTGACACAAAATGTCAGTCTATTACACGATTATTGCCCAAGTACAAATTTGACCTCCCATAAATTGGGTGGCATACATGCCGACACTTAGGAATACAATGGAGGGCGAGGAGGTGTGTTGGAAGTAGCAGAGTGCTCCAACTGCTCTGGTTGTGAAGTGTTAACTACTGATTTTGTAGTGGATGTGGGGGAACCCTCAACCAAAGTATGTAGTATCTCGAGTGCTGCGTACAGACTTATCTCTTCGCTATTTTTGCTTTCCAAATCTTCTTCCTTTGAAATGCTTGATGCATTTACTTGCAACACTTCTTTCATGGTCCTCGATCTTTTGGTGAAGTTGTGCCAACTCAGTTTTCTATCACTAAATGCCATTGGAGTTGTTCTAGCTCCTTGTTTTTCAGAGTATGCAGTTTTGGCTTCCAATAAGGAACTGTTCTTAGCATTCTTGGTCTTTTGTAGCTAGACCTCAACCTTCAAATGTTAATGTTCAGCCATGAATGTCTCCCTTTCCTACTGCCAACTCTGTTTCTATGCTATGAGCGCCTTCTCTTTGTCTGCCAACTCTCTTGCTCTGCACACACCAAGGCCTATGTTGCAGTAAAATCAACATATGTCTGATTCCATCCAACATGAGCCTGTGGTAGTTTCTCATATGCATTTCAGGCACATGTAAACAGATTTTTGGAATCAATGTCAAGATAGTGCAGCTAATATCTATTCAAATTAGAGGGATGAATGGGTTGTTGGGGACGTGGCAGAATGTATTGGTTTGGATGTTTGGGCCCAAGTTCGACTACACAATTTACTTGGCAAGAAGGCTACCAAAAGGTCTCTTGCTGCTTTGTGCTAGACTGGCAATTTGTGCCAATCTCTTGCATTGGCGCCTCTTCACTCTTTGCTTCCACCCGATTCAGTCTATACCATGTACTTATTTGCAAACCTCAAGTAAAGCACGACTAGGTGGTACTAACAGAAGCTCAAGCATCTCAGATCATAGTTCACATACTCATACTCGGCAGACCCAAAAAAAATTGACTTGGCAAAAACTCGGCAAGACTCGGCGAATACTCAGGAATGCTCGACAACTTAAAAAATATGCAAATTTCTTTAAAAAACATAAATTTTAAGCAAAATATAGCTACAAAATGTATCAAATGAGTCCATAAAATGTTGGAGAAGTGTTTTCTATTAGATTTGAATACAAATACAATACAAATTGCATCATCATGCGAATACAACAGCCGACTGATAAGTAATATGAATTTATGATGATTGTCAATGAAAAATATCATCATAAATTTCATATCTATAAAAGTTACAGTATACAATAAATTACATTTCCCTCTTCCCCAATCTAGAGAAATATTGGGAAGAGGGTCTAGTGCCTCTACTAGTTCCCACACTCCGCTGCGTCTCCTCGCTCCTCCTAGAAGGCTACGACTCTGGCTCCAACTTGGTAGTAGATGGTGGTGGCTCCACTGCTGTATCTTGGAGATCACCTCCAAAGATGTCATTCAATCCAATATCTCCAGCTAGTGCTTCTCCTTCCATAACTTCCCTTTCAAAAGAAGCAATCTCATCCTCTATGAATGCAGGGATTTCCTTTTCCTGCCCAGTCTGCTCGTTGTATGGATCTATCTCATCCAAATCAATAAGCTCCTCTGATCTGGCCTCCACTTTTTTTGTGAGAAGCCGAAGATTGTATTGCACAAAAACCAAGTTGTTGAGCCGTTTTTGAGTCAACTTGTTGTGCTTCTTCGTGTGAATGGCCTCAAACAAACTCCAGTTGCGTTCACATCTAGAAGCGCTGAAAGGTTGAGTTAGAATTTTGAGGGCTAGCTTTTAAAGATGTGGGGTATTTCCTCCCCAATCCTCCCAACAAGAACCTACAAACAAGATAATCAAAAGTTTATGAAGTAATTAATAAAATCAAATTTGTAACTAATAAGTAACTTAGTAAACATTCTAGTTTTTATTGCTTGGTGTCTGTGTGGTTCTCCCTCAGATAGCTAACACCGAAGAAAAAAGCCTCCCCCTAACATGTTTGTAATTTTGCAGCTCTAAAATAGTGAGGTCCCTCGTCTTAACATTTGGTATCATCCTCTCAATACATGTTGAAAGGCCCTCCATAACCTCTCCGTTCACATCTGTGAAGCCGTCAGAGAAGAAATACTTGGGGTTGAGGTAGTATCCTACTGCATGAATAGGCTGGTGGAGTTGATTGTTCCACCTCCAATGAATAATATCCCAAAAGGGACCATATCTGACGATATCCCCCTATAATAGTTTTGGATAGACTCTTTGACCCTATCCATGGCCTCATAAATGTACCACAGAGTTTTACTCCCATCAACCAAACGCAAAACCCTCACCAACGACTCTGACACCTACACACAAATTAAAATGCAAGGTTACAAACTTATAAAAAAAAGAAAAAAGAAAATAACAATATATTTATAATTTAACAAATTAAAATAAAGGAATCAACTTGAAATATAAATCGAAGTTTGAAATTACCTTGATGATCTCTATAGCTCTCTTTGCAAAGATATCATCAAAAACTATCGTTGCAATCCTCTCTCCATCAACTTTCTTTGAATATTGTGAGTCTAGCCATGCTCAACTCGCAAACATTTGCTTTAATGATGTCAACAAATTAGAAATACTTTGCAACATCAAGAATTTAGTTGCAAACCTTGTGACACCAGCTCGAACAAGCTCTTTCCCCTTTGTGTGTTCTCTCATTAAGCTCAAAACCCAAGGGTGATTATATATGTACTTTGTTATGTTTCTTGCATCATCTACAACCAGCCTCCCCTAATCAATTTTGCCTGTCTTTCAAAAGAAGGTCAAGGCAATGAGTTGCACAAGGAGTCGAAAAGAGTGATGGATGTCTCTCATACAGTAGTCTTCCAGCTACCACATATGTTGTTGCATTGTTTGTGACAACGTGCACAACATTCTATATACCCACCTCTAATACAATCGTCTCTAACATAACACTCAAATTCTCTGCATTTTTTACTATGTTAGAGGCATCAATAGACTTCAAAACCACCATCTCACCATTTGAAGCCGCTAAAAAAATTAATGAGGTTGTGGTTCCTTCCATCCGTCCACCCATCTGAAAGAATGGTGTATCCGTATTTGTGCCATTGTTTATTTTGCTCTTCTAGAATTGTAGTGGCATCGGCAACTACACCTTGGAAAAATTTCCCACTCAATTTTTTTGGAGAGGGTGCCTTGTACCCTTTCCCTGCAACTATCAACGTTGTCACCAAGTACTCCCAATATGGGCTCTTTGCCACATTGAATGAAAGGTTGTTGTAGTACCAAAAATTTGCATATACTTTATCCGTTTCCTCGTGCATATCCTTGTTCTAGGCTGTACCTTGCAATGAAGGGTGTGCTCCAGGTATGTTCCTTGGCACAAAAAAACTATGTATGCCTTTGTTCGAATTGGATGAAGATGTGCCTCTTCCGGTTTGTATGCGTGGACCATGAGTAGAGCCCACAATTGTTGCCGCATCATCCTCTAAATCCTCTGCCATTGCAGCCCTAGGTCTAATAGCTTGTGCTATGGCTGCATGCACCATTTCCCTCTCTAGTTTCTTCTCCTCTAGCTTTGTCAGCTCTGCTTTCATCTCTCGTTTTGCCTATTCCGTAACATTGGAGCAAACCTCAACGTCCTGACAAATAATACATGCAAGGTGATACTCCAGAGGATTGATGCCTCCAAAAAATGTTTTGCCACAGAAGTTGCAAACAACTGTTCCTTGAACTGCTCCATGTACACCATACTTCTAAACAAGGGTATGGGCATTTGCAGGAACGGTTCCTGCTAGTGATGCTGACCCCAGATGTAGAACTTGATGCCATTGTTAAGCTCTAATCTGTAACACAATGCACATTTAAAAAATTATAAAAATGTAAGCTTAATTAAATTAAAAAAAATGTGCCTAAATAACCATATTTCATCGTAATTTAATAAAAATAACATATGGTTGCAAATGAGTATTAAAAATTTAAAATGATTCGCAATCACATTGAACACATTTAAAATTACAAAACGTATTCGATGAATCAATTATAATATGCATATATAAAATTTAAATAATTTAGAACGAATTTGTGTAAAAAAAAAAAAACCATACCTCCGGCTGCAAATGGCTATTAAAAAATTAAAAGCATTCACTTTTACATTACATGTAATTAGAATTACAATATGCATATGTAAAACTTGAATAATATATACCAAATTTGCAAAAACTTGAAATAATTTAAAAACAAAAAACTTACCTCCAAATGCAATTTTCCAAATTTCCTTTTCGAATTTTCTCACAAATCCGTTCAACACATGCAATGCAAGCTCAAATGGTTGTGTGAATGAAAATGAAGTGCTTTGGGGCCTTATAAAGGGAAAAATCCGTGTTTTTTTGAGTGTTTTTGGCGTGTTTTTGCGTATTGTCCGCGTTAGGCGAGTTAATGGCTCAGACTCGTTGAGTTAACTCGATGAGAACTCGCCAAAACTCGGCGAGTCTTTTTCTGCGAGTATTTCCGGCGATTATTCGTTTTGTGTATTCTTTGGCGAGTACTCGCCAACTCGCCGAGTCTTGTAACTATGTCTCAGATAATGTATCATGTCAGGATTTCTAAGGGTGACGTGGTTACAACCAACTCAAAAGGTGTAGGAAATTCTATAGGGGGTAGACCTACTAACTGATTGGCTACTAGTTACACAAGTAGTATGAGAAATTATAATGGAAGTTAGGGGTGTTGTCCATTGAGGAGTGAGATTCCTCGAGGGGTACTTGTGCGTTGTTGTGGTTGGCATGGTCATTTGCAATTCCCTATATGTAGTCCTTCCTGATTCAATCACTTTTCCTTCCTCGATAGTGAATTACTTTGATACTTGTCTTCCACGATGTCAAAATCACTTTTGGCTTCTTCCAACTCTTGGACTTGGGAAAGGGAGAATATGATTGATTAGGTGATTACTTGCCTCTTGGTGAGGGCTTATCTGTTGGCAATGACTTGCCTCTAAGGTGAAGGCTTATCGGTTGATAGAGCCTCGCTTTTTCTTTGAACTAGTACTGTTGTTTCCAAATGTTTCGAATGAAGATAGTTGGTAGTGTCATCATATTCCCACAAGGGTTTTGGAGCAAGCTTTGCTTAAGGTTGGCCTTAACACTACGGGCCACATATAACAACATCCCAATCACATGTCGTGCCATAAGAAAACCCTTTGTGCTTGCAAAATATGCTTTCTTGTAAATGGTTTTGCTAAGACCTTCGTTTGGGAGACCAATCGTTTTGCTAACCTGCCCATATAATTAGTAAGCTAGATTGAGTTATGCACCTTAGTGGTTCCTGCCAATTGAGAACAAGTTAAATCTAGAAGTTTTCCACTTCCTTGCTTTCATTAAGCGCTTGATTTCTTAGTTATCATTGTTTAATGTGAAATACAATAATCATCCATGAAATAATTGGTGACCAAGTCCACTATCAATTTTCTTGATGTGTTTAACAAGGGTTTGCCCTCCCAAGAGACGCCAAACTCTAAAAATCCATTTAACTCACTGGTTGTGCCCTTGTACTCAAATGGTGATTTCTACTTCACTCAGTTGTAGTTAGCAACATGGTCGAACGAATGCCTTTACGGGAAATGAGATATTTCAACGACTTTACCCACTTTGGCTTGTATCAAAATCGATTTCAACTCATCAAAATAATGGTTCTCTTGCCACCACCATTTGCACTCGTTTCCTAATAATGCATGCCATCTCCATTGCCTACCAACTCCTTTCTCATATTTCTCAACCATCGACTTGTGCTTGACCAACCTCAACTTTGGCTTTATTTATGATGCACACCAAGGTTTGGTTAGGAGCATAAAAGTAGTGTGCAACTATACCAACTTTGATTGTGGTGTTTGTGTTGTATTCACATAAATTGGCATACGTTTTGGTGGTCCTCACGACAAATATATCGAATGGCCCAGTCTGAATCTTTGGAGAATGTGTGAAGTTCTACTATTGTTCTGCCCTTGTCCACCATTGTCTTTTTGCTGTCACATGGTTTTGATTTTTGACTCTTGGCGGTTGCTGATAATGAAGTTGCTGCAATTGTTGATTTAAACTTTGAAGCTTGAATTATTCGGTATTTTCAATACCTTCCCAACAAAGTATCGAATTTGGATTTCAAAGTAACACCAATAGACCTAAGGGGTAAGAAATCTAACCCCCAAACTAAAATTTGGAGTAACTTCACTTGACTATGCCCAATGTCTATAACCCTTATGGCTGGACCTTGCCTGAATTTATTTTTTGTTGGATCACAATCAAAGTTCAATGCTTATGGGCTATGTTATTGGGTACGTCCTTGGAGGCACCTGTACTTGTACCTATACCGATTGCTTTGGAAATGTTATTAATATTGAGTGAGCCAAATCCCTTTTATAACAATTGTCCATGATTGGGTTTTATTTTATCATTTTCCTTGATTTTTTAGCTTTTTCTTTATTTGGTCATCTTAGCACACCTTTTGCCTTTTCCATTCAAACACTCACTAAGCTTGGCTAATGTTTGTTTTTCTTCACTCAACATTGGCAAAGGGGTTTGACCACTCATTTGTAAGATTAGCAACATATCTTCAATTTCAAATTAATTTGGGGTCTCTCCTCATCCAGAAAGGGTTTGATCACTCCTTTGTAAGAGGATTTGATACAAAGGGGGATCTTCAATAGTTGTAGACTTTGCTTCTTGTAGCACCTTGTTAGCAGGGTCCATACTCCTTCCTCTACAAGATATAGATTCTTGGCCAACTCAATGAGTTTAGGCTGTTGCGTGTTAGGAAATTTTGGTTTAGGAACCTCTACACTAGGTACTTATGTACCAGGTATTGTTTGAAAGGTGACTCGTTTTTGGAGGCAATCTCTCGAGGTGGCTTCTTGGCTGCCTCCAAGAGCCTCATTTTCTGTATGCTTATTTTTCCTGGATTTCTTCATATTGCTTCCCGTTCCCTTGGGGCTTCTATTGTTGTGTTTTGCTTGGAGTCTTGGGCATTGACCTCCCTGCTTCGTTCTTGGTTCATGGACACCGTGTTTGCAATGCTCTTTGTTTCATTCTTACTCCTCTTGGTAGAATTTGTCCTTGTACAACTAGGGGATTTGTGGTTGATTATTTTCTTGCCATAGAATTTGGTTAACGGTGTCCACACTTCCTCCTCAAGTTACACGTTCCTGGCCAACTCTACAAGTTTAGGCTAGTGTGTGCTATGAACTGTTGGTTTAGGAACCTCTACACTAGGTACTTGTGTGCTAGTTATTGTACAAAAGACGATTTTTTTGGCATAATCTCTTGAGGTGGCTATCTCTTGGCTGCTTCCAAGAGCCTCATGTTCCATGCACTTCTTTCTGCTAGACTTACAGATCTTCATACTGCCACCCTTCCCCTTTGGGTTTCTATTGTCGTGTTCCTCTTGGAGGCTTGGGCATTGACTTGTTTTCTCACTTCTTGGTTTTTGGACACCACATTGACAATGATCTTTGAACCATGACAAGAAAATAACCAAGCATAAATCCCATTGTTTGTCCTTGCACAATTATGGGATTTGTGCTCGGTTATTTTCTTGTCATGGTTCAACACACAAATCTTCCAAAATGAGCTTGTGGTTGGCCAAGTAATTGGGTATGTTGGCAATGACTTTGTTGGTTTGTGGGAACTGAGATTTGTCTTCAACTTGGGGTTGTGTCGGTTACAAGTCTTCAACTTTTTGTTGAATTTATTTGCATATAAATGTTTAACAAAGAGAGGTCCTCTGCCAGGTGATCATCTCATTCTTGGTTTGACTCCACACGAACAAACTTTCTGCTCAATTAATTGGTTGTCCCTCAATATTCGGTAGCTCTTCCTGGACATACCTCACCTCACTTGTTTTGGGTGCTATAAGAAACAACACCAAAAATGTAGGTTGCCTTGCTAAAATATTAAATGATAATATAATAGTTGGTGAAATAAACAAGCAATGCAAAAATAAAGCATGACATGGATACTTGGACTTGTATTCATATAAATGTAATGTGCATTAGTTGACAATCAAAACTCTAGGGAGAATGCACTTGAGAACTCTTCCTCTTTGTGCCAGACATGCCCTTTGTCCACGCCCTTATTAGATTTAATATCTAGATTAATTAACTTCCAACATTAATTATGTAATATCAAAACAATGCATTAATTCTTGCAACTAATGTACAAAGTAAGATATGAACTTGAAAACACAATAGATGAGTGCACTTAGTTGAGTGCAGGTGGATCTAGGAGATTTTGGGTGTGTAGACTATAGGAACTAAGAGTATTTGAACCTGACGAGTGCTTCTGTTCTTAGAACTATGACTGAGAAAATGCCTCTAGTGCAGGACTGTACAGATATGTAAGGATCATCAATACAGTTTTGACCCTGTTGTATGATTTTGGACCTGTCTTAAAATATGGATTTGTAACTTCATGGAGTTGTCGTCTTTCTAGAAATGTCTATCACTATCAAGCCCTAATTGTTGCTCTGTTGCGAAGCCCTCTGAATATGCAATGTAAGGTCTAAAACCCTAGCTATGGGTGGGAGACCCTGTAAAACAAACTTTAGTTGGGTTGAAGTGCAATCCTTACACCGCCGACATCAGCACTACTCCGAAGAGGCCTCAAATCACACATCGTTCTCCACCTAACATGTGATATCTAAATGAATGCAACTAAATTTGACAATCGAGAACTCCTTGACAATGCTTGAGTTGAGTTTGGCTCTTGCTAATGCTTGGAAAGCGGATGTTTGAGTGTTTGCAAATGAGATAATCCGATTCCTTGACCTGGTATGATGCTTTAGACATGTAGTGATTGCTGCCCTAATAAATGTCTGTAAGTTTTAACAAGATTTATGAAGCCTTAGATGCCTTTTACAAGTGTAGGAAGTGAGTATATCAATGAAGTGCCATATGATTTCTAGGTTTTCAAATGAGTTAACTTGCTTATATAGGGTTTCGAAGGTAAAATGTTATGATAAGGGCGATCTAGAGAGAGTAAATGACCTAACGAAGAATATGGAATTGGAAAATTAGATAGAGGACATGTCAGCTCAAAATTGTACAAGTTGGCCAGGACCGGATATCACAAACCAACCAAACCGTATGATTTTGCACAAGGATGAGAAATATGAGAATTGAGGGTTGCATCGGGGATAGAAAGGTCATGTTTATCTTAGCGAGAGTGCATTGTCAAAACCAACAGTGTCAAAGAGTAAAGTGCCAAATTTAGGTGTCTACACCCATAAATACATGTTTGCCTGACCGGTGTGGGGTTGTAAGTGCAAACTACCCTACTGACCAAAACTTAATAAAATATAAATTGTGGTACACATATTGCCTAAACATCAAACATGACTGAGGCAACTTTATTCTTTGCCAAACACAAACAGCCTAAGATTACTCTATATATGAAGTAAGCTTCATAGAAAATGTTGGTTACTACATAATAGATATCTATTATTATGTGGGGGAGATCTTATTGCATTTCCCTCGATGATGTTGTTGCACATCTTGCATATGAGTATAAGAATACAATTGCAAGTTCTATTCTATTTCTCTGCATATACTATTTCTGGTTTGGCTGTGTAGACTTTGTTTTTATTTGATATTCCATAGCTCCAAGATTGTGTTAGGGTACATTGATGTAAGGCCTCTCCATGAAATACAAAAGGTGGGGGTTCACTTGATGGCAGTGTCATATAAGAATTGTGTGGCACAAGGGATGACATTGGATGAGAAGGGTTCATATCAATAAATTTTAGATATCTTTGTCTGTGATTTTGTCAGTTGGAATGATTATGGTTGTCTTTCCCACATGCTATTATGTCACTTTTACCTATGTATCATTTTTTTACCTATGTATTATGTCATTGGATGGAATGATTGGGATGCTTCTCTTTCCCACATGCTATTATGTCACTTTTACCTATGTATTGTAAGGTGTTGGGGCATACCTATCTTGCCTTTGGTGTAGTTATTATGGTCACACACTCTTCTTACATGACAACCCCTCATGGGCCTTTCCTTTCTTCTTCATTTTTTCTGCATCATTCTTTTTTCCATCCACTTGTAACATATCTATGCTACATCTACATTTATGGGCCCGTGGCTGTTATTTTCTGCCCGATCTGATGTATTATGTTTTTTATTCTCTAAGTTTGTCAAAATTTCTAGATTTTCAAGGGTATTTTAATTTTTTTGTAATTGTTGCTATTTGTAGATTTCTCTCATGTTGCTGTCGTCATAGTCTTTTCTTCTTGATTTGCTTTTCGAGGTTCACTCCTTTTATTTATTTCTCCGGCCTCTTGCACTGTTCTTCAATTTTCTGTCTTCTTTCCAAGTCTCTTGGTTCCTTTTGCTCCCCTCTTCTCTCTATTGTCTTATCCACCTCTCTTCTTGAGATCCCTACATTAATTATCTTTCCCTTCATTGATCTCCCTTTCCTTGTGGTGTCCCGGAGGTTCTTGGGACCCAAAAAGAACTTATGATTGGGTGAGACAACCCTTCTCTACGAAAATCATGCGCATCAAGAGCACACTTGCTATGAATCTCTTTCTTGCACAGTGTGCGAAGTTTTTATTCGTCATGTCAAAACTTACTCAATGTGGTAAGCCCCAACATACGAATCAAGAGTGGTTTCAAACCATTAGTTGATGGCCCTAGTATGGTGTGTGTCAATCTCCACTAATTCCCAAATCGTTTTCTTTGTCTAGATGATGAATTCCTCCACAAAACCTCAATAAATGTGTCAATTCTCATCTTCAATCAAAAAAATTTGACTCATCTCTTGATTATACGTTTTCCTTCTGTGTTTTTCATCTTGTTTCAAAGCATGGCAGTTATAAGTTCCCATCAACCCTCTTAACACCTATAGTGCGGGTCTTCAATAATGAATGGGAAAGTCTTCATTGGTCAATTCCTATCTCATTTTCCTGCACATGGAATCAAATGTTGGCATTGAAGTGGCAGCCAAATTCTATACCAACATAACAAAGGTTGTATTGCTAAGTAGAAACAACAAATACCTAATATCTAATCCAAGCCTTAATTTTTTTTTTAAAGGAGAACATTATTTCCTTATATGATTCTTACATTGACATGATTATAACACATAATTTTTTTACTGTTTTATATATAAGCATGAAAAAAACACTTATAACACTAGAATCATTTTTATAAGATTAAAAGATTTCTTGTTCATGTATTCTTGCATCATTATGCATCTTTAGGTTACATCAAATTCTGACAGATTATTTGCTCGCTTCATTCTTGTAACTGTCCAATTACTACATATTCACATCTATAGGGCTTGGAAAGCAAATATCTCAAAAGTCATATCTTTTGGTGACAATGCTGTAGTGTTTATCTTGATGGCAAAATGCCAATTTGTTGATACTTGTCGATTCTATTTCTAATGCCGTTATCAACCTCAAAGTGACTGACAACTTTTGTCTGAATCACTACAACAACAAATTGTCTTTCTAACAAGGACAATCTAAAGTATATTGAGGAGTATTGTGTTTTGGATGTGATTGACGGTTAGAAGAATGAGTTGATCCAACGTGGTAATTGAGGCTCAAAATAGTAGTTTGAGGGCATTGGAGCTTAAGTGTTTATATGACTTGGTTTTGAGAAGGTTGGCATGACAGTCGTGTACAGTCGTGTGTTGGAGACTTGCCTATTTGGCTAGTGCCATATTTGGATGGGTTATTCAAGGGGATCGTGTATCATTGGGTGGAATACTCATCCTCAGAAGTATGCAAAAAAACTAATCTATGGTTTATCTTTGAAAAAAGAGTTCAAGGGAAAACTAATTTCTAAAAACCCCATCATGTACTGGATCTATGGCTCCTCCAAGATTCATAAACCAAACATTCCTCTTAGATCCATTGTAGAAAATTTTGACTCTTCCACCTATGAATTGACGAGTTACTTAAAGAAATTATGATCACTAGTAGGTAATACCCCTTCATCAAGGATTCTAACTATTTTGCTGATAACCTATCGGACCTCAAACATGATGACAATGACATATTGGCGAGCTTTCATGTTGTATCCCATATTTATGAGCTTTGATGTTGTATTACTCTTCACAAAAAATCCCACTAGATGAAGCTGTAGAAGTGTTCAGTGAGGTAACAAATAGTGAGACAGCCAAGCTAGTGGAACTCTGCCTAAGCTCAACTTATTTTGGTTTTCAGTGTGAATTTTATGAACAAACAAAATGTGTGTCAATTCGCTCTCCCCTTTCCCCTGTTGTCACTATTTGTTTACGGAGAAATTTGAGAAGAATGCTATTTAATCTTCCAACCCGAAAACTGATCGGTGGTATCAATTTATGGATTATGCTAATCAAGGTGGCTGAATGGCATGTAAACGGTAAATAACTTCTTAATCCTCCTTAATGCTATTCAATCTTCCAACTTGAAACCTAAATGGTGGTATCAAATTATGGATTATACTAATGTGAGATGGCTGTGTGGCATGGAAACACTAAATAACTTCGTTATCCACCTTAAGTCACAATCTGAACAGATTACGTTCACAATGGAAGTCAAAGATGACCATTGTTTCCCTTTCTTGGACGCCCTTTTCACACAAAGAGCAAATTGTATCCAGCCAAAGAAGTATACAAGAAGAAGACATTGATGTTTATATAAGAGCAGATTCCCACCATCCTTCTTTCTCAAAAAGGTGGAATAACGAATCTTTGTTCATTGGAGCCTTCTGAATATCAGATCCAAAAAGGTAAAGAATGAAGAAAAACACTTTCGCAAGGCACTTAAGAAGAATGAGTATTGACACTTCCAAATTAAGAAAACTTTTACGAAGGCCAAAAGAAACCAAAGGCATCAAAGAATGGACTCGAGCAATAGATAATTAGACCTACTTACCATGTGTTCAAAGTATCAGGGAGAAACTAGCAGGAAAGCATTAGAAGAAGAGGCATGAAAACTCTTTTTAAACCTATCTAGACCATCAAAATTTATCTCATATGTGTGAAAGATCCAAGGGAACTGAAGCTCAAAAAAGGTGCTTAGGAAATCCTGTGCTCGTGGTATTCGAGACATCATTGAGACAAGGAGATTGTTCCAAACTCAGTTCAAGCAACATACCGAGGACCTGCACTGTGGGAATTTGAAGGAGTCAACAGTAGGAGAACAAGAGCATAAGACTAAATGTGTTACTATCATGGGTGAGGCTATGATTCTAGCTGTGAAGGGAAGATGGAAAGATAGGATGATCAATGAAGCTATTGAGATGGAAATGCACCCTCAAAATTAAAATCAGGATGACAAATACAAGCTTAGTCATACTTGGAATCCCTTGATCATCACCAATTTCCCCTAGCTACAATGTACCACTCGAGCCTTCTTTTTCTAAGTCTTGGTATATATGTTTATCAACTATTTATCACGGCCATAGCAAATTAATAAAAGAATTAATTAGCTGTATGTTCAATTAATTAATTAATTATCGACGAGTTATCCCTGTACTAAATAATTGATGATTAATATATTAAGACATAATTTCTTCTTTGGCTGACCATGTCCTTGTTTCCAAACCAGTGACCCCCTCCCTCTTTTACCTTTGTGTCTCACATATGTTATGGAATTGAGTGGAGTAGTTCTTTCTCATGCATTGGCTTCAACTGTTGTGAAGATGGCTTCAATGGTTGGATTGGAAATGTTGGACAAAAATTTGTTGAGCAGATGTTTCCATATGACTATTAATTAATACATGACTTTCTTAACAAGAGTTACTTTTGTCGACATACTACATAACCTTTTGAAAAAATGAGCACCCATGGAGGAGTCACATAACTCCAAGTATCACATTTGTATCGAAGACACTAAGGTGATTGCTAAGACAGACCAATATGATCAACACCCAATAAGAGCTCTTGGGATTGAAAAACATAAAAACAATGTCAATAAGGACTATCTTCTTAAGACGAGAAAATTGCGGAAACCCAATTATACAATAAAAATCATATTGACATTGCTTAAAGAAAAAAGACTTAATGTTTGGTGCCATCTATATCGTTTTCTATAAAATTGTATAACTAAGGTATTAATTCTTTCGAGCATCATCACTCTTCCAAGATATGTCGATATAAACTTTTTTCTTTATAGATGTAGAAACACCTTTGGAATCAGCCTTGGTGGTCAAGAAGGTAATAATTTCCATGCAATCACTCTAGAACCATCATGATAGAAGAATCCAAAGATCAACTTCTTATCACCCATATCACTTGCTCGATCTAAGGTTGTTGTCTTGACTCAAAGAAACACCCTCACATGTTGTATATTGAATCCCGAAAAGTCATTTTAAAAACTTGAATGTTAAAGTCACTTTGTGCATCCCTCCGTCTAACAATTGGAACACCACAGCTTTTTAGCTTTCTTATTATCTTCCTTTCATATCTTGAATTTCCTTAAAGCTTCCATATGTCGCAGGCTTTTTGCTATCATCTTTGTCTGATTTTCTTAGAATTTGGTGCCTTGGGCTCCTCTTGTCTTCAGTTTCACATTTAAATGCTTCTTCACATGAATTCAGTGGTACTACTTTCATCTTTGTTTGGGAAATTCATATTGGTGTGTCCTATCTCACAGTTCGTACACTGCACCTCGTTTTTAGCTTTCTTGTCATCTTCCATTCATCGAAATTTCACATTTCATCTTTTGTCAATGCTTCTAGTGATGCAGACTTGTCTCTTTCATATTCTCTAGGTTTATAGGGACCTTGTGCTTGTCTTTCTTCACTTTCTAGGTTTATTTCTCAGTTAAATACTCATCTTTTTATGAGGTCAACGGTGCTAATAAATCTTCTCCAATCAATCAGCTGAGGCTTTCTCCAACTTGCTAATAAATTCCTTTAAGACATATATTATTTGTTTTCCCTTTATTTGTATTGTAGATTGCATTGTCTTTCTGATCAGTGGCTGTCCAAATTGTTTAACACGTCTCATAAAAGTTGTGCAGGGTCTAGATTTCAATCCCTATTTGAGTTTGGGAAAATTTTGTGTATCTAGAGGTGGTGGACAGGCCATCATTAAAGATTTTGTTGGAACAAGTACACATTGACAATTTAAGTTATCCTGTGTTGATCTTTCAGACTGCAATACCCTCCTTAATAGAAGAATGTGGACAGTTCCCATGTTATAGTCCACTGCCTAGCACTGCTAGACATGTCTCCACCAGCTTTTGTAAGACCCTGAGTGATCCTTGCAACCCATCCATCAAATTCCTCACCAGGCCTTGAATGTAGTTATTCTTGACAGGTATGAACACAAATGCGTATGTAATTCATTCTCTCAAAAGGAGTTAAATATTTCTCCTTAAACTTACTCTCTCTTACAACTACATTCTATAGACAGGTTCATTTTTAGTATCCATTATAGCATCACTCCCGTCCTACAAAAGTGGTTCTTCCAAACCACTCTTCCTCTTTACAGGTTCTTCATGAAGGGTCTTGATTTCACTTAAATTTGCAGATTCTTATTGTCTTTGCTCTTTTTCTTTCTTTGCCATTGACCTTGCAGCTCTTTGTATCACATTTTCAACGTGTAGTTTTAGCTGTCTTTTCTTAATACTGGATGATGGTTGTTCCCTTTGTAGCTGGGTGACAAAAGTAGTTGACGTTTATGTCAACATTCTTGTTTTTCTTTTCCCTTCATTTTCTACCCTCCCAGAGCTGCATTATTATCTTACATTCTACCTCTAGTTCATGGACAATACCAAACATTTTGTTTATCAATCTACCTCTGGCAAGAAATCTCTAGCAATGTCATTAATCGATCGGTCTGTTCATTCAACCCTAGTTGCTGTCCACATCTTTTTGAGTAACCTAGGTGTCTTTGGCATCTCGTTTCACAAAATCAATGATTTCTTTTTGTCGGAGGCATTATAAAGTCTTAGTTAATTCATCCTCTCTTCACTAATTTTGTTTGCTGGAGTTTTCCATCTGTTAATTAGTTCTCTCCATTTGCAAATTCTTCAAATTTTTGAACTTCCATGACTACAATTTGTTGGATATGCTGTGATTTGATGATTGTAATTGCACATGCACACAAATTTGGGACTGCAACATTGTTAAGATGGGGCAGCTAATTGGGAAAGAACAAATGGTCTGTACATAAAACAATGAAAACTATACATATGCATATATAAAACAACGAAACTATACACAATGCATTCATATAAAACAACATTTTAGAGAAATGACAATAATTAAAAAGACTTGTAATTAATGCGAATGGGAACATTCTCATAATGCACATTGAAAATGCACAAAATCTCAAATGTTAGGCCATAGATAGTGGTAGTTCTCTGATCGGGGAGACCTGCTCAATCTGAGTTATGTATCCTCAATCAAAGAACCACCACTATGTTGGGTCATGATAGGTGTGTCAAGGAAGCAACCACTCATACACAAACAACGTGATTATCCGCAGCTCAAACCTATGTATGTCACTTGACACTTAATATTTTCTTTCATTTATACAATTGCAACAAAATGTTGAATTAACTGCCTACATTCTTGTGCATGTGCCATGAATCTTCCACTTGTGCTTGTGCTCGTTTTTCATCTTTTTGGTTTTGCATATAGTAAGAGTTTGTCATTTCCTTTATGAAAGTATTTGTGATTGCCAACATGATTATTTTGATTACAGTATTGCTATTTCCTATGTCAACTCATAGGTTGCATGAATGCTTTATATACATATATAAGAATCAATATGAACCAATTATGATTTTCATTGTGTTAAGGCTATTAAATATTCTGGTACAACATT
Source organism: Taxus chinensis (assembly GCA_019776745.2). Lineage (NCBI taxonomy): Eukaryota > Viridiplantae > Streptophyta > Pinopsida > Cupressales > Taxaceae > Taxus > Taxus chinensis. Next base: position 152,961,082 of record CM034150.1, on the reverse strand, counting down.
GGTCACTTATAATAATTTTATCCAAAATTATTCTGGAGTCAACTATGTAACAGTATCTTTGTCTGATGTTTTGGATCCGTGGTGATGGATCCAGTAGTGGGATCCAAAGTGTCAGGCAAAAACATTGCTATGCAGTTGACTCAAAATAATTTAATATATTAGTGCACTGCAAAGAAGCTATCCTTAGATTAATGTAAAAATTTTATTAGTAAAGAATACCTATTAAGAACATTTACGTTTTTGCAGGAGAGCAAGAATACTATGAGAAGCAGCTTGCAACCTTGAAGTCGTTTGAGGAGGTTGACTTATTGTGTGGAAACATTGATATTGATGAGGTTAAGGAAAAGACAGAGGAAGCACGACATGAATTCCTAGTGAATATATCAAATATTGCTAATGTCTTTTTGTTAGCCTTTAAGGTGACATATTATACTGCTGTTATTATCATTATATATGTATGGTGTAGAGAGTTTTAAGTGTTTGCATTGGAGCTTTTAACTTGAATAAGGAAAGTAGACTTTGTGGAGTTGCATTTTGTTTGAGAATAGTCTATTCAAGCTGTTTCTCCTTCAAATTTCTATGAACTGATATTTGATGTTGTTTGATATTAACTTTGTGGGTTGTGTATTTGCATGTGCTTATCCTTTTGTTAGGTAGTTTAAATTTACAAGTTGAAGGGCACATGAAAAGTTCTAGAAATTAAAGGAGCACTTGGTTTAGCTTGTTCTTCAACACAAGCGTCATAAGTTCATGACTCATTTCAATGATGTAGCATTTGGAGTCATGTTCTATACTATACTAGGCATAGGCGCCTTAGACTATACGATACCTAGTCTAGATATTAGCTTTCTAGCTTTCTACATTACATATCAAATAGAATATACTATACTCTAGTTATTCCATTTTATTATATTGTTGGCTAGCCATCTATTTGCCTTGCCTCAAAGGGGGAGGGGGGCTATTAATCTAGGGGCATTCTAAGGGTGATCCCCGACCCCAACATGATGATGTGATGATGATTCTTTGATCATCCCTTCTTTGTTGCATCCTGGCACAAAAATGGGCAGATTATCTGAACTGCATGTTCAATATGTATCAATGTGGTGTGCTTATGGGGCCAATTGAGCTCTAATACACCTAATGCAACAAGTTAATGTGGATATGGGCTTGAAAGGCCCTGTTAAGCCCAAATCCATCTAATGTGGCAATTTAATGTGTGGCCCCATTTACGCCAATTTAGGCCAAATCCACATAAAGCAATAATTTAATGTGGCTTAGGGATCAAATGGCAACCACTCGCTCACTTGATTCCGTATGTAGTACAAATGGGGTTTGCGCATCTCTTTGCGACTGCTATCTATCTGCCCATCCAGAGAGATCTATGCAAACAGACACATAAATGACCAAAACCTAGACCCCTAACTATATATGGGACCCCTATATATAGATTATAGATGTAGTGATAAGGAGGATGCAAGGGAGGACTAATCTCGTAGCCACTCTCCTCTTTCGATAGGTAGAACCTTCAACCCCACATATATATGGAGTTGATGGTTGGCAGCGACACAAACCGTCTACCCTGCCTTGATGGGCCTCCCTTGTTCATATAGATCTATCCGGATGAAGGGGGAGACTTATATATATAGGTCTACTGGATAGGAGAGGACTCAACTAACTTGATTGTAGGTCATTTATCAACCTCCTTGTCTTTACGGCTGTTAGGCATATGGGGAGATATATCTATATAGTGGGGGCCCCTATTTACATATGGGGCCCGACCCAGGTCACTAACCTATATGTGCTAGCTCCCTTTATAGATCTGAGGCCGAGGAGCCATAATGAACTATTAACATATGCAAAGAGAAGAAAAAATTCAAAGAAGGCTGAATACACACTCAAACATGTGTGACGTTGTTTATTATATAAGAAGAGGTGGTTACAAATTGGTTGAACAATTACCAACTAAATAACTACATTATATGCTATATAATGCTCTATATATTAACACCCTCTCTTAATGACTAAACCAGAAACAATACCAAGTTTGTCGCGAAATTTTACAAATGTCCTCAAGCCCATATGTTTAGTCATTAGATCTATAGACTGTGCCATAGGTGGTACTTCGAAATCAACTGTCTATTGTTGTGTTGCGGTTCTCGAATGGAGGACCGCAAAACAAGAATCTCGTTGTGAGAACAAAGGATATGGTAAGTGGTCCACTGATTCTTCATTATGTGATTCATTGACCAACAATGAATCATCAATGGTTGAGAGTGTTAACCCCATCTCTAGAGTGCTGGAATTAGAAACTCAAAGAGGTGGATAGAGAAATCTGTTATAGGCTTGTGTAGCCTGCTGGAGTCTGTACAGAGACTCAATTAGCTTGCAATCTAAGTCACCTTGATCATTCCCTTGCAACTGCATGTAGTTCTCCAACCTTTTCAAGAAATCATGGTGAAGTGCCTTCCAATCAAATTGAGTTACTAAGGAGAGAAGCAATTAAAATGTGACCATTTGTGCAGTGGGAGTTAGAACCAACTCCGCAATAGTAGGAGAAACAAGCATCTATCTTAGCAGTGGGAGAAAGGACCATCTCCGCAGTAGGAGTGAGAACCAACTCTTTCGTCTTATCTATTTGCTCATGTATCCCCCTCTGATGGGAAAGGTCTTTCACAACATAATGAGCAAACTGTTCATGCTCTACAGTCCTTCGAGCAAGTACCTTTGAGTGAGTGTCTTTGCATGCCATCTCACCATGCACCTTCAGTGCATCTGGAATAGGGGAGTCTCCATCCACAACAAATTGTTCTTCAGAATGACAAAATCCATCCTCACAAGGCATGTTTGCTTCCCGTACATCTGGTATAGTAGATATTCCCTCCATAACAAGTGCATATAGGTTGACTTTATCCAAGTCAACAAATCTACGAGGATGGTGGAGCTATCCTCCACACGTGCATTCATGTTGATTGTAGCAGGATCAACAAGTTGATATTGGCCACCTTGCTCAATACCAAGGGTAATCATCTGTCTCTGTTTCATATCAGAGAAAACACACTTCCCATAGAATTTCACGAAAATATTTGGATTTTCAGTTAATTGACGAATAGATAGAAGATTATTTTGTAAAGAAGGTACATATCTAACATTTCGCACCAATAATTTGAGCATTATTCAATACAAAGTATATATCTCCTATCCCTTCTACTGCAAGTGATTCTCCATCAACTAGTACTATTGATTCAAAATGTATATTTGTAGTAAATGAAACATACTAGTCCCTGCGAAAAGAAAAGTGTTTGGATGCGACAGAGTCAATGATCCAACTAGTATTACTATCATGCAAGCGTGATGTCGTAAAACAATTAAAAGCATGCCCATCATCCGAATCTTGTTCTTCTGCAACTGCTGCCACATGTTCCTCATCACATGGATTTTTTTTTTGTTGCGAAAGATCATACTTCCGCTTCCGACAATCCTTCTTAAGGTGCCCATACTTGTGACAATAATAACATGTGACCTGATACTAAGTGGAGGACTCAATAGAATGACTTCTCCACTTTCTTTTGATTGTGTGACAAGAGCACTTTCTGATTGGTCACAACTGGATTTTACCTGAATTTGTCTTTGCTCCTTTTGTAACAGGTAGGAACTCACCTTGTCAAACGTGAGAGTTTGACTTTCAGCCATTAAGTGGAGTGCCTCCACAAATGACTCATATGAAGAAGGTAAGCTATTCAGAACCAATGCCACCATATCATTGTCGTTCACCTTTTTGTTGATGGAAGATAATTGGTCTCGGAGGTCTTTCATCCAAAGTATGTGCTCAGACAACAATCCAACTTGTAATTTCACGGAAAAGAGCATATTCTTCAGATATAAAACCTGACTCTTTTTTGACGTCGGATATTTATCCCTCAGACTAGTGCATAACACATTAGCCATAGTGGCATTCCACACCTCCAGGATCATGTCATCCGACACAGACAACTAGAGAAGTAATAGAGCCTCTTTATGATGTCTGTCATAATCAACGAAGTTCATTGTTGGTCGATTTTTGCTACTTGTGCTTATCTTATCACAATCACGAAATTCTGCAAGTGTTATAATTTTAATGGCTCTAGACATTTAAATTTGTGTCCCTTAACTTTTGCGAGTCCGGCAAAATCAGGTTCGATATATTTGCCATTTATTTCTCCAAAAACAATGGAAATAATAAAAAATATAAAATATTTGGCCCGCACAAACAATGAGTTTCATTCTTCAAATGTACCAAATAACAGAGTATCATGAAACTACTATGTGCCCTAGTCGCGATTGATAAAAAATAGGTGGAAAATACCCTCACAACTGTGGAAAAGACCTGTGCCTTCATATTTTCCCTCTCAACAGGCAAAAAGGTAGTACTCCTGCCCTCGCGACTGGGGTTTCTTTGTATTCGTGACTGTATTTTCGTCGAATTTCTTCTTTAAAATGTGACTATTATTCACTTGCCTTTTGCCCTCGCGAACTCTAAAATCGCGACTGTTGGTCTACAAAATCTGTGACTTGGACTGTAGAAACTGTGATTGTATACATACGACTTTATTGACTTCGAAAAAATCCGCGATACACTTAAAACGAGACTGTTATTTGTGACTTGTTGTTTAGGCAAGTATGAAATGTGCCATGCTGATATCCATGATCTTGTTCGGCAATGGTGGATTGAAGGGAGTCCTAGGTATGGAACTAATATGTTTAAGTTTGTCAAAAAGGTGAAATACCTTAAGTTCCAACTTCAGAAATGGAATTGGACAAGTTTTGGGGATATATCAAAAGAAAAAGATAAGATCCGCAAAGAGCTGGAAAGATTTAATGAGGTACACCGTACATCAGGTATTTCTATGGACCTCTTTAAGGAGTGCAGTGTGAAGGCATAACTCAATGAATGGGAAATCCACGAAGAAATCATGTGCAAACAGAAATCTAGAATTCAATGGCTTAAGGAAGGTGATAAAAATTCAGCATTCTTTCATAAGTCATTATTAGCTAGAAGAGCTCACAATTACTTTCATTTTTTATCTAAAGAAGGTGGGGCTAAAGAATCTTCCATGAAAGGTATGAAACAAGTAGCTAGTCAGTACTTTCAACAAGTATTTACGGCACAACCTCTGGATGAGACAGCTAAACAAAAGCTTTTAGATTTGTTGCCCAAACAAATCAGCCAGCATGATAATGACAAACTCAGCCACAAGAGGAGCTTCGAAAGATAGTATTTACCATGCAGAAAGGCAAACCTCCGAGACCAGATGGATTTCCGATTGAATTCTTTCAAGCCTTATGGGAAATAAGTTCATAACTAAATCTGATCTTCTACAAGTGGTGGAGGAAGCGAGGACAACCAAGACCATTCTGAAAGAGTTGAATAAAACTTTCATAGCTCTCATACCTAAAGCTAGAGAGGTTGAAGATATATCTAGATTTCGGCCTATAGCTTTATGCAATGTGGTGTACAAGATAATAACAAAACTTATAGCAGAGAGATTGAAACCTTTTCTTACAAAAATTATATCACCTGAACAAGGTGGATTTGTTCTAGGTAGAAATATTCATGATGAAATTGTGCTTGCTCAAGAAATTTTACATTCAATGGAAATTCAGAAAAGACCGTCGATGTTTATCAGGTTGGAATTATCTAAGGCTCATGACCGGGTGGATTGGACCTTCCTCAGTAAAGTCTTGGAACACTTTGGCTTCTCAACATAATGGATATAGTGGGTCACAACTTGTTTTACTTCTGTATCCTTTGTTGTTTTAGTTAACGGATCTTCGTTGGAATTTTTTGGAGCATTAAGAGGTATAAGGCAAGGTGACCCTTTGTCCCCTTTTCTATTTATCATTCTCGTTGAATGTCTAGGAAGATTGAACAGAAAAGCATGTCAAGAAAAGGATATCAATGGAGTGAAATTGGCGAAAAATGTTCAACCTTTATCAATCCTCCATTTTGTGGATGACTCTCCTATGATGGGTCAAGCTAGTAGGACAGAAGCCAAGCAAATTCAGAAGAATCTTCAAATTTTTTCATTTGCTATAGGTCAGAGTATAAATAATGCTAAATCCAATAAATACTTCTTCCATTGCTCTCAACGACAAGAACAAATTCTGTAGATTCTATAATTCCAGAAAGGAACACTGCCAATAAAATATTTGGGTATTCCTCTAGCTCCCAAGAAGTCCAAAGATTGGAAATGGTTAATTGACAGATTCAAACAAAAAATCCTAAAATGGACAAACGGATGGTTGTCTATAGGAGGAAGGATGACACTTATTAAGGCAGTTCTCCAAGCGATGCCGATTTATGTGGCGTCCGTGTTGAATATTCCAGGGTACTATTTGAAAAAAGATGGATTCCATATGTCAAAAATTTCTATGGAGTCGGGCTCAGGAAAAGATAAAGTGGACACTTGTGAAATGGACATCTGTCTGCAAACCAAAACAAGGAGGATTGGGCTTTCAGTTATCCACTCAACAGAATATAGCTTTGGCAGCCAAGCTATACTGGAGGCTTATTGTTTGTCCTGACAATCTATGGGTTGTTAATTTCAGAGCTAAATATGCGGAAAGCAGTCGACCAGAGAAGATAATTAGGACAACTCTTCCTAATAATGGATCTCCAACTTTAATGTTTATTAAACGCGGAGAAAATCTGATTAATAAACATCTTTTCTGGATAGTTCACAATGGTTAATTGGCTAATTTTTGGATGAATTCATGGGAAGGTCAACCCCCAATCATAACAATCTTCCCTCAACTACATCCTATTTAGGAGCAATTTGCAAGCTAATGGATGGATTAAGATAAGCCACTACATTCGGAAAAACATTCAACCTTGGGGTAGTGAGACAAGATGGAAACCTCTTATGGATTGGCCCGTTAGGGATAGAGTATGAAGATCAGAATTTGTTGAATAATATTCTGGTAGGACAACCTCTTCTGTTTTTCGTCTAATTCAGATGAGTTAGGATGGGGAGGTAGTTCTTCAGGGAAGTATGAAGTAGCTTTGGGATATTCATCCCTCATTACAAGTTGTACTCATCCTTACAAAGCCTTGTTTCAACGTATATGACAGCCAGAGATATGGCCTAGGGTAAGTTTCTTCATGTGGCTTATCTTTCATCAAAGGCTTTTAATTGGTGATAGGCTACAAAAAAAGGGTTTAGGGGTCCATTTAGATGTGAACTTTGTACTCAAGATGAGGAAACATTGGATCATCGTTTCTTTCAATGCCCATGGGTTTCTATCTTGTGGAAACAATTGGCTGAGTTGTTTAAAATTCAATGGAATAGTTTGGGTTCCCTAGCATAGGTTAATGATACTTGGAAGAAATCAATTCCTAGAGGACAAAATTTGCTCCCAGCTGTTTGGAGTGGTATCTCACTTCTTCTTTGGAATATGTGGAAAGAACGAAATTATAGAATATTTCGACAAACTAGTAGAGCTGTTATATATGTTTGGGAAAAAATAAAAATGAACTTGATAGAAAGTCTCAAACATAAGGTTTCCCTACCAGATCAACCCCTCTCAAGAATGGGAGCATATCTATAGACTGCTTTCTTTGGATCCTAAGGAAGCTACTATGCCTCACTTTCACACAAGAAATAAAAGAGGGATTGAAAATCAAGTGGAGGAAGATGAGAAGATTTTTGATGGGATGATAAGTACAGATGGTGCATCCAGGGGTAATCCTGTAAGAACAACTCTGGGAGGGATTGGCCGTAACACAAAAGGAGAAGTCCATTTCCTCTTTGTTGAAAATTTGGGAATTTCTACTAACAATGTGGTAGAAATACAAGCCATCCGTAGGGGCATACAAGAAGCTATTAAAATAGGATGGCAAAATATCAAGATCCAACCAGACTCCAAAATCATGATGAACTTATTGAGTAATTCTAATAATGGATATCCTCCTCATTGGAGAATTGATAAGGTGGTCTGTGAAATACGAAATCTTAAGCAGAAGGTCCAAGAAATTCAGTTTACATACATCCCTAGATAGAGGAACAAGGTTGCAGATGGACTAACAAATTGGGCTCTAGAGAACAATGATATCCTTTCCTATGGGCCACCTCCTTTATGGTGGTCTACTAAAGATTCAAGAAGAAATCAGTAAAATCATAAACCTTGATTCTTTTCAATGAATGTTCATAAGGCTATTTTTGTTTATAAGGCTAGTGATATGGCTAATAGCTTCCATGCTTGGCATGGTAGAGTATGTAATTGAAGATTCATATTAATATAATGATCGACTGTTTTCTTATAAAAAAAACTGTCGAGTTTTATTCCTCCAAGTGCGAGTTCTTCCTTCTCGTGAGTCTTCTTCAACAAGCCTTCGCGAAAATGACCACTTCAGTTTGTGCCCTTTCAGGGCTTCCTCAAACTCTGATCCACACTCTCATACCCGTCAAGGGCTTCCTCGGGCAAAACACTTTGATACTAATGTTAGCATATGCAAAGAGAAGAAAGAATTCAGAGAAGGCTGAATGCACACTCAAAAAAGTGTGACAATGTTTATTATATAAGAAGAGGTGGTAACAAATTGGTTGAACAGTTACCAACTAAATAACTGCATTATATGCTATCTAATGCTCTATATTTTAACATGAACTATAGGGGACTCCTATCTATATGTGGTGCCGAACCCCTATGGAATATAGGGTTAAGTCATTTATGTGCTTGACTGCATAACTTTCCATGAAATTTAGACTTCCCCTATATAAAATTTGCCACAGGATTCCAAAGTCTGTACCCCTTAACATCATTGCCATACAACTCCCATTCAAACCAAGATGAAAGCAAAACATTTGTTTCCTAACCTAGGATCTAAAAAGCTAACATGGCTCTGATACCAGATTAAAGGAAGCTAAACAAATGCGTAACAACTTCCTACTTAATCTTTAGTGGAAAAAAGTGCAAATCAGATCAAGGTCTTTCAAATTTGGTAAGAATAATAAACATGCAAGTAACCTACAACCACATGCAATCACATATAACTCACAAAGGACACAACATGTGCCCTGGGAAAAGCCTTTCTGGAAAAACCCATCAACCAAGGAGCACTCAATTGTATTATTCAGTAATCTGCAATTTGTGGTTACAGTACAATGACAGAGTATCCACTCCAACAGTCCCAATCAGCCCAGCAGGAAATTACACAGGCCGTTTATCATTTTTTTGCAAATACCAAGAACAGTGTCTCATGAATTAAATATTTATCTCTGCCCCCAAGTGCCTGATTTATAGACTTTTCCAGCACTTAGAATAGAAGAGAATTAACAACACTTATTTCCAAATATAGACTGTCTATTATTAGACTTCTCAGCCACCCAGGTCACTAAATATAGAGAGTCCAAGGGTAGACTTCTTCAGCACCTTAATTGCATGGTTTGTTAACAGCACTTAACCATCAAAATTAGCTGCCCTTGTGCATGGTGGTTTAGCCTGCGCTTATACTACCGAATTAGTGCTTCAATTTTTGTACTTCATATTTTATTCTTCCTCTATGCATACTCTTAATAAACAATACATGTGACACAAAATAGCCACATCAAGTGGGAAGCATGTGTACCCATATTAATACAGAATAATTAATTAAACTCCAGAGTTAGGATTTGTAAGGTGTATGACACTATACTGTCCCCAAATGGACAAATCTGACTCCAAACAGAATAGCCGCATATCCAACCCAAAATTGCAAGTTGTAGTAGATATATAAATTTTTTTAAAATGCAGATCTGAATTTAAATGGAAAAATGCAACTTGCCTAGAGGAAGCAAATCATTCAAAACTGAAGCAAAACGACTCTTTTATCATAAAAAACAGATCAGCTAATTTTATTAGTGAAAGACACATGAAAAGTACCAGATTGGAACCAAATTGAAGGCTGAAATATTAATTAAAAATCTGCAGTTGCACCCTTCTCAAACAGCTGAAAACACAAATCCTTTTGTCCAAAAATTACACAAAGTGGCTGATTTGGTATCTAAAAATCTGATGTTGGAACAATACAAATCTGATCCAAAATAGCTCTAAAACAACCCAAAACAGCTCTCTATACGGGTCGCTCCACCCTGAACAAGTTGGAAATTAAAGGGGAATCTCAGCAACAATTATTCTCCTTCAAACCCTTTTGCCCAAATCTGCAAAATACAGCGTTCATACACTGCTGGAAAACACAATAGAACTCTGAAATTCAATTGAAACCCCTAAATGGAGATCCCTCTCAAAAGAAAGAAAGTTTTTGTTCTTCTTTCAAAGCCTAAAGAGGGCTTTCGTCCTCTAAAGCTAACTTCAAAGGGTTTTCGTCCTTCGGAGTTTCGATGGAAAGCTTACAAGCTCTACCAAAATTCAAAATTTGTCAAAATGCAAAAAAAATCATTCCCTTGCAAGTCGACTTGCTTTTATAACAAATTTTGGCCTTTTTGCCCCGCACAACCACCAATCAAATGTCTTTTTCTTCGTTTAATATTTTCTTTTACCTTTTTCCCTCCTCAACACGGGTCGCATTTTCCTTACGGAAAATAAATAGACTATCTTTTTCTAATTTTATTTTATCACTCTAGTGTCATTAATAAATTAATAAAGTGCTTATAATAATATTTTAAGATGCACTTTATGATTAATTTATTATTACAAGTTTCCCTTTTAATCCTCCCTTAGCCATCAGGAAACAAAATTGTGCGAAAGGTCTTCGACCAGTTATTTCAAAGAGGGACATTTCAGACACCTAATCCCAACAACGTATGACAAAGCACAATATGTTGTGGCATGTTTACCATTGTTAATGATAGAAAGGTACTTGCCATTTGAGGAATTGTATCCACTAAACTCCACTAGAAACATACTAAATGCCATGCCAATTTTTTTAATCTAGTTTGTCTCTGTAAAAAACATTTGTTTAGATGAATCAATTGACTTGAATCAAGTCATTGACAAATATGGTGAAGGATTAACTCTCCTTATGTGATACGACATGAGAATCCAATCAACATAAGCCAAATGGAATCAACAAATCAATCAACATCAGTTCGTCTGCAACTTATTGGAAACAAATCAACAAATAGATGGACATATAAGCATAACATGTGGCTATGTAGTTATGGGAATGGAATATAGTATCCCAATGGAAGAGGGTACGGTGATGGAGTGGACTGATTGAACCACTTCGATAAAAATCCCAACTTCAATTTCCATTCCTAGGCCCCCATGATAAATAATGTAATAAGTGAATTAATCAGCTAAAAAATGCCTCTCTATGACCAAAAATTAATAATCATGAGCAATAATTAATAATCGTCTCCCATAATGCTTAGTTTTGCTCACATATTGCAGTGGGTAGTAAGTTTTGCATTACGAAGCACAATCAACGTTTCATGGAGTTGCATCTGCTCTTGGGATGGTAGTTATACTTGCAACTCTGGTATAAGGAGCTAATGCTACAATTGTAATGGCTATCTTCTAATTGAGTTTTAGGCTATCAATCAACACTGAAAATGCTAATCTTGTTTGATTCATCTACAAGTTTCTAAATAAAGCAAAAAAGGCTTTGGGTCAAGGCCAAGTCAGACACCAATTCAACATATATGGCCGCCCTTGTGGAATCCCACAATGGAATTTCTTTCCATTTGCCTTATATATTGTTCAAATATTGAACCCGGGTGTTATGATTTCATGACCAAGCTTGCATATCAATTAGACCTTGCCAATACACCTACTTGTGGAGTGCCCCTTGCGTAAAATCAGAATAATACCCCATGTTTATGAAAATCTAAATAACATACTTGCAAGAGATAGTATGAGGGTGTTGGCTAGATTTTCTGCACAACTGAAAACCTAGGCAGTCATGAGATAAATCTCCCTCATTTACCGGTGAGGCTTCCATGTAAGATTTTGTCAATTATATTTCCCAATATCTATCTGTTGGTTTTACTTTAACTGCGTAGCTCATGGACCATAGCTAGGCAATTTTGTAGCAAGTAAGCAATTATAAGAAATATGTGTAGGAAAGGGAAATAATTAAATACGAGAAGAAAGGAAAGAAGATGTGCAACCATATAGTAGTTGATTGCATGCACATAGATGAAACAAATAGATCTTGAAATGCAGAATTTGAAGCAAAGAAAAGTTTCAGATCTAGATCTAAGATAACACAAAGTTTATGCAAAGATCTAAAAAGAAATAAGGAATAAATACATCGTTGACACAAATTTCTCCCGAAATCTGCCTCCTCTCTATTCCTCAGCTTTCAGAAAGCTATCAAGGGTTTCAACTCAAAGTCTGGAACACAAGAATGTTGATTACAAATTCTGATCCTTTAACTGTAAGTTCTTCCTCTATTTATAGTGTATAAAAGACAATTACAAATATGAAGCTTTTAAATGAATTCCCGCATGCAGAAGCTATGAAAAGGGAAGCAACTGACAATCTTCCTCTTGGAATTCCTCTTTGCATGACATGCATGATTTATAACTGAAAATAGAACCTTCTATTTTGCATGTCTGCCACCTATTTCCAAGTAATTGACTTCTTCAAGTAATGGCTTTTAAACCAATCACTTAAGTTTTATAATTTAATTGATTGCTCAATTACTTTGTCGGAGAAAATAAGAGAAAGAAGAAAGAGGAAAAAAAATTAGAAGAAAGTTGCAACACTTCCAGTCTTGTTCTTTTTCCATATTCTGCATGCGGTTGACTCTTTTGCCTTTGATTCTCACCAAACTGGATCTGGAAGCAGCTGACTGTGATTTGCTTGCGGGTATTGCCTTTGATTTGTCTTCCCTCTTATCTTTGAAACTTTTGCAGTTCTTCTCTAGTACATGAACCAATGCAATGTTTGCTGTAAATAATTAAGACAAAACCCATCATTTTTATTTTTAATTGCATATGAGCAATTTTAAAGTTTGGAAAGCCCTCTAAGTGAATGCAAATACAAGTAAATTTAATGAAGACTTCAACTGGAAGATTGGGGGCACATGCATAAGATCCTGGAAGGAATTTTCCATGCACTGACTTCTACACGGGCTGCGTTAGAAACAAGAGGATGAATTTTTTGTTGGAAGTCTTTGCAATTATGAGATCTGGATCAATTTGTGCAGATCTGGCAATTTCTTCAGATTCGGAAGATATACTCAATGTACCTGACATTGATTTGAACTCCCTTTCATTTATATGAGCACCTGTGATGAATACCTGCAATTTATTCAGACAAAGATGGAGTCCGGGGCATGAATACTTGATGTTTATCACCAAAATCTGCGTATAAAGCTTGCTGCCCTAAAATTTGAGGCTTTGCTTGCATGCAAAGTAAGAAAAAATATTATTTAATTCACCTGGGCACATATACCAACATGCAAACACTCAGAATGACCAAATTAGGCTATTCTAACCTTAGGTGCCAAAACTAGAAGCTTCTCGGCAGTGGAAAATAAACTTCAATGCGAAATCCTCCTTTTGGTGCCAATACCTGTCTGGGTTGCAAACTTCATAAAAAAGAATCAACTGCTTCTCCCTTATGGCGTCCCATGCTTATGTAGCCTCTTGCATGCTATTTTTAATAATTGTCTCTTCCTATTTCTGGCAATTTAATAAATTAAAAACTATGTCTATTCATCCAATTTGGGCGCCCAAGTCTGCATGTTGTTGGTTCTTTTTTTATGAATTTATTTTAGCATGCATCCTTGACTTCTCTTTAGCTTATCCTTTTGTATTGACTTTCCTTCCATTCATGGCACCAATATTGGATAAAAAAGCCATTAATAAATATCATTAAATGCATTGGTTAATGCCAAGGTGGGTCGCACTTTTTGATAGGGGTAGATGCTAAAAATAGGAAGTCAACTTGATGGGAATTTCCACCCTGCATTGCAGCTCCAAAAATTCCCTCTTCCACTTAAGTGATTTGACTTTCACAATGAGAATTTTTAACCTGCAAGGCAGGTAAGAAATTTTTGCTGGTGTTTTAAGTGATTTTTCTTTTATAATGAGAATTTTTATCTTGCAAGGCAAGTAAGAAATTCCCGCATGCCTGCCACCTCTAATATTCCCATTGCAACTTAAGTGATTTTGACTTCATGGGAAAAAGTACCCTGCAAGGCAGGTAAGAAATTCTCACCTGCCTGCCATCGCCAAAATTCTCATTGCAGCTTAGATCTATTTATTTTAAAAAGTTTGACTTGCCTAGGAGAGACTTTTTCTACTTAACTTCATCTTTTTTTGGTCGAAAGGTTGCCTTCCGAGATTGATTCCTTCTGGTGTTGAGGCCATAAATAATCTCCAAATGTTCCTGACAATTAAATAGACTATACAGAACAAAAAACAGATCAAGGGGAGTTTAACAGACAGACAACGGAGAAAACCGAAGAACAAATGCAAAAGAAATAAATAAAAACGAAAAACGTTGTCAGAAGTTGTAGACAATGCTTTGAATTCATACCTAGTGAAAACCCTATTGAGATGTGTGAATACTGACATGCAAAACTTCAACAAGATTCAACAGGAGCACAATTTACTTCAAACGAGGCTTTATTGATTTAATACATAAATAAAAAATTCCCGCAGACAAAATTTGGCGAAGGGATAAAATGAGTTTTTGACAAAGCTGCACCAGATTTGAACACAATAACAATTATATTATTTCTCTGTATTGATCCAGGATGTATTACATAGAGTGATGATTATATTATATAGAGATAAAAACTCCTATAAAGATGGTGTCAACACCAATCCCTCAATTCTCTCTAGTCTATCTTCTAGAATCACTCCTTATCCCTTTATTCCCTCACCTAGAATATCTCTAGTAAGTTGTACTACAACTCACGTACAACTATAAAATATAACTCGATATGAGATTGTATTTTATTATTTACACACTTAATAATGTTATCAATAATATTTCCTAACATTCACTCCCCTATGTTAACATTATTAATTCCTAATATACAACTCCCTAATGTGAACAAGGTAGAAAACACTTTCACATCTCACCAGAATGCCAACCACCCTGCGGCACGCGCCTGTAGCTCATGACCTTGCTATGAATGCAAGGGAGCAATGCTCAACCTTCTAGGGTTTTACAATAGGTTTACCACAACCTGGACATGAACAATTCTCACTCTATGGTTCACCTCATGTGGTTTTTCTGGATCTCTACGAACCGTTTTCAAGATCCATTTTTGCAATGTGTTTTTTATTTCCCTACTATATTTTTCATCAGAAGGTTACATATAGGACATTTTGTCATACATTACAATAACAGGAATGTATCATCTGTTTTTATTATCTACCACACATTGAAAGTAAACACACAACTGAAAATACTTGGTCACCAAATCAGCACCGCGGCCTATGTCGATCGGTGCTTGACAAGAGGTCGCTGATCAACCTCCTTCCTCCGTTGCCTCACTGCCTCCATGAATGTCCCCTGCTAACTCAGCAAAAAGTATAGTCGAGGACGATACGCATTCCTGGTCGCGATTAACAGGGGTGGGGTCGAGGGGCGGAGGCCCCCGAAGCTAGGAACGGTTTTCATTTGCATTTTCCCTTCAAAATCGAGTGTTGGAATACACCAAAAATGCACTCATTTGTCCTTTTTTTTATAGTAACCAACTTTTCGAACTTTGACTCTAACAAACACTAGACTTACAAAGATTGTTTCATGATTTCAATATATGGACAAGTCTAAAATGTATCTAAAGACTTCAAACTCATAACTGCTTACAACTAATACACTCCTTCATATGAATAAAATGAAATGTCGACGAGTGTATAAACTACAATAGACTCTAAAAAGAAGATTGATCCTTATAACAATAACTCAGATTTTTTCTTCTTTTTCTTAGAAAGCAGCAATAATGTAGAATAGCTTCTACCTATTCGACTCAATATTTTATGGCATTTGATTAGAGTTTGAGTGATCAGATATACATTACCAATGCAATTCTCCTGTATGCAAGAAACGGGGCGGATGAAGTCTTTAGCGAGCAACGTTGAGATCAACATTTTGGGAGTTACGTGGAGCAACTCGCCGAGACATAACTGCACTGGTGAAATGAAAACAATCTGCAGGACTTTTCGTAAGATCTTGTATGAGGACTGCCAGATGCCTGCGTGAATCAAATCAAAAATCGTCACCAACATTTGATTGGGGCGGAATTTGAGTAGACTTGGTAAATCGTAGTCAGGTCATCGCGATCTACCACACGTCTCTTTGAGTTTTGAAATTGAGACAAGAATGGAGTACGAATTGCCGCTCGATGCCAACGGCTGAGAAACAAGGATTTTGATCCAATAGTGATTGAGAGACACCGCAAGAAACACACCCACTCTTCTTCTTATATACCAGATTCTTCCAAATCAGAACTTGCATGCCAAGCTTAAAAACTGAACAAAACGTTCAATGTAGATAGAAGCCAAATCCGTGAAGCCAATTTTATGAAGCTGCACAGATGGAACACATAACAATTATATTATTTCTCTGTTATTGATCCAGTATGTATTACATAGAGTGATGATTATATTATATAGAGATAAAAACTCCTATAAAGATGGTGTCAACACCAATCCCTCAATTCTCTCTAGTCTATCTTCTAGAATCACTCCTTATCCCTTTATTCCCTCACCTAGAATATCTCTAGTAAGTTGTACTACAACTCACGTACAACTATAAAATATAACTCGATATGAGATTGTATTTTATTATTTACACACTTAATAATGTTATCAATAATATTTCCTAACATTCACTCCCCTATTGTTAACATTATTAATTCCTAATATACACTCCCCTAATGTGAACAAGGTAGAAAAACACTTTCACATCTCACCAGAATGCCAACCCCTGCGGCACGCCTGTAGCTCATGACCTTGCTATGAATGAAGGGAGCAATGCTCAACCTTCTATGGTTTTACAATAGGTTTACCACCAACCTGGACATGAACAATTCTCCACTCTATTGTTCACCTCATGTGGTTTTCTGGATCTCTACGAACCGTTTCAAGATCCATTTTTGCAATGTGTTTTTTATTTCCCTACTATATTTTTCATCAGAAGGTTACATATAGGAATTTGTCATACATTACAATAACAGGAATGTATCATCTGTTTTTATTATCTACCACACAATTGAAAGTAAACACACAACTGAAAATACTTGGTCACCAAATCAGCACCGCGGCCTTGTCGATGGTGCTTGACAAGAGGTCGCTGATCAACCTCCTTCCTCCGTTGCCTCCTGCCTCCATGAATGTCCCTGCTAACTCAGCAAAAAGTATAGTCGAGGACGATACGCATTCCTTGTCGCGATACAGGGTGGGGTCGAGGGGCGGAGCCCCCGAAGCTAGGAACGGTTTTCATTTGCATTTTCCCTTCAAAATCGAGTGTTGGAATACACCAAAAATGCACTCATTTGTCCTTTTTTTTTATAGTAACAACTTTTCGAACTTTTGACTCTAACAAGACACTAGACTTACAAAGATTGTTTCATGATTTCAATATATGGACAAGTCTAAAATGTATCTAAAGACTTCAAACTCATAACTGCTTACAACTAATACACTCCTTCATATGAATAAATGAAATGTCGCGAGTGTATAAACATACAATAGACTCTAAAAAGAAGATGTGATCCTTATAACAATAACTCAGATTTTTTCTTCTTTTTCTTAGAAAGCAGCAATAAATGTAGAATAGCTTCTACCTATTCGACTCAATATTTTATGGCATTTGATTAGAGTTTGAGTGATCAGATATACATTTACCAATGCCAATGTCTCCTGTATGCAACATGGAACGGGGCGGATGAAGTCTTTAGCGAGCAACGTTGAGATCAACATTTTGGAGTCTACGTGGAGCACTACGCAGAGACATAACTGCACTGGTGAAATCTGCAGGACTTTTCGTAAGAATTTATTGTATGAGGACTGCCAGTATGCCCTGGTGAATCAAATCAAATCGTCCAACATTTGTATTGGTGTGCAGAATTTGAGTAGACTGGTAAATGGTAGTCAGGTCATGCGATCTACCAAACGTCCTCCTTTGAGTTTGATGAGACAAGAATGGAGTAAGAATTGCGCCTCGATGCCAACGGCTGAGAAAAGGATTTTGATCAAATCAGTGATTGAGACGCCGCAATAAACAACCCACTCTTCTTATTATATACCAGATTCTTCCCAAATATCAGAACTTGCATGCAAAGCTTAAAAACTGAACAAAACGTTCAATGTAGAAGCCAAATCCCGTGAGCCAATATAGAAATCATGAGAATCATGCCAGTGTTACCTGCATACATCTAATCAGTAACAAATAAGCTACAAGCATGCATAGGGCAATTGAATCGCCCCTTTGTAATTAAATTTGCATCTTTTTTAGGACCATAAGTCGCTCTGATACCAAATGACAAAGCTGCACCAGATTTGAACACAATAACAATTATATTATTTCTTTGTATTGATTCAGGATGTATTACATAGAGCGGTGATTACATTATATAGAGATAAAAACTCCTATAAAGATGGTGTCAACACCAATCCCTCAATTCTCTCTAGTCTATCTCCTAGAATCACTCCTTATCCCTATGTTTCTCTCACCTAGAATATCTCTAGTAAGTTGTACTACAACTCACGTACAACTATAAAATACATCTCAATATGAGATTGTATTTTATTATTTACACACTTAATAATGTTATCAATAATATTTCCTAACAGTTTTAGCATCTGGGTATTTGTCGAAATTGGTTCATATGATTCATTGGGAATATCTTAACGTAATAGAGACATCTTCTGGCAATAAAAACACAAAAAAATCTGTTATTTTAAAAGAACAAAAAATTTTAAACATGGGGTAGTCTTAGATTTCAGGGTAAAATCTGGAGACACCATGGGGTGTCTTCAAGAAAGTGGCATGGCAAATTCTGTGTATCAAGCACGGGGTTAGCACCAGTATTCTCTTGTGTCTCAAAAGGGGTTTGTGTTTGGTTATGTTCCTTTTTTCGAGATGGAAGGAACTCCTTGTCCCATGATGGGGCTTAGGGCTGGTTGAACATTCTTTGTTTGAAATGGAATTGACCATATATAGAAAATACCTTGCCCGAGATGGAACTCCTTGTCCTAAGATGGGGCTTTGGAAACTCATTGTGTGAGAGGGACTAACATTACAAGATTGTTTTGCTGATTACATTTTTAACAGGTCATAAATCTTCCAACACTAAGGACTACAGATTATGTTGTTAGGATCAAAACCTCAACCTTGATGAGAACAATTTCCTTGTGAGATTTGATGTAGTCTCCCTCTTTACTTAAATACCAGTTGATGAAATTTTCAAATTCATATCCAAACTTACTTACGAACTTTGAGGCCATTGGACTGTTAAAAATACGCTCTAAGTCTACCTTCTTCAGCTACAAGAGATAAGTCTTCGGACAAAATAAAGGCACTACCATAAATTTCCTATCTTTGCTGTTGTAGACTTGTTCATAGACTAATTCAACCAAAATACCTTGGAGACAACCCTCTCAAACTGTAATGTTGGTATGGTTTGTAGATGAAACTGTTTGTCATTTGGCCCCTTGGTAGGGATAATCTCAACAAATTCCTCAATCACTTAAACTTTCAACACACAAATTTTACCATGGAAACTGAACAAGATGAAACCCTATTATTTCTTGATGTCCTCATTTTGAAGAATCTTGGTGAAACCTTATCTCGGTGGGTATATAGGAATAAAACCCATACTGCTAAATAACTCCATGCCAACTCCCACCGCCTCCTTGCACAAAAAGCTGCTATCCTTGACACGCTTACAACCCCTGCCTTACGTATTCCCGACAAAGATGACATAGACCATGAGAAACACCCTCATCAAAAACATGGGTACTTATAAAAACAAATTAAAAGAGAACTCAACAAAAAACAGCAATCCCCACCGAGATTCCTAAGAATTTTGCTCCATATGCATCCCTATTTAAATTTCAAAGACGATACAAAAGAAAAATATAAAAACGAATTTCACCCTACCTCAATCCTTCTCAAGAATCTCTCAATCCTATTAAAGTAAACAAAATCCCCCCTCAACTCCTTGCCATAAAGAAAAATCCTTAAAAAAAACCCTTCCAATTTATTGCCATATATAAAATTCCTTATACGTGTGGTACTTATAGATTGGCCAAACAAGTAGATGTATACAAACTAGATGAAAAGAACATATTGCCAATGTAAAATACAACCACGTTAAGATACTGCTTTTGCAGAGCACTCATACCAAATCAAACATGATATTTGTTTCAGTCAAGACTAGGTCTAGCCAAACCAAAATATTATTATAATAGATTAATGAGAGAAGCCGCCGAACTATAGTAGCCCTAACTATTTCAATAGAGAGGATGACCTTGTCCTTAGTCAAGCATGGTAACCTCTATCAATAAAATAAAAAAATGAATTATTACGCCGAGAGGCATTCCTACAATGTAAAGGCTGTAATGGCATGCATGGTTCACTTTTATTCTCGATATTAAATTTGATATCCATTTGACCATCACAGTGACAGCCTACATACATTTGATATTCAAAATATTAAAAACCTTTGACTGCCAACAAATATTTCATTAGCAAAGTAGGCATCTTTGACAAAATAAAATAGGTTCAAAAAGCAACTTCGGAAATGGAATCTATATATTGAATGCGAATTTTTTAAGTACTTATTTAAAACACAACGGGAATATGGAATTTGAGATTCATAGATGAGCAATTGCTGCCATAAGACGATTTAAAAAGTAAAAAGCATACGCACATTCATTTTTTATTGGCTCTAGAACCATTTTTGTTGGTAGCATACTTTCTTGAATTAATTGATGTGCCAAATTAACTGTTGTATATTGTACATATGAAGTGTTGAATAACTATTTGATATAATTTAAACCACTAGAAGTCAACTTGGTTTTAAGAAACCCTTATTGGGATAGTTACTTGGTGCTTCTCCCTCCCATTTTCCTACACCATATAATATTAAATGAAATAAAATTTATGAACTAAATATTTTAACGTCAACTAATACTTTTCAATTAAATTATAGAAAAATTATTAGTTAAAATTAGGCATACAAATACCAAATTATATAAATTATTTTGTAATTAAACTAATGCTTGAATGAAATGTAGTTAATTAAGATATTTAATTATATATATTCCACTTATGTCCCAAATCAAGTATAGGGGCCTCAAGAATGATACCTCTCGGCGTCTTTTACATAGATTTATCTAAGATAGCTATACCAATTTGCTCTCTATAGACAATAATCTTAAATCAAATATTATTCTCAGTATATCCTAATCCTAACTTATCATAAATCATTAAATGGTTAAACCCTAAGCTCACTGGTAACTCAATTTAACAATATTAGATACCTTCAATACATTTTAGGTACTTTTTTCAATTTGATTTTGAAAGATATGTCACATATATAAGAGAATATTTGCAGGGGGTTGTAGAAGGGAAGGATGGGTATATACAATGAGCATCATAACCTCATCCTAAGAGAAACAAGGGAAGAAATAAAATTGAAAAACTATGTGGGGTCTAAGGCACATGCATCCTTGATCAACAAAGCCCCTTTTGCATAGAGTTATGGTGAACCTCGCCCCTCCACATAGAACCAAAAGCCAGGCAAAGAGCTGTCCTCATGAACAAAGACATTTTTGCATCTTACTCTCCAAAGAACATATAAGTTTGGGATACTCGAGCAGCGCCAAATCCAAACAAACACTGGGTGGACCCGAGAGCAACAATCTCCAAACAAAGCAAAGCACCAGTAAAGTTTGCTTTGAAGCAATGTTGAACATTGATCCTCAAGGTACCTCCAACGCTGCCTAGCAAAATTAACACTCCCAAAAATGTGCTTCACAATCTCTGAGTGGTGTCAAACAGGGCAAAGGTCATCGAAGTCCACTCTTAGCCAACTTGGCCTTGGAGGGAACCCCCCTGGTAATACCAACCATGGAATCACTTTCAACTTATGTAAGAAAGCCAAAACAACCAAACACTATGAAGTCGATGAACCCATCTATTCTCTGGTCTGTGGAGAGCCAATGAGCATTAAACAATGGGGATAGTGGGTGTCTTTGATGCCATCAAATACATACGACGAGAGTCATATTGAAGAAATAGACGACTAAAGCACAACCTCCAATCCCTCCATAATGGACCAAACATCCTGATATTCATTTTAACTAACTTTGGTTCACGAATAAGACCTCTCAACTTGAAGATCGAGAGAATCAAAATCAAGGAGACCATATTCCCTAGCAAGTGCACGTCAATCCTTCCATGCGCAAGCAACAAAGCCCCATAAGTCACCCCAAATTAAGATACCCTCCTTGCTCAATTTGTGGGCCTGATAGTAAGGCAACTTCGAATCACAAGAGTCCTCTCGCTAACTCCATATAGGACAACACACTAAATCCCAAACTACCTCACTACCCTCCCAATTCCAATGAACCAAACCAACTACTTTCGAAGCTAACCGGATGCTCCTAAAGATGAAGGAGCTTGAAACTTTGAACAAATGAGGTGACGAGAGAATATCACGTAAACCAAAGGCTCCACGAACTTTACTAACATCCTGCGTAGTAAGCATCCAATGCCTAGACACGATTTGCCAAGGTGCAGTACCCTTGGAACAATGCACCACCCACTTGGCCGAAAGAATGCTACCTTGGGTGGTAACATCAACCGGCCCCAAGCCCCCCTTGTCCTTGGGCATGGTGCAAACATCCCAAGGTACTAATAAACCCTCTAAATTTTCTAAAAATGTCGGAGTTGAGTCCTACTCGGAAACCAACAAGAGACATAGTAAATGTATACAACTAACCATGGTTAGCTTGCTAGCAAACGAGGGGTCCTTATGGTGCCAAACATGAAGTTTACTTTGAAGCCTCTAAAGGCACCAATCCCACATAGAGACAAGTGACATATTGACACCAAAGGGAATACCCAAGTATCACACAGTGACCATGGGGTGGGTATAAGACCAAGTTGTAGGGATCCAGTGTGGAAAGAACATCCAATCCAACTAACCAGAAATTAGTTTTGTGGTCGCTACTTATGGCCTTTGGGGCAGTGCAAAATGTGTCCAAACACTCCAGGGCTCCATCAACAAAATCTTGCTCCGCCCTAAGCAAGAGTAGGGAGTTGTCAGCAAAGTGATCAGTAACCATCAAAACATAGGATACCTCGAATGTGTCTTGTAACAAGAGCAGCCTCAAGAAACTAACCTAGAGCATTTTTTGTCAAGACATATAGATAGGGGGCCAAGGGACACCCTTGACGAATTGAACGATACAAGAAGATTGTGGAGACAAGCATTATTAATAGAAACAAAGGCTGAAATTATAGTGAAGAGAGTGGACACCATGAGAACACAATGAGGACCAAAACCCAAGCAAGTCAACATCTCCGAGATAAAGGACCAATCAATCTGGTGAAAGTCAATGTTTAGAAAAGGGAATTGTATCTAGTCTCTTTAGCCCATTCCATAACTTCACAAGTACAAACCACAATATCAAGAATAGACCTCCCTTGCACAAAACCAATTGGTCTTGGTGCACCACATATTTAGTGACCGAAAGATCCTCAAAGCCAAGGCCTTAGCTATAATTTTGTATGTAATGGAAAGAAGTGTAAAAGGCCGCCAAACTCCAATAGAGTCCTTAGGAGCGTTGTTTGGAATAAGATTGAACAACGTTTGATTGAGAGACTCAGAAAGATGTCTAGAATTGGACACCTTAGAGGCTAGAGAATATAATCCGTCACCAATGGTGTCCCACATGGCCTTGTAGAACTCACAAGGAAGACCATCCATACTTGAAGATTTTCCATTCTACATGGAGAATAAAGCGGAGTGAAGCTCCTCTTTAGAAAGGTCTCTATCCAAACTATATGTATCCCCACTAGCGACATTGCAGGGGACCACTCTACAATGAGCATCTCTACCAACCACCACCTCATCCGTTAAAGAATAAGGAGCATAGATTTCTTGGAAATGTAAGCCAAACATACATTTGTTCTCTAAAGGATTCTCAGCCAAGGAACCATTTGTCTATTGTAGTGTAAGCACCCTTTCCATAGCTACCATCCTCTTGAGAAAGTCAAAGCAAAAGTTGGATCCCTCATCTCCCTCTTGAATCATTGAAGGCGGTAACGAATTTGAGCACAGTTGGCAATATAATCCTCACCATGACGAGCACTTAACTCCAACTTCGCAACCTCTTCTTGAATAGACACATTATGTACATCATTTTCAAGGATGATGTGAGCCACCTCAAGACGCTTCACAACTCTCTTTTCCATCTCCGAGCTATCATCCTACCCCAACCTCTCAAAAACTTGACCATACAACGGATGGCAACCTCGCAGCAAAGGATCCACCAGTGAACACCAACAAGTCGGGGCGAAAGGTTTCAAACTCATTGAACAAGGGCACAAAAGTCCTCTGACTCTAAATGAGATACTTTCAGTTTGAACAAAGGAGGTGAACCCGCTGAGTGACCATAAGTGAACATTGTTTGAATGGAAGATGGTTTGAGCCCGTAACATCCATAACCACTTCAATGGAGCGACGTCGACCTGAGAAAGTCAAGCCCTTCCAAGGTAAATAAAAACAATCGAACCATGCCTGAACTCTTAGACCACCCTAATGATAATTGGACTAGGTGAATCAACTGCCACTGTCGAACCCTTTTTGTTTCTAATTGGGGTCAAAAATTTGGAGAGGCTTGCTTTTTAGCACCATTGACATCAAAATCTAGACCTCCAGATCTGTCTAAGTTGCCTTTGGTTTAGACCTTGATGATTGGCGTGTTTGGATTTTAGGTACTTTACAAGTAAGTTTTTTTCTCTTAATCCTAATCCTTTATAGCCAATTAAGTAACTTACCCACCTTAATAACTATAAATTCATTTTGAAATGTTTAAACCACACAATTGGTCTTATGATTTCATCACTAATTCTTTTGTTTCCTTGATGACGAGTGAGGTAGCTCACTCAAGTGTCAAACAAAAATAATTACAAGTAAATTTAGAAATGCTTCTCTATATTCTAATATTTGTTTCAAGCTAGATAGAAAAGATAGATATGGTTGGAGGCCCATATTAGTGACGTCTTATGAAATGAACATTAGGAGTGTTAGTCTTTAGATGTGGTTCAGTGATAGTCACTCTCTGTCCTAGATCTTTTGGGTTTGATTATTGACTTAGGTGGTGTCTGTACAGAGTACTATTGAAGTCTAGGAGTAGTTGACATGTATTTTACCATTTTGTGTCTATGTATCTTATGGGCTGATCCATACAACGAAAATATGTTAAATATTTTGCAAACAACCCTCACCATAACCAACAAAATAACAAATTTAAAGAAGGCTTTTACAATAACAATAGTGTATCAAAAAGGGATTGTGTCATAAATGCCCCACATCCAAAAGGTTAGCCACAAAATGTTAGAAAGAAAGTTCAAATCCTTATTTGATAGTTATAAGGATGTCTTCCCTGATGTCTTGTCATCAAGAATTCCACCTTAAATAGGCACAAAGAACAAAATATGAGTTAAACCAAATACAACAAACTTTTATACCCTTATATGGGATGTCCTCTATGAAAAAGCCCTGATTTAGACAAACCATTTATTGAAATTGGTTGGCGCATCCTAGCTCAACGATGACAAGGAGGACACACCCTTGAACATTGTTACAGATAATTTATAAACAATACTACCAAAGAAGAAAATAATAAATCTTAGAAAGAAAATTCAAACCCTTAGTTTACAGTTACAAGGATGCTGCCTGATGCCTTGCCACCAAGAATCCCGCCCTAAATAGGCACAAAGCATAGGACTCAAGTTAAGTGCAACCATCTTAATACCCTCTTATAGGTATTTAGTTGTGTCAAAGCGCCCATCTAGACAAATGACAAGATCTTCACATATAATAATTGAGAAAAGATGCAAATTCAATGAAAATCAATACTATACAAGAGATATTGGTGGGCCATGAAGCCATAATATTCACTACGTTTAGAAATAATATAATAGCCTTAAGGTAGGGTAATACCAGAAAATACTGTATAAGGAATAACTTCACAAGATCTCTTCCACTTTGAGGATGACACCTCCAATATCCTTCTACCAAGTATAAGATTCAACACTTGACATCCATCATAATGATATTCATCTTCTTTATATAGACATGCATTACTCTTATTGGTTGGGTAACACCTATTCCTGATGTAGGCCTGGTCATTATCCAAAATAACTAATTTCACAAGCTACCTATTTAATTCAATATATTGTAACCATATAACTAACTAAGGGGGATGGGCACCACATATCGACATTGCCATCAACCCATGTATATTATAATATCATATCCTTACGTACATAACATGGTGTCCCTCTTTGACATGTTTCATCTCCAAAACATGAGAAGAAACCAAATAATAAGTGTGCTTCAAATCTTTGCACACTTGTCTCCATGCTTGATCATCCTACCAACCATATGTGATCTTGGTGGTGGATATCTCTCTAAACTTGTATTCGTAATTTGTTGTACTGCTTCTGATTGTATTCGCATGACCATAGGTTTTTCCTCTTTAGCATTCCATGCATAGCCATAGTGATTACTCCTATGATCCCATATTCCATAATTGTGGTACTCCATTAATTCCATGTAAAACCATAATGATTGTTCCTCGGAGTGCTTTGTATATCCATATTGGTTGCCGATTTGACATGCCATGACATGCCTCCATGATTGTTTTCTCTCATGATGGTATTGGTGTCTATATGCTACGAACCTTATTATCCTTGACCTTATCAACCTTTTCTTTTGCTATGTCTCAGCGTCTTCGACCTTTTTTTGATTTCGGAATGCCCATGTCTTTTGAGTCCGATGAATTGATTATTTTCATGCGTTTTCTTTATATGCATCTTGTTCTTCCTTTTTGAGTCTTCTTTATGCCCTTCTTCACCATCTTCAAAATCATCCTCATGCTCTACCTTTCCCTTTCTGTAGTTCTTCACTACGTGTGATATCCTACAAAGTGACCCTTAGTTTTCTTTTACCAAATCTGTAATTAGTTTCTTTTGTGCATTAATATTGATTGTTCCCAAGGTTCCTAAGCAAGGATATCAAAGAACAATATCCAAGCCATCCATATACAAAGCATAAAAATCTTAATACAAAATATATTTGTCCATAGTGAGCTTCAAATCCTCAAAATCTTGAATCTGCTTACCATCCACTTGAGCTTTCTTGATATTCCTTGCTTGAACATTGTAGATGTTGAGACTCGTCCATGTTGATGAAGTTATACTTGATTGTCTAGTGGTTTATGGACACAATGACCTTTTTCCTTCGAATGTAGGTCATGAAAACCAAAATATTAAAGCTTCCTTTATTTGGGCGCTATATTGTTTGAATCATTATCCACCATATTTGCATCATCCGTAGCCTCATCATCATCATCATCATCATCATCATCTCTCTTTCTCTTTTTCTTCTTCATAATCACCATTATGTTCCTCTTCCATGTTTTCTTCATCTGTTTCTTCTATGTCCCACCAATCTAAAAAAATATGTTCCAATTCTGCCCATGGAAGTTTCTTTCGTTCTTTGACAAGCTTCCCAAAAAATTATATAAATGCATAGACCCTTGAGGGAGCAAGTAAAAAATTTGTTTGCCACAATATTGATTGAAAGTATGATCTCCTCAAATTGGGAGCCACCATTCTCTAGCAGCAGTATTATCCCTCCTAAGAATAGTATCATCCTCTCTCTAGAGGACTATGGTAACTTCTATGATCCACACAAATTCGAGCTAACAAATAGATCTGAATATCTACTTCAACAAAACTTTGACCTAGAACATTTTGGCCTGTAGTCGGCATTGAATTAGACAAACACAAGAGAACAAAACCTCCACTTAAAATATTCTAAGAGCTTTCTGAAAAAGTGTACAAATTAGAAAAAAATCCAAAAGCTATGCAGCTTGTTGAGTACGAATTTGTTTAAAAACCTTAAAATTGACAATAACTTACACTTATTACGAATCACCATAAAGGTTGAAATTTGTATTTTAGTTGTTCTTGAACATGGTTTCTCCAACTTAAGTAGCAAACAAAACTACAGAGAAATTTGAAACAGTTGTTTGAAAGAGATAGACGAATCTTTAAAATTTAGGGGTCTCAACCCAAATTTTGCCCCAATGCAAATCTATGATACCTCTCACTAAGATCTTTACATATAATAATTCAAAAAAATATGCAGAATAGAATTAAGATCAACACTATACAAGAGATATCGACTGACCAAGAAGCCCTAATATTCAATATATCGAGAAATAGAATGATACCCTTAAGGTAGGGCAACACCATACATTAGTCCTTGAGGAGGGAGTAACTCCACAAGATCTTGTAATATGGGAATTCCACTTCAAGACAGGACACCTCCAATATCATTCTACCAAGATAGAAGACTCAACAAATAAATAACATGTATCATAATGATATTCATCTCCTTTATATAGATATTACATTACTCTTATTGGGCGGGTAACACTTAAACCCAATGCAGACAGACTCATTATCCAATATAACTAATTCCACAAGCTACCTTTTTGATCCAATATCTTGTAACCATATAACTAAGGGGGATGTGTGCCACATGTCGGCACCTCCATCAAGCCATATACATTGTACTATCATATTCTTAGGTACATAACAATAAACCATTTACTGAAACTGGTTGGATATCATGCTGGCTTAATGATGACAAGGAGGGCACACCTTTGAACTCAGCTGCTTCAGCATAATTTGTTTCATCTTGTTATTTTTTGTTCAGGGTCTTTTTGATTCTGTCAGAGCCAAATATTGTTTGCAGTTGCACTATAGTTCAATATTTGGTATAAAGTTATATTCCTTGTTAGGCTATGTACTGTAACTTCTCCCCCCTATTGATTTTTTGTAATTTGAATGTGGTGCATTCTGTACTTTCTTGTTTAATGTAATGAAAAATACTATTTCAAGAAAAAAATCATTTAATATGACAAAATTTGTACAACCATCGGCTATAGTTCCATCCAATTATTGATGGGGAGGATGTTCATTGCAACTTATAAGTATTGGATGACCTTTGTGAAATAGATTCATCATGTCATCAAAACAAAGTGTATGATCACCTGACTAATAAGTATCGAATGAACTTGTTTAATGAACTTAAACTGATACCACTTGCAGCTTTCAAGCCTTTGAGACATCTTCTTTTTTGTCAAAATAGGATAATTGCAATTCCTATTCAGGATGCAGTTCCATTCATCATGGTTTAGCCTAACCAGTCTTTAATGAATGAACAGTATGACCTAAAGACATACAGATCACCATTACCAGAGTTCTGCTCTTGTAAAGTTTTTCTTTTTCTTTTTTTCTTATGGGTGTAAAAGTGATTACATAAATATATCGATTGAAGACGTGTAATGTTGTAGGTAAGCCAAATTGACTAGGTTTCTCGAAATATGTTATTTCTTTCCATTTCTTTGGGGTTTTTTCGTCTTTGAATGATTGCTTGCCTAATATTATAAAGTTGATAATCTTGGAGCCAATATGTAATATTGCTGAGTGCAGCTACCTTCACTTATGGCTTGTACAGTTAGCCTTTTATGCTGTTTTTTAAAACTTAAGTTCTGCACCTTCCATATTGCAGCCTTTCTAACTTCTGTGCGCAATGTTTTGGACATTTATGGATGCCCTAGTGACAGAAAATATATGATTGAATCAAATAATGAGCATTCTCTGCAATCTACCCTTATATTAGTAAACTCACACACACATATCTTAGATCTGTTCCTAGATCATAATTGCTTGAAATGTGGGAAGGCTCTTGGAAACATTTAGGAGCATGTTTACAAACATGCAGCCAATAACATTCCAAGCATATATGCATACCTAAATGTTCCTGAGAGCCTTACAACATTTCAAGCAATTAAGATCTTATATATATATTATGCTACTCCCGCAATACATTTTTCAAATTCCTACTTTCAGAAGACGCCTTTGGAAAGGTCAAAATGAGGGGTGGAAACCTTATTACAAAGGAACAAGTCACTGCTCCCATATGTTCTGAGGACACAAATCATGAAAATTCCTTAGTATCTTTACACAAATGACCTAGGAGTGTGGTCCAGGTATACTTGGTGTGCAATTAGGAATGCGTTTTAGTAGGGGTGGAAACCTTATTACAAAGGAACAAGTCCCTGCTCCCATATGTTCTGAGGACACAAATCATGAAAATTCCTTAGTATCTTTACACAAATGACCTAGGAGTGTGGTCCTGGTATACTTGGTGTGCAATTAGGAATGCGTTTTAGCCTGGATGCAATTATGGACAAGATCAATTCAGAATCAACAGAATCCCTTTGATGCACCATATCTTAATGCTGACAACTTTTAAGTTCAGATAATGGACAGAAATTCAGCCACGGTAGGTTGGGTTTAAAATATTTTATTACGTATCTTTCACAAGGAATTTTTTTTTTTTGGTAATATTGCATTACTGTATTGAGAAGCTTATGTCAATCCCTGTTTTACATAATTGGAAAATTCACCTAGGAAAGAAGCCAAAGAGCCATATGTTTGATTTGTGATGAACAGTTTTGGGCTGATGAACATATTCCATATTTGCAGATATATGCAACAGTGAAGAGTGGATCCATAGCTATTGCAGCATCAACCTTGGATTCGTTACTAGATCTTATGGCAGGGGCAATCCTCTGGTTTACGCATATGTCAATGAAGAACATAAACATATATAAGTATCCAATCGGAAAATTGCGTGTGCAGCCAGTAGGCATTATTATATTTGCTGCAATAATGGCAACTCTTGGTAAGTAGTTGTGTAATGTTTTCATTTGTCTGTGATGGTCTTAAATGAAATTTCATAATGCAGAATGAGGTCTGAGATGGCTTAAAGTTACTGATGTCATTGCTTTACCATACACTGTACAGATTACTCAACATGGTGCATTTGGGACCAGTAGACTCGTTCCTGCTAGTTGGTTTTCATTCCATTTTCTGTTTACACTAGTAGAAAATATAGTTTATATTAATGTTGTGGTAAACAGAAAATACATGGTTCATTGTAATATATATCCATTAGGACAGTTACAAATTTAAAATAGTATACATTTAACCTGTAAGAGCCAAAAGCAAACAGATTGGCTCAGAAGGGGCATAATTATTCTGAAATGCAATCAGACCGAGAAATACCAGATATTTTCCATCGATAAATTAATAATTGCTTAGTGCCAATGCATAAGAAACTAAATCAAGAACAGCTATTAATTTTTTTGCATTCCAAATTCTAACAGAAAACAGATCTACAAAATATAGAGTAAAAATTCTGGTAAACAGAAAGATGGGAGCACCTGCTCCGCGAAGGGTGGATTGCACCTGCAAATCCCATTTTAACAAAATCATTTTCACACAATGTCAGCTATCTCTTGCATTAAGATTGATATTGTAAAAAGGAGACATTTTAGGGTTTTCCCCCTTTTGTATTCAACCACTGGAAATCCTAATTAACCTATGGCTAACTCATGGCTTAATCTGTCACTAACTCCAGGCACCTGAAATATAACATAATGAAAATAATTGCTAACGAAGCACATAAATATATGTTTGTTTAGGTACACAACATTTTCTCCCCCTTAAATAGCTTTGACCTCAAAGCTAGTTAGACTCAGAAAGTGCAAAATTCTACATTATGAGAATGAAACTCAAGACTTCTACCTACTACAAGAACGCTTTGACCATTATACCATATAGTATATACCACTACTTGACATAACACATGAATGTGAATGAGAGAATTTTTTACTCCCAAGGTTTCCCTTGCATTTTGGGCGCCTTTTCCAACAACCCCACATAGTTCCATACTTACTTTCAGATTTTCCATTTTCGGCCACGTTAGAGATTATTTTTCCGGTGTATGCATCTGTTTCCCATCATTTCCAAAAATTCATTTTTTCCCAGACTTTAGGTTTCTTTATCCATGGTTTCAGTGCTGGTCTGGTTCCTTGTACCTAGCTAGTACCCCTGGAGCAGCATAGGGGCTCTTACTAGGGACTATGGTGCCAACCTTCTGAAAATGCCCGTAACGGTGTACCACCGTTGGCCCCCTTTTGGGGTCAATCTCAATAATGTGGTCCAATTCCTTGTTTGGCGCTGGGCTCTTCGGTATATCTTCGAAAACTATACCTTATTTCTTGTAGCTTGTTCATGTGACTAATGGTTCTGCATGCATACTATAACAGTGAGCCAAAATGCCCTTTCTTCAAAATTCTGTTCATTTGACTAGAATCAACAATTTTGAGTTCCCTTAAGGGCAAGGACTTGTACGTATACTCACACTTCCCTTGCTTGAATGTCAAGAATCACTTTTGATGATCGGTAGAGTAGATTCTAAGTGAGTATAACCATTGAACCCCTAAAATAGAATCCACTTCCCCAATATTGACCACGTAAAATTTATTTTCAAGGTAATCTGCCAATGAAAGCTCCGCATTAAACTGAATGGGAAAGCTCTTAAAAGTGTCTAAATGGAGACCTAACCTGTGGACTTGTTTCTTATATAGAATATTGTGTACTTCCTAGATTGACCATGACCAAAACTGGGCTTTCTTGACATGGTCAAAAAACTTGAAGGTGTCTAGACAGTCCAACCCTATCATTGTGGAAAGTGGCACAAAAGGTTCCTCTTTTTCTACTAGAGCAAGGAAATAGGGGTACTAAATGGTAGTAACTTGTGCCAATAAACTTAGGCTATATATTTAACACCGATACAAAAAAACTCGAGATGTTGTTC
The DNA here is from genome assembly GCA_019776745.2 of Taxus chinensis. Lineage (NCBI taxonomy): Eukaryota > Viridiplantae > Streptophyta > Pinopsida > Cupressales > Taxaceae > Taxus > Taxus chinensis. The sequence continues at coordinate 152,928,153 of CM034150.1, read as the reverse complement.
GTTTCCGAGTGACTACAATTTCATCACTACTATATATATATATATATATATGTCCAAGTCAATCAGAGTACTTAATAGATGTCACCCACCTCGAGGTGAAAGAAGATATTGGGGTGGCAGTTAGATCAAAACGGTACACAGCCTAACAAGGAATATAAATTATAATTTTCAACCAAATAGTGAACTATAATGCAACTGCAAACCACGTTTTTCTCTGACAGAATCAAAGAGTCCGAAAGAAAAATAACAAAATGAAACAAATTATGCTGAAGCATCTGAGTTCAAGGGTGTGCCCTCCTTGTCATTGCTAAGCTAGGATGAGACCCAACCGGTTTCAGCAAATGGTTTGTTGGTTATGCATCTAAGAATGTGATATTATAATGTATATGGGTTGATGGATATGCCGACATGTGGCACGCATCCCTCTTAGTTATAATATGGTTACAATATATTGGGTCAAAAAGGTTGCTTGTGGAATTAGTTATATTGGGTAATGAGTCCGTTTGCATTGGGTGTAGGTGTTACCTGTCCAATAATAGTAATGTATGTCTATAGATACGGTAAGATAAGATAAGATAATTATATTAATGTCCAACGAATGACCACAAAAGTAGGTCAATGGGACTGCACAGTTCAATGCCAAAAGAACCAATAGGGAGACCCGAAAGGGTCATCTGAACAACAAGAAAGGAGAGAAGAGAAAGGAAAGAAGGAGAAGCAAGTGCCACAATGTCTACAAGAGTGCAGATGGATGGAGCCGAAGAAGAGGGGGGGCGGAAAGGAGACGAATATCATTGTGTTGGATGTCAAGACAGTGTTGAATCTTCTACTTGGTAGAGATATGGAGGTGTCCCTTTAAAGTGGAATTCCCATATTGCGAGATTTTGTGGAGTTATTCGCTCCGTGTATGGTGTTGCTCTACCTTAAGGATATTGTTCTATTTCTAGATATATTGAATATTAGGGCTTCTTGGCCGTCCGATATCTCTTGTATAGTGTTGATCTGAATTGTATTCTGCATATTTTCTGAATTATTGTATACGAAGATCTTACCAAGTGGTTTCAGGGCTTTGATTGGGGCAAAAATTTGGTTGAAACCCTACATTTTGAGATTCATCTATATCTTGTAAACTTTTGCAAATTTCTCTGCAGTTCTTTACTGAATTATTCAAGTAAGCTACAGTCCAAATTTCAACCTTTTTGTGACTCGTTTTGTGGAAGTTATTGTGCCCTCCTTGTCATTGCTAAGCTAGGATGAGACCCAACCGGTTTCAGCAAATGGTTTGTTTGTTATGTATCTAAAAATGTGATATTATAATGTATATGGATTGATGGATATGCCGAAATGTGGCATGCATCCCTCTTAGTTATAATATGGTTACAATTTATTGGGTCAAAAAGGTTGCTTGTGGAATTAGTTATATTGGGCAATAAGCCCGTTTGCATTGGGTTTAGGTGTTACCTGTCCAATAATAGTAATGTATGTCTATAGATAAGATAAGATAAGATAATTATATTAATGTCCAACGAATGACCACAAAAGTAGGTCAATGGGACTGCACAGTACAATTCCAAAAGAACCAACAGGGAGACCTGAAAGGGTCATCCAAACAACAAGAAAGGAGAGAAGACAAAGGAAAGACGAAGGAGAAGCAAGGGCCACAATGGCTACAAGAGTGTAGATGGATGGAGCCGAAGAAGAGGGGGGCAGAAAGGAGACGAATATCATTGTGTTGGATGTCAAGAAAGTGTTGAGTCTTCTACTTGGTAGAGATATGGAGGTGTCCCTTTAAAGTGGAATTCCCATATTGTGAGATTTTGTGGAGTTTTTCACTCCGTGTATGGTGTTGCTCTACCTTAAGGATATTATTCTATTTCTAGATATATTGAATATTAGGGCTTCTTGGCCATCCGATATCTCTTGTATAGCATTGATCTTAATTGTATTCTGCATATTTTCTGAATTATTGTATGTGAAGATCTTACCAAGTGGTTTCAGGGCTTTGATTGGGGCAAAAATTTGGTTGAAACCCTACATTTTGAGATTCATCTATATCTTGCAAACTGTTGCAAATTTCTCGGCAGTTCTTTACTGAATTATTCAAGTAAGCTACAGTCCAAATTTCAACCTTTTGGTGACTCGTTTTGTGGAAGTTATTGTGATTTTAGAGTTTTTCACAAATTTGTTCAACATACTGCGATTTTCTGAAAGCTCATAGAAATTTAGTGCAGGCCTGTTCTCTGTGATTGTGTATTTAAGGCCGACTTTAGCCCAAAATTGTCTTGTCAAAGTTTGGTCAGAAGAGATATTCGGATCTACTTGTTGAATGTTCTTATTCTTAAATTTGGTGAAAGTTATTGTTCTTGAAACCCTAGTTTTTGTGAATCATGAAATTACCAAAGTTCTCAGGAGGCTATATTGATCTAACCACCACGTCAAAGAATTGAGGTGGCCAAGTTGTTGTGCAACTTATCTAAAAGCAAAAACCTACATGCACATTTTTTTAATGGAAACTCTTTGTCTTGGATGGAATACTCTGATTACATTTTTCTTATAGTTATTAGTCTTCTTTTTCCTAGATCAAATACTCTGATTACATTTTTCTTTTGGTTTCATTTCACTCATTTCTGTATGACTGACTTTGGATAAATGCTCTATTTGCAGGATTTCAAATTCTGTTTCAAGCTGTTGAACAGTTAATTAAAGACAAACCTTCTGCCAAGATGAATCACACACAGTTAGAGTGGTTATATATTATTATGATTTCGGCAATTGTAGTAAAGCTAGTTCTTTGGTTGTATTGTCGAAAATCCGGAAGTGAGATAGTTCGAGCTTATGCAAAGGTTTCAGACTTTTCCTTGGCAAATGTTTTCTGTGTTCTTGTTTGTGAGTGGAAAATTTAACTTTTATTTTGGTTTTGCCTTGCAGGATCACTACTTTGATGTTGTGACCAATGTTGTAGGTTTAGCGGCAGCAGTTCTTGGTGACATGTTCTTCTGGTGGATTGACCCAGCTGGTGCAATTATTCTTGCGGTTTACACCATAGTCAATTGGTCTGGCACTGTTCTTGAAAATGCAGGTGTGTAAAGTTGTAAACCATCATTAGGAGTTAAAATCCTTCTTGTGTTGAAACTATTTTTTTTCGCTCTAAATTTAAGGAATGCAATAGTTTAATATCGGTAAATTCCATTCTATTTCAATGCTTTAGCTTCTATTAGGGTTAACTTTTATTTGAAAAATAGATGTCTGGAAAAACTGTGGCAAAGATTTGTATAGTCCATAAATCTAACTGTTTTCGGAAATGCAGGTTTGTACACCATCTCTAGGAACTGTAATTTTTCTCGTGTTAAAACCAAATGTATTTCTGCTTTAAACTTAAGGTAGTTTGATATCGGTAACTTCCATCCTGTTTGAATGTTTTAGCATCTATTAGGGTTAATTTTTATTTGAAAACTAGAGTTCTGGAAAAACTGCAATAATGAGTTCAATAGTTCAGAAATTTGTTTTTCAATACTTATGGACCATGGAAGCTTAAATTCCCTTTATATTTATTTTTTACCTTATATTTAAAGAACATTTATTCAATCTGGAGTTGGTGCATGACCAGATGGATTCATCAAGTGCCCTTTTTTCAAATTTTATTATTGATTCTTTTGCATTTTATCCACAGTTTTAAAAAATAACATATTTGGAATATTTAGTATAAAACCTGCGTCTCGAAAATTGCATTCACTCATATTTTATGGTATAGAATTCAAAAGTTTAAACTTTGAGATTCTCACGAACCTTTGCCATGTTTGTCTGGAATATGCACATAGATAATGATACTTGGCCTGGGCTAATTCATTGAAGCCAAAGTTAAATCCTTACTACTTGAGGTGTGTGTCATATATTTTTTTGCAGCATCCCTCGTTGGGCAATCTGCACCTCCTGAAATGCTACAGAAATTAACGTACTTGGTTCTAATGCATAACACTCAAATAAAGCGCGTGGATACAGTCCGGGCATACACATTTGGCGTCTTATACTTTGTAGAGGTATGCACAGAATTTCCCTACTAATATCCATTCTGCTGTTGAAGTTAGATGTCAACTCAAACAACACATTTGTGTGCATGCTAAACTGAGTCATCCACTGTGGATTCTGTGCATGCCTGTTAATACAATAATCTGGATGATCTTTCAAAGAAAATGTTTAGGAAGGTCATTCATATGCTTTCTCCTAGGCTCTGTCTGCATATTTTGCTATGTAACAACATTTTTCCTGGTGAGCAGGTGGACATAGAATTACCGGAGGATTTGCCTCTGAAAGTAGCACATGCAATAGGAGAGACATTGCAAAACAAGATTGAAACTCTACCAGAAGTTGAGCGTGCGTTTGTTCATCTAGATTTTGAGTGTGATCACAAGCCAGAACATTCTGTCTTGATCAAGTTACCCACCAGCCAACCATAGCACACTGTTGGGTTGTGTATTGATCTTGTGCTTCAAGTAGAGAAGTGATTATGATTTGCACTGGAAAAAGTGGATCAGAAGGCTTACGAGCATCCAATTTGATACATACGGTTAAATTTGATAGAATAATCTCTTTAAATTGCTTGATAGGTGATTCGTTTGTTTCGCATCGATTTGATATCAGATATTAAGCTGGATAATTTGCGACAAAATTTTGAGGACGATGTCCCCTTCCAACAAATGGCTGGATTTCTTGGTTCAGAATGCCAAATTTTGATCAGTGTATTGCAAAAGGAAAGTACACCTTATCGTAAGTATGGACGATTTCTTGTAGTTTAGCCCCATGCTGGGTGTTTCTTGGTAGGAGTTTTTTCTCATTATCATCCTGATATGTTTTCAGGTTTTATTTGATAGCGTAGCAAATATATGTTTTTAAAGATTTAGTTTTCATTTGATATCTTGCAAAACAATGTTTAGTGGCATTGTCTGCCTCATGATCGTTGTAAGTGCCATGTATTTTGAAACCTTAATTATACGGATGATCTTTCTGAACCACTGATCTATGATCAACTAATAATTATTGTGTTAATTTTGAGTAAAAATGAGACTAGCATTTTGGACGTGATTGGCTATCTGGTATGCAAAGGCAAATGTACGTGAATCACATGGGCCAGATAGTATATTTTGATGAAATGATAACATTGAAATCTATGGCATCGGCCATATTGTAATAGAAATACTTGTACATTAATGGAAAGGAGCATTATTATAATGGTTGAGTCAGGAGAAGTAGAAGGCACAAGTTCAAACCCTGTGGGCTTAGAGCTAAAAGTGCTTAAGGCGACAATTTTGATTTCCAAAATAGACCTTTAAGGTCCCATATCTTCCTTGGTAAAATAGAAAGAACTTGCTCTATGTTATTGGTGGAAATCATGACAAATAGGTTCCAGGTTACATCAGTCGTTATCTCAACACAGTACTTCATAGAAGTTCTTTTAAATTGGAAAGATGATTTTCTATTACTGTTCAGAAAAAATAATAGAAGATTTTGATCCGACTTCGGTAAGGGAAAAAAAATACAACTTATTTCCCAAGGCAGTTGTAGTAAATTAATGGGAGATTTCTTTTTCTAGTATTGGCATTCACATGTTACAAAAGATGGATGAAATCAATGGAGAAGGATCATAATGTAAGTGATACTTGAGTCACACAGCTTGATCTTTACGAAATCAAAGGCCAACACTTTTATGGTGGCAAACTTAAATGAGTTTTGTCATACAAACTTTTCAATAGGGGTCAAGTTGGAAATCACAGGTCATGTGTCTGAGTTTCAGGTGGACCCCTTATCCCCAAGTGCTGGGGTAACAAATAGCTACCATAAAAAATATATAGAAGATAGGGTGATTTGTTTTCTTATAATGATTTTTGAAATTTTTCATTCCCTAGGAAAAGGAGGAAACTAAATGATCAATATGTACTTTCCGTTTGGCATAGAATAGGAAGGATTAGATTGACACTTTTTGGCTGTTGGAAAGCTTGCTTTTAATGAAATCTTGGATATGTTCAAGTGATTTTGTTTTTAAATCATTTGAAATCCATAATAAGAGATGTAACATCAAAAAGGTAATGAATTATATGTAAAAATTGTTTTGACAGTTTTTTGGGGTGATTTTGCATATTTCAGTTGCAACTTTGGTCTCATGACTCCTTCATATCGATATTGAGGCTTTGGTCTCATGGCTGTTTAGTCTCGTAAATGTTATTAAAAGCATTCATTCATTCTTAGACTTCATGTCAATGTATCGGTTGAAAAATTCTATTTTTGCCTACCTTTAATTTAGCACTTTTAGGGGTCTTATTATTTTCCTTCGTTCATTCTATCACTTATATTAGAGTTTTTCAGGTTTATCTATTATAGTTCTAATTTAGAGCACAATATCAGTCATGCTCGCAGGTTTTTCCTATTCTTGAAAGGAGAGATTTTCGTCTCTTTACAAAAAAATCCTCCTGACAGATCTCTATTAAAGGATGCCCATTTTTTTGCCCTCTTGTTGTGTTAATATTTTGCAATTTGTGAATCATTAAAAGAAAAGTTATATAAACACATTTATATTGGAGCCATTACATGTTAAATTTGGTGGCCACCTATGACTGTCACATATTTTTCAGGTGAGGATAATTTTTTAATATTGTGTTTTAAAAATACAGAACAGTATTATGTATATAGCAATTATTTTAAAGATATATTTTTATAATTTACATATAAATGGATTTAAAAAATGACGAGTCAAATTTTAATTATGTAAGTCACATGTGATGGTTATTACAAATATTTACAAGAATTTTACGGCAAAAAATGTATAAACGGCCATTGAATTCAACTCTGGGGAGCCATTCACTCTGAAGACTTCAGGCAAATTTTTAATGTTATTTTCATTTTTTGGGCAATTTTTTCATAGACTTCAAAATATCTACCATATTTGCCACAATGATGTTTATTTTTCCATGGTATGGTTATTTGTATAGTTGCTTAGGTTGCTTGCATTTAATTTGCTAACGGGGAATTTCTAATTGCATAAATTTAAGGCCACCCCATTTAGTGGTTAATGTGTTATCGTGAATGTGTAAAAATTGTGGAGGAAGTGGAGAGCGAGGTGAATCCCCTACTGGTTGGAGATGTCCCTATGGGGCGAGCAACCACTAAATTATATAAGTTATATTTGAACTTGTTAAAATAAATCAAGTTTACCTCTTTTTATTTTAATTAATATTATATTAACACTCTAGGGTATAATAAACATGAGTGCTTCCTTTCAAGTCCAGTGTGGGGTGTAATTGTATAAAGATGCAATGGATTTCAAAATCTGTTTGATGTTCTTGTAAATGTAGGCGTATCACGAGCATAGAAATACATCATACTTGACTTTTGTTATTGATGCATCCATTGACCCCCTAGAGTGTAAGCATTTTCACTTCATGACTAGAGCATTTTTTTTAAATTGGTTGTGTCGGGAGTTAATGTCCCCAATGATTTGACGTATCTCACCTATATTTTATTAATAATATTTGAAGTTATTAAATTTGTTACGACCTTAGAATATGTGTCGAAATTTATTCTTAATATATTGTGTTTATATTTTGAAGTACTTTCTATTTTCGTTGTGTTAATGGATTTTTATTGATGTTCAATGCTTATATTATTATAACACACAATAATGAAATTGCACTAATCACAAAAAGTTACAAAATCATTAAAAAGGTTTTTATAGGGTGGTGGCTATTAAGACATTTATTATTTAACAAACATTGTCTTCATAATCTCCCTAGGCTTCACTTGTTGGATCTCATTCAAATCCACTTGTGATGTACGTGCCTCATGCCACACTAGAGGCTTCATTGAAAGATAATCTAATAAAATCATCAAGCCTTTTTTCGCCGAATAGCGATTGCCTAGATAAGTTGACTATTTCTTTGTTGGATTCAACAAAAATATGTGAAGCTAAAGATGTGTCCCTATGCTTCTTGTGTTCTTACATGATAAAAGAAGTCGAAAAATCATTCATGTTATCAAAATTATAGGCATATTGTATTAGTCTAAAACATATTGTTGTACGATTTGAAGTCGCACATTGGAATGTTGGCTCCATACACTTTCAAGTCTCATAATGGAATCAAATTCGTGCAATTTCAAGCCTCATACCCAAATGACTAGTATCATGGATAGCCACAATAATAATGAATCAAATTTTGTCATTTGTTGTTGCAAGGAAGAATGACTATGTACAAGTTGGGAGCAAGGCGAACAAAACCACAAGTTTTGTCGAGAAACAAGCAAATGCTCACCCTAATGATGGTTCCAATATGGGAAGCGAAACATTGGTGCTAATCCTCACTACGCAGCGCATCTAGAAGTTTCAATCTTTATCTGCCCTGTGATATGACCTTAAAATCTTTAATAAGAACAATGCTAGGTCATGTGTTCAAATCCTAGCAATAACAACACTATCAAGTGAAATGCTGGTTTAATCATTGGGAGTATTGAGCAACAAGGGCTTATTTTCATAATTATCACCGAAGTATGTTGCCTGAAAGATTTGTGCATCACACCCCCTTTCCCCTTCCACCAAGTTGTACAAATGGCATGTGATCCATATGTGACTTACTAAAAGAAAGAAGAGGACCACCTACTTTTCATCAAATATTTTTCCTCCCTCTATAATTCTCCTCCCTCTATCCATTGCGTCATTACCTTGCTTCTTTATACACTATTTCTCTTTCGGTCCTCACCATCAAAGTAGTTGTTGCACTGTTGGAGCTTGATTGATAGTTATATATATGACAGAATGTATGTGGACCTTTTGATTGCCTATGAGATTGTGAATGTTCCATAGTGGAACAATTTTGCTTACGGTATGTTATATTGATCTACCATCTTATATCGATTTTAATTATATGTATTATTTTATTGGATGTTGATAGTGTAGTAGGTGTGCAGGAAGTTGGCCATACCAAAAGATTAAAGGGATACAAATGTCCATAAAGTGAACCACGTAATTTGTAGACATACTTGGTCCATCATACTTTCTGGGATGTGGACATGTTGATTGTGTAGTGGGTGTGTAGGAAGTTGGTCCTACCAAAAGATTAAAGGGATACAAGGGTCCATAGAGTGAACCACATAATTTGTAGACATACTTGGTCCATCATACTTTCTGGGGTGGGCACACCTTATTAGACAATAATTGTTGTGTTTACTTAGTTATATGTCTTATTAATTAACTTTATATGTCATTATGTAATTCTCTTTCCTTTTCTAGACATGTAAACCATTCTACCCCAAGACAAATGTGAATATGCCTTGGAATATGATTTTAGATAAGTTTTGGATTCCAAACACTTACTTGAGTAATAACTTACATATATTGGCATTTTAAGAATTGTGCAGGGAAAGCAACCTCTTGTATATGTGAAAATATGGGGTGGGACCCAAGTAGTCATGTGTAGGTGTGTTTTGGAAATCTAAACCTCTGGATGCCTAGAATGGTTTATAAGAGAGCTAGAAATTTTAAGATTTGGAAAAGACAATGAAAAATGGAGATAAAAGAACCATGCCATTAGATAGCAATGTTAGGATTAAGGGTCTTTCCATGAAAAGGCCCTTATAGGTGAAGGTCTTTGGCCATTTTTAGTTTGGCAGAGTTTAGGAACTACAACGGTAAGCTTATGTACATGTGAACAAGAAAAGGTAGGGTTTCTTCCATAGATCTTTTTTTACTTTTATGATGCTTTGATTGTTGTAATTGGTTTATACCACTTGATTTATTGCCGATTTTTAATTGTTGGTGGCATTTTTTCATTATTAAATGTTTATGAGTAAACTGAAAGCTTATTTATTGGTTTTGTGGCTTCTCTCAAATATTGTAAAAAAAAAACTTGTGTGGATTCAAATTTTAGCTTTTGTTGTTTATTATGTTTAATATTATCTATCTTTATGTTTCCAAAATTGGGCTAGCACAATATGGGATTGAACTTGAGCTTAGCTCCATGGGTTTCTTATGTTTGTAGTTTACCTGATTTAACATTCAACATTTGTACATTTGTAGCATGTAACATGTCTCCACTTTTAACTCCCCCATAATTTGACACTTAAGCTCATCCCAACATTCAAATTAGTCTCGAGGTCTACATAGTATTTATTACACCAAATTTGCCTAGGCTTACAATTTAACTCATTTCTAATGATGTGAACCCTTTGACATTGAAAAGGATAGAATCTTGGTGGGCTCCACATAAGGCAAACATCTCATAGTTTGTCATTTCATTAGTTATTAACTTTTCATGTGATTATTTGTAAAGAGGGATGTGTATAATTGAAGTAATAAAAAATTCATGGCATGCATTTGATCAAATTTTATATTGTTTTCAAAATTGAAGGTAAATTAGTAGTATCATATTGAATGGAGCTGTAAGAGCAACTTGACGTAAACTGCTTTAGCTCACATTCACATTGAGTAAAATCAAAATGTAGTTGTAAACTATCATGCTGATTTTAAATTGAGCAATTTAAGTTTCTTAGAGGATGAAATCTTGAAGTTAAGAATGTTCTAATGCAAATTGAGGACAAGAATCCATTGTAAGATATTTGAAAAATTACATGCCCTTGACAGTATTTTCTATATGTGCACGACAATGCATGAAATATAAATGGAATGTAAGTGATGTGAAACATGAAGAGCCTAACTCCAATTCAAAGGAGTAATGTGAGTATAGAAAAACCTTTGCAAGCCAAATGCTATAAAAGAACAAAGATTCAAATAGTGAAGTGACAAAGAACAAAGACTAAGAATTAAGAATGCTCTTGCAAAGGTTTAAATCAATGAAAATCATTTGCTTTGATATTTTTTAAAGATGCAATGCTGAAGCATGTAGAAACAAACATTAGTACGAAGGGAGAGTATATTTTACCAAAGAATGCCAAATTAATTCAAGTAATTTTGATGTTCCTAAACCTGCAACCTTGTAATGCCCATTTTTCATATTACATTTCCCTAGCATATGAGATACAAAACAAGACCACAAAAGAAAGTTAAATAGTATATGACAGTGGACTGCCTAGTGTATGCTAGATTTGGGAAGTGTGATACTTCCTAGAAGGCCGTCAATCCACTATTTATAAATCAATATAAAATAACTTAAACATGTAAAGAAAAGAATTTAGTGCTAGCATTCTGATTTGGGTTCCTCAGATAACTATCAGCGTCAATCCGATTAAATACTAAGGTGTTGTGTAGGTAAAGGTTTCAGGTCGGGTTGTGGGTAACACAGGTGGTTTGTGGGTCACAGACACGGTCTTGGTAAAGTTGGGTAAGGTGTTTGAGTTGTTTCAGGTGTGGTAGGTTGGTTATTGGTATGAAGCAATTTTATCAGACACAGAGACCGATGCCGTTCAAGGTGACCAATGTCGGTTTAGGTATGGTTGATACCGATTTAGGGTGACCGATATCGGTCACTATGGAAAGTGGCAAGGAGTCAGGTGGAGGGTGTTTGGGCTCTCTTTTTTCTTGGAACAAAGAGTTGGAAGGGTCTCTGTGGGGGAGGGTGAGGTGACATGTCCAAGATAGGTGTAGTAAGGTTTTGCATGAGGTTTGGGGTAGGCTAAGGGTTGCGTTGTTAGGTTGGGTTGGCAATCACAATCAAGGGTTAAATTTGACGGCCACCTATGCCTGTCAAACAATTTTCGGGTGACGGTAATTTTTCAATACTACCCTTCAAAAACATAAAATAATGTTACTTTTTACTAATTGTTCTATATTTATTATAACTTTTTTGATATATATTTACATATATTTTTATAATTTATATACAAACCTATATAAAAATTGACGGTCACGTTTTAAATGTGCAAGTCATGTGTGACAGTTAGATAAGATATTTACAAGTATTTTACGTCTAAAATCATGAAAAATGTCTAAACGGTCGTCAAATTTAACCCATGGGACTCACAATGACCGATATCGATTAAGGAGACCTATGTTGGTATAAGGCGAACCGATCACAGTTAGGGTTAACCGGTGTCGGTGACTGTGGGAAGCTGGAAGATGCTATAGAACGAGTCTTGGGTCCTCTCTGTGATTGCACAAAGAGTTTGGAGGGTGTTTGTGAGGTAAAAGGGTCTTAATTATTTATAATTAAAGTGATACTCATCCTAGACTCTTTAGTTTAATTATAAATAATTAAACTAATATTAATGTGGGGTAAAAGGGTCATGGTTAGGTGAATATATTTGAGTTGTCTATTCGGAAAGGGACCAAGGGGAGTGTGACCCAATTTTGGTGTCTACATAGACTTATATCGCAACTCAATATGAATACTCTAATACTCTATCCTCGTTATCCAATTTTTATTCCACACATAATGATATCTTATTATATTACCGCTATATATTATATTCATGAAAAAATATTGGATTCCTTGATGGTGAAATGGTAGACACACAAGACTCAAAGTCTCATGCTAACGTGGACTTTTGATTCCTCTTCAAGGCATATTATTGTAATGCCTATTGAGTTATATAATTTACTAGATCATATCACTATTTGATTGATATTGATATTCTCTCACTGAGCAATAGCTTCCAAATACAAGGAACCATAGGATATTTTGAATGGGAAATATTGAGCCAAATCCAATTTATGGGGCAATTGTTTCCTTTAGTAGGAAAAGGATATGTGTATAGACTCAACAAAATCTATTGTAATGATTCAATACCATTTGAATTTGACCCAACACTCTATCTATAAAGTGTGCTATGTATTTAACACTTGAAAACGTGTTATGTACCCTATATGAATCAAAACTAATGATTAGAAGTTGAGTTGTTCTAGGATTGCCTGGCTCAAAACCGAATTAAAGGAATCATTGATTAAAGTAACCCAATTCATAATTTCTCTAGAAAGAGAGACTATTTCATTTTTGTAATAAATGATTGGATGAGGATAAATATGGATTACAATTCTACATGGCAATGCCAACAACAATGCAAATTACAGTAGGAAAATATTTTGTTGGTTTTATTGACTATGAAGATTTAAGTCTCTCTATCCCTAAGTGTATTTCCAAATTATAGATGTTTTATTCTTTATGTAAGCAATATGAAATTATAAATTTATTTTAAACATAAGTTCTTGTGATTATTTATAACCCCATATGTCTTTCAATCTTAACAAAAGTTTATTGTAGGAATAACTCATACATTTTCTCACATAATCATTGGTGTATGATTACTTGTACCATACATACAATATATAATAAAAATTGATATGCATGTGATTGTACTATACATACAATATATAATTATTATTGCAATGTTGGTTGAGTTAGACAATTCAGTGGATCTTATCACTATCTGATTTATATTCTCTCACTAAGTGATAGCTTCTAAATAAAGGGAACCATGGGATATTTTGAATGGTAAATATTGAGCCAAATCCAATTTGTAGGGGGCAATTGTTTCCTTTCGTAGGAAAAGGATAGGTACAGAGACTCAACAAAAGTTATTGTAATGATTCAATACCATTTGAATTTGACCCAATACTCTATCTACAAAGTTCCCTACGTATTTAACTCTTGAAAAAGTGTTATGTACCATCAATGAAACAAAAATAATAATTAGAAGTTGATTTGTTTTAGGATTTCCTAGCTAAAAACCGAATTAAAGGAATTATCGATTAAAGTAATATGATCAATAATCTCTACAAAAAGAGAACTATAAATGATTGAATGAGGATAAAGTCAAAGTCCAATTCTACATGCCAATGCCAAAAACAATGCAAATTATAGTAGGAGGAAATTCCTTCGGTTTTATAGAATTTGAGGATTCAAGTATCTTTATCCTGTAGTGTATTTCTAAATTATAGATGTTTTATTCTTTCTGTAGGCAATCTAAAATTATAATTTTATTTTAAACATAAATTTTTGTGATTAATTATCATCCCATATGTCTTTCAATCTCAAGAAAAGTTGATTATAGGATTGACTCTTTGTCTATGATTAATTGTACTACATATACAATCTATAATATTAATTGATAAGCATGCAATTGTTCTCAATATTTCAAATGGTGAGTTACTAATTCAAAAGAAGGATTATTTTCAAATGGGAAATCAAATTTTCCCCTTAGTCTTTTTAGCTGACACGAGTTTAGCTTTTGCGGTATGATGATGCTCAACAGAGAATTGGGATGCTCAATTGGTAGAGCGAAGGACTAAAACTCCTTCTGTCACAAGTTAAAATGTAGTTCTTGGCATGCAAAATCATCTATATAGGTCAATACAAAGTATCCATACACTCACATATTATAATTTAAGCTGCATACGGATGGGAATAATGCATACATGTAGACCTATGTTTATATGTTTGTAGACATATATAAGGGAGAGGAACCAATCTTTGTGCACCCAAAGTTTAAGGGTGCACATAGAAAACAAAACATCATATAATTTTAAAACAAAATTACCCTATAATAGGTTATGTTCTCCCTATTATATATATTTCGTTTTAAATATTAAAATAATGTGGAAGGGACATTTTTTAAATATTTAAATTTGATTATTTTAAATACAAAGAAATTTAAGGTGAACCGTTATTTGTGAATCAAGTCACATATTTGTTTCTACCTATTTGTCATCATTTCATTGGCTAATTGGGGTGAAATGACTTGATGTGACTTATTCTATTAGGCACTTTTTATTCAAAACATAAGTGGTAAAATGACATAAACTAGCTCCCTAATTTCCATGTACCCTCACAAGTATTGATCCATGCTCAATAATTGGCTCCTCTTCCTTATGTGGAAAAAGAGTGTTACATTATTCTCTTCTTCGTCTTTACTTTATGATGTGCCATATGTATTTGAATTAAATCTCAATATTATGTATCGTATCTAAAACTAAAAATACTCATATAACATTGAGAGTGCTATAAGCTCAAATCGAATCCTTTTTTTTCATACATGAAATTTGTGTGATATAATTAATTGATGTGTAAATAAAATATTTATACATCACTTTTTCATTTAAGGATATGGGAGAATACAAATGAATAATAATTTACTTGTGGGCGGAGTCGGTCTCATCTAATCCCATAAGAAATTCGACAGATTATCAAAAAAATGAATATATCATTGCAAAAATTAAAAATAATAATTATTCCATTAAATAAGAATGTTGTATCTCATAAAAATAAGGTGGAATATAATCTTTGCGTAAAGGCCAACCAATCCAAATTGCAGGCATGAATGTACATTTGAGACATGGATAAATTTCATTAAGGATTTTCAACATATCATAAGAATCTTGATCTAGTAAATTAGCACCTTTCCAAATGGGATTTTGGGATCCTCCATGGGGAAAAAATAAATTTTACACACCTCATTGGGTTGATATATATATTCTTCTAACATGATATACATTAACTAATAATCCCCCTGGTGCTACATCATAGGCACATTGAGAACCAAAATTAAAACCATAAACACCTATGGAAATGACTATAGAGGCCCAATCCTAAGATTTGTTCTATAACATCTATTTGCCTTGGTGATCAAAATCCAAAGATATATGAGCTAACTATGCTTGGATAACTAACATGTGGTGAGCTACGACAATAGTTAAAGAACCTAACCAAACGATTCAATACCTATTAGATGGTCTGGTCACGAGGCACACAAAGTTACATGACCTCTCGAACAATTTTTTGGACCTACACATAGCCTAGATTAACTCACAACATATCCATATTTTCATATGTATCATTTGAGTGATGTCTCTAACCGTAATTGCACCTCTACTTGCTCATTGGATGTTTGTGCTTGTAAAAGCTAGTTTCTAATTCTATAAATCAAATGTATATGATATGATTATTCATTTATTCTTGTAACAACATAATAATATATAATTATAGGGCACAATCATACATTTTATTTCATTTCCCCACTAATATAATGGCGGGGGCATATCTATATCGCTAGCTACCTTTATCTTTTATCTAAATTGACTCCCCACTTAACTTCTCAAACTAGTTTTGAGGGAACATTTAACTCTATAGCATCAAATCAACATGTTCTATATAATTAGTCTCAGGTGTTATGGTGAAGTGGTTGTGGTGACACACACACACACACACACACACACACACACACACACACATATTTCAATACATCAACCTAACAATAGTTGACTATCTCTCCCACCACACCAAATTGATCTACTGCATATAGAGAATGGGTGCTCGAACTCCCCACCTATATATATGGGTGAGATAGAGCCCCTATTTATATCTATGGCTAGAGAGATCATCAAACCAACCTCTCTATCAACGGAAACCTATGGATCTCTATTCAAATCGACTTTAGAGATACCCCCAAGAATGTATAAATCCACTTCAGAGATAATCCTTGAAAAACTTGAAAATACGAGAAAGATTTCGCTATTTAATTAGCAAATGAATAATCATCAGTAGAAAGTTAGGTGTAAGAAATCCATTTTAATTTTAGAAATGTCAAATTCTTATGCATATATTTTGACAATAAATAGTCATCAAGTGCAAGATCAATCATCTCTTTAGCTATCCAAGCATAGTTATTGGTGCACTACAAAATTGGTGGTTTTGTACCCATTATTGGTGCACTTATATATTTTTAGGTTCCTTCACCTTCATCTTTATAACTTATTGGTAAATATTTAGATGTCTTGTGGCACTTGCATATGCACTTGTATTTGTGAAACCCTGGCTTCATGCAATTATGCTCAAGCAAACATTAATTACAAGAAATAAGGTTAGGTGCTTGAGTTGGACTAACCTCAATGTTCATAGGTGTTGAAATATTTGGAGATTGAAGTGGTACTTATGGAATATTGGGGGTGATTGGTCCCCCAATTGAAATGAGTAACTAGGACTAAGAGAGAATTGGGTGTACTGACACTAAAGAAGGGTGTCATGGGGATTTCTATTCACTCCAAAAATCCTTTTAAAAATAATGAGAAGAAGGGTGTCACATGGCTTTTTAGTCACCATAGAAGCTTCTACAGCTTCTACTCATAGGACCACAATGTTGTAGACAAATCTAGGTCCCAAATTTAAAAACATCATACAAGTCAAAAGGGAATGATGTGTCATGCCTCCATCGTGCATTGTATGGGTGCCAATAATAACATAGGATTTATTTTGTTAATTTTCTATTTTTCCTTGCATTCATGACAAATTCAAGTGTCTTGATTTGAATTTAGTGTTTTGAATGTTTGTGTATCCTTGTGCTTGAATAATAAGGGTTAAATTTAACAAACATTTAGACATTTTTTGCGATTTTAATTGTAAAATACTTGCAAATATTTGTAATAACCGTCATATATAATTTGCATATTTAAAATTTGACGATCATTTTTTATATATATTTATAAATAAATTATAAAAATATATATTTAAAATAATTAAATAAATATAAAATAGATACTATAAATAACATTATTTTGTATTTTTGAAGCATGATATTAAAAATTTACCATCACGGAAAAAATATTGGACAGACATAAGTAAACAAACATAAGTGGCCATCAAATTTAACCCATGTAAGCCCGTGTGTTTGCCCCTCTTTTGGTGAAAGGGGTGAAGTAGATCTGAATTACTGAACTGAAAGTAATGGATAGCGGTGATTGAAATTGATTGAGATGATGGTTTCCATAAATTGCATCAGTGTACGAAGCAATTTATGAGTAACTTGAACGTGTGATTTTTTCTTGAAATAGATGTAGAAAATTAATTTGTTTTTTTTAATAGCATTTTTTACTAGAGAAAGCCCAAAATCAGATTTTGGTTGTTTTGTCTTGCAGGATAAACTATCAGAATTTCGACGGGTTCATCTTTTCTTTGGCAGCTTGGTCCCATTCCGATGTTTCCATCCAAAAATAGACGGTTCCCAGATTCCCAATGAATGAAAATATATATTTTTTATCATTGATATAGTTAAGAATGCTGATTTTACTACTTTTTGATGAGCTTATTGGCTTGACTTACTACTGATATATGTCGTGTTTCCTTGTTTGTGGTTATAGAGAGACCTACATAGCTGCGAGTTCCACTGGGGCTAACATATGGAGACATTTCTAAAAATGGGTTTGGATGATGCTTCCTAGGATATATTGGATAAAGTTGGGTTATGTCACTTGTCTAGATTGGGGATGTGTCTCATAACTTGCATCTAATCACCACACTCACTGAGAGGTGGAATGCAAACACATTTACATTTTGGAACCCTAAAATGTAGATAATAGTTGGTTTAGAGGATGTATATCACATTTTGATGTTGTTCATTGTTGGTAAAAGGGTATGTGTTAGTTGTGGATGTACCTTTACATATGAGGAGGGCATGTAGATTTTGGCTAGGGTCAGGGAGGAGGGCCAATGGATTCAACCATACAGCTCACTGACATTGGATAGGAAGATATTCTGCAGGTGAAAAAGTTTATGTATATTGTTGGCTTCCTTTATAGTAGTGGATGGAGATACAGTGTTTATTTCATGTTGCTTGATGATGATTTCTCAATCTATTGAGGATCGGGGTATTAGGTATGCATGGGATCGATGTGTATTGGCGCATTTGTACCAGGGTTTTTATTGGTTTGTATTACATATCCATATAGGTGGGTTGAGAGCTATGACACTTTTAAATATGTGGCATATGAGCACATAGTAGTTATTCAACTAAAAGGAGGTCCATTGGCCAATTGGGCCCATCTAGATATTTTCACAACACAATGGGTCATCCCATGAAGGAGGGCTTAATATTGAGAAATTTGGGACAAATTGATGCCCAAGAGGATCATATGGAGAACTTACTAATATTTTTTAGGTTGCATCAAGGACGTCGTTGGGCTACAATGAGTCAAGACTAGTATGTGGCTTGAGGACCATTTCTTGAGACATGTGAAACAATTTCAATACGAGTGCATCACATGAAAGTTAGAGGTCACATGAGATTTCCCCCAACACCCTACACATGGAGGTGATCATTTAGTGTTTGATCTAACTCCACCACTAGTAGAAGAGGTGGATCCAACCGTAGTTGTAGTAGTAAGATATGATGCTGGATGTATAGCCATGCAATGGTGGATGGGCACATGTTGGGTATTATTATTTCTAATTATAGTAGGTAACCCGATGCAAGATGTAGGTGGAATAAGAGGAGCGGGTGGAAAAGTAGTGTTGCCACCCACTAGACAAAGTGGAAGATCCATGCCCTCCCTCGTAGGAGGAGATGGGGCACCACCAACATAAGAACCTCCATATGAGACATTAGCAACAACCTTCCTCAACAAAAATATATTGTGAATCAAGTAATTATAAAGTTCATTTGATTATGGATGACGACTAATGAGTGATACATGAACTTGTCATCGTAGGTGATGCTTATCAAAAACCCATTGTTGATGCCTCAGTATGCACTATATCATGAAATGTCCCTATGGACATTTTGGATGTGGGACTACTAGAGTTATTGATGATATTGTAGGAGATTATGCCCATTTATTTGATCTTGAAGTGGTAACAACTACATTTTGGATAGGCATTGGGATGACCACTAGGATGAAATTGTTAGGAGATTCATGCCCCCTCTAGCATAAATTGACATTTTTGAGTATATTGATGACCGTGAAAGAAGTGTATGGAAATATTTTAGTAGAGGCAAGTGTCTTGCAAGAGAGGGTGCAACAACATAGGTCACATTAATGCTCCTAGAGATGTTGAGAACAAGGAGAGGCTTTGACCTCTTGGGAAAGTGTAATTGTTTTTAGCACAATTGAGTCTAGTGAGGAAAATGTATGATACATGATTGTAAGGGGCGTGTCCCTCATTGTATTTGTTTTTTGATGTGGTATATGAACTTTGTTTACTATCTCATTGTGTCTTATGTTGTTATTTTAATTGAAATATGTAATGATGATATTATATTAACATTATTGAGAAAATATATGTGATGCATTGCATGATCTAATCAAACAATGGACACCTAGTCGCTGTAGGCCCCAATGATGCAATGTTATTAGATGTTATTTGATTATTGATTGATTGCACATTAGATTTTTCTTGTAGCCAAAATGGGTATGTGTATTTATTTTTTCTTGATTATCTCATAAAATAATTTTTTTAGCTTTAACAACCCATTTAAATTTAGGAGGTTGTGATAATCAAATAGGGGAGGATCCTCATTAAGAAACATCACACATAACAGATTGAGAAACCATTGGCTCCTTAGAATGGGTATTATAGGAGATTGTGGTCTCTACATAGTGATACCTTAGAAAAGGAAATCAATATTCATCAGCCAAAGTGTAGTGTATGTCAAAATAAATAAGCCCCTTGTCTTCAAGTTACTTAAGCTTTGAATCTAATGCATAACAATCATGGTCATAATGTCCATTGATGTCGTGATAATTGTTAAATGGTCAACCTTTTTCTTGCTCAAGTGGATGAGGAGGATAATGAGAATTAAATGGTAAATGAATTAAACGTTTATCCAATAATCTAAGAAAAATATCATGTGGTCGATCGTGAGATTCATCACAACAAATTAGTTTCTACTTAAGAGTAATGATATGCCTCATGGGTACATTAGGTCTAGTACTTGTATGATAAATAATATTTTCTTAATGAAAGACCTTGACCAAAAGTGTAAATTGAATCAAACATAATGCTTGTATAAGATTCTTTAATAGGGATAAAATAATCAATATACAATGGTGCTAAACCTCACAAAGGAGAATTTTTTTCTCAAAGAAAGAACCTAAAGGAAAAGATCATGAAAGGAATCACGTGTCATAGATAAAATTCTCCTTAAGAAGATAGATAAGGTCGTGAAAACAAATATATTGAACTTCTAGATCATTGGGCTGATTTATTAATTATTATATACATGATTTGAAGCTAAATATATAATTAAATGCATGCTTAGATTTTCATTGATGTAAGGAAGGAATACACTCATAAGTGACCTTATGCCCTTAATTGCAAGTGAAGTGAACCGTGAATGCCTCCTCAAGCTCTAAAAATGTATGCAAATATACATTTGGGAGATGATTTAAACAATGTAAAGCCATGCCTGTAAGGATCATAGGAAAGGCTTTTAGTACCAATTTATCATTAGCAAAAGATGCCATGGAAATTCTATAAATATTGAGATGAAAATAAAGGTCAGTAGTCTCATCAAACAAGTGAAACTTGGGCATAATTAAATCTCAAGGGAATGAAGGATGAAGGATCTTGCACACAATTGGATTTCTGTATATAGCATTAGAGTTAATCCAAGAATTATATGATTTTCTTTCTCAATATAAAGTATGCATTTTATGTTAGAAAGGACCTACGAAATGCATCAAAGTGATGTCCTCTTGAGGAGGTATATAATGAGTATGAAGTGGTTTATTAAGGGGTTTAATATTTACATTAATAGTATCCATAAGAACACTATTCCACCTAGGAGAAGGAGGATTATGAGGTAAATAATCATGATGAGCATGTGTAATATCATGGACTAAGGTCTTATCATCACATATAAGATCTAAATATACATAATCAATAACAATAAGAAAATAATTTGTGATAAGAATAAAATAATTACGTGCATCATTTTTAGTAATAACAAGAGTAGAAGAAGCATTCATAACATGTTTAATAAGAGAGAGAATTTTATTGCCATAATTATACACATTATCATGTATAAGAGGTAGATGAGTAACAAAAGTATATGCATATTTTTTTTATTTCAATAGGAAAATAAGGGATGACACATTAAAATTGTATCACTTTCCATGACAATAAAAGAAGGGAAAAGATAATATGCAATTTATCATTTGTTATTTGAACAACAAAAGGTAAAGATTCTTTACTAAAAACACTCCCTGAAGGAATAAAATTTCAAATAAGATGTTTACTTTCTATTTCAAAAATAATTTAGACATACCATTATTTGATTAATTCTCATTAGAATAATGTTTATTCAATGCAACCTTCACTTTTATTGAAAAAATATTTCAACTATCACTATAATTGTCATTATAATCATCTTCAGAGTAGAAATAATATGACCATCATCAAAGTATGCCACATGTTATCTTTAAGACTAGGTACTATAACTTGTTCACAAGTGAAGGAAGGATCCATATGAGGAGAAGAGCTAGGAACCTCTAATTTAGATTTCACTATGGTCTGATAGTCATAGCTAATGGCTCTACCATGAGTTAGGTCAATTTCTCAGTGTCACACCTCACTCAGTGCGAGTCCTAAAAATGATAAAAGGAAACTAAGAATCCATATCTAGATATTAAAAGTAATAATAATGGTAATAATTTTTTAAAGGTATATTAAATTCAAGGACGATTATATTACTGTGTCGTAAGGAACGACGAAGTGGCACTAAACCACATTCACAAAAAATTCAGGTGATAATTAAAGCCAACACGTCGTAGCGATCGTGTTGTAAATCTCGGCTACGGGGCAGAGATTCGGTGTAACACCACTGTCATGGGTTAGGATGATTTTATGATTAATGCTTTAGTAAATGTCGACGATAATAATATCATGACAGAAGTAATGTTCAAATAATCCTTTAACTATATAACTATCACACTTGGAATGATAAGGCAAGATTACTTAATTTTGACCTATTTAATAATTGTTTCAAAAATGATTAAAGAGCTTACGAGTGGGTAAAATATTATGAAAAATTGTGTGTCCCATTTAGCCTACTAAAGGGACCCATGTCTTGACATTTTATTACTTGGTTTATAAAAGTGATTTACTTAATTATTACGCCCACCATAATGAAATAATTTAATTAATTATGACCCTCAGGATTAAAGTGCAACTATTATTGAAGTTGTTTCCCAAAACAATACACTAAATAACTCATTTAATTGAAAGTGAAACCTTAAATAAGTTAAGTCAATATCAAATTAATTTAGGGCCTTTGATCTAAGTTATCCTCCAATGTAGGATAAGCTAACCCTAAAATCAAAGTATGAGGATAAAGTTTTAATCCTAAATTCTATTGTTTCATTTCTCCTTTCTCATTCGTTCAGGTGTTTTGTTTTAATTTTGTTTTGTATGGAGAAGCCAAGGCAATAGATCCAAGGAGGGTTTCAACTCATTCATTTGTTTGCAAATATTTCTCCATTCTGGGTACACACAGTTTGAATTTCATCAAGGGTTTCAAGTTCTTAGTTTTATATTCTTCTCCAGATTGATCCAATGGATCTGTGAGTTCCATTGACCATTCTTATTTCTTTTTTTTCGCTAAGTGCTCATATTGTGAGAAAAAAACATATTAAAAATAGTTACGGGCATTGAGTAAATATGTATACATTATACATATACATACATACATACATACATACATACATACATACATACATACATACATACATACATACATACATACATACATACATACATACATACATACATACATACATACATACATACATATATATATATATATATATATATATATATATATATATATATATATATATATATATATATATATATATACATGAAAAAATATTACAGGCCACATTTTTATATAGCCCAAATGGGTGGCGATAGAGAGGAGGAAGGCCACAAGCCTATGAGTTGGTGTGGAGGGTTTTATGGGCAGCCAAAGGTCGAGTTAGGGAGGGGGTGCAGGTAGGATTATGGGCTATGGCATGCACCACAACCCCAAATACAAAGTAAAGGGAATGTGGGGGACATGTGGGACAACCATGCCACCTCCCACCATATATATATATATATATATATATATATATATATATAAAACCTTAATAAAGTTTTGACGCAAACAAACTAGTTTAGTTTATATTATCTTTTTTTTCTCAAATGCTTTTAAGATATTTCATTTCAAGATCCCCTTATACATTAAAATATAAATTGTATACATACATACATACATACATATATATACAGTTTAAGATGACTATACAAAAAAAAACTTATCTTAACTTCAGGAATCCAATTTCTACTTAGTGATTCACATTTGTATATAACCAGATATGCAGAGTTGTATAATACACACACACACATATCTATCTTGGTAGAAAGTTATGCTTAATCAGAAGGATATTTTATTTCATATAATCATGATAATATATTTTGTTTTTTTGTTTAGATATAAAATGGAAATTTCAGATTTCAAATCCATAAAATAATGAAATACTTAAACAACTTCTACCATTAAGTTGCAAAGATACAAGTACTTTAAATTTTACAATTAAAACAACATTCCTTTTTCATTCATACAGCCAACCAAAAGCATACTTGTATTTCTACCATTTTCTTTCTCATTTAAACAAGGTAACAACAAAATTTATGAAGCTTCAAACAACATATCCATTACTTCAAAATGTCATTTAAGGAGAAGGTAAAGTTCAGAATGTTCTGATTATTGCAAAGGAGAGGAAGAATACTCTGCTACTCATATTTTTGTCTCAAAACTCTTACAATTCTCCTTCAAATAATAAATTGGACTCTTTAATTTTAAATAAGCCTCTTGAAGGGGAAACATAAATATAAAATCAATAATTCAACACTATGAAGCAGGGGAACAAGTTTCAAAATTCATAACTAGTTGTATTTTTTTTCCAATAGTAAGAAGTTTTGTAATGGTCATTTCCAACAACTTTAAAATTTTGAAACATATCATTTTATGGGAGCAATCTATCAACTTCAAACTTAGTTTACAAGAAGGAATATTAAATAATAATGAAAATTTAATAAAATACATCCACTCAAAGTGGAGACAATGTGTCCAATTTTGTCCAAAAATATAAATTCTTTTACAAGAACAAATTTGCAACCTGTAGCTTCTAAGCAACTCCATCCAGCTCCAAATAGAAAGGGTAAAACCTTCCAAAGATCAAGAGAATAAGCCTGGTTGACCACCCAACCATTTGGAATAATTACATGCCATCAAGGGGTCCAAGGTGGCATGCTAGCCTCCCCCTTAAGCCCATGGGAAAGAGGCAACACAACCAACTAGCACATAGGAATAATTTAGATGCAAAAGAAACTTTCTGATACTTGGTTTCAACACAACAATGTAAATTCAACAACGGTAAATCAAATAATAAGCACCATGATTCTTATTAGGGAAGAGGGGATAAAAATACCATTTTTTTGTAGCCAAAAACTCCATGAAAATAAACAATTTTCCACCTTGTTTCTCCACAAAACAAGCACCCCCTATCTCTCCAATTTTTCTCCCCTTATCCCTCCATGTCCCTCCCTCATGAAGGCTTTTCAAACATTGTGTTTCCTTCAATGAGGGTAGGGATAGATTCTCAAACCAAATGGAAACCCATCCCTACCTACTAGACAAATGTAGGTGGGTTAAAACTAAATAAGAAGCTTTCAAGCTTATCAATAAGCATAATTCCTCCCTCTCCCCATTCCATCTCCAAAACCCACAACCCTCAAGGGTGGGTGGAGTAACAAAAAACAAGAAAAACATTCAAATTATTTCATTTACAAAATTTAATCCATATACACACTTTTAAAAACATAATTAAATTTGATTTAACAAAATAAACTTTTTTAAAACCCTAATTACAGAGCAACAGAATGTACACTATGATATACAACTGCTAGATACAATATGACACAAGCAATAAGATAATAAGCATGAAACGTTAAGAATAAGAGAGAGAGAGAGAGAGAGAAAATGACTTAGCTGATTTGTGTTTGATCTGAGACTGGTGCAGACTAGGAAAACTGTTGAATAGGAGGTGATCTATGTCGTCAATGCTCAAAATAAATTTTGTACGTCACGAAATAGGCAGGATGTGGGCACCTGGACTAGGTCAGAGAATCTAAGGTGTTAGTTTGATATTGGGCACATGTGACTGCAAAAATGGTCAGAACATGGTTTTTATTGTGTTGTACAAGTGTTACAAATAGCTCCTATTGATCACATGTATGTCACACCTTGATCGTTAAGTGTACTTGTAACCTACAAAATAGAAGTTCACTGACAAAACCCATGAAACCGCATCAAATCCAAAAAAAGAAAGATGCAATATGGGGAGTCAGCTTGACCCTAACAATCACTCAAAAAGGTGAATATATGACCGAGCATTGCACTACATCTAAGACTCCATGTACTTCTTGTGAGTGTGTGAAAGAATCGTGCCCTAGGATGCCCTCATGCAAGATGCACTAGATAACATGCTAGGTTTGCTAAAAGATGTAAATGTGTGTATGGAATAGAATAGACTTCCCCTTTCTATACATTGTATGTAGAAAATACAGTCCCTTATCCCTTGAATGGATGTTAGATGGATGCCTTTGAATGCCTTAGACGCAAGCTTAGGTGATCATAAGTATTCTTAGAGCTTGTTCCTTTATTTTGATCACATAGTTATGTATTTATATGATTCCTTTGGTTGAATTTCACAATTGACAACTGTATTTCCGAACCATAAGAAAATAAGATGCCCAAAAAGAGTGAGAAAAGTTGAAAGAGGTCAGGGGCGCCTAGAGGGGATGAGGGCACCTAGGCCCTGGCATCCTGGTTGGGCGCTAGTGTTAAAAGTCATGAAAGATAAGCAAGCAAAGTACCGAATGGGCTATAGGGTGTGTAAGACTGAATAGAAAATAAGAAACACAGACAAAAGGCCAAAGATAGTTTTCAATTACTAGTTTTCTCACCTAGGAATCATATGAATTCTAGTATAATTTTAGGACCTAGAAATGTACCCAAGTGCGTGATTTTGTGTCTACATTTTCCCCCACTTTATGTTGTTGAGTGAATAATATATAACATAAAGTATTTAGAATATGTTTACCTTTTGTTACTGTAGAGTGTGATGGCGATAGCGTACCGAAGAGACAAGTGAAAGTGTGAAGTGATAAAAATGAAGCTTGTAAACTAGGAAAAGAAAATGACCATAGAGGTGAAGCGTATTGTGTTGTACCGTGTTGTACATGTTGTTGTGCTTGATGTTATACTTGATGTAGGCTACTTCTTATTGCGTATTAAGGATGGACTTGTAAAAGAAGATGAAAAGAGTAGTTAAAGTCATGTATTATGTAAAATCTGTAAAAGTATGTAAAAAGGAAAGTGTGCACATGATGGATAGAAATATAAAGGATAGAAAATGTCCTAAAAATGTTGTGTAGAGTGATTATTTTTGGTGATTTCACACCAAGAGTGATTTTTTTGGGTGATCTCATGCCAAATAGTGAGTGTTGGGGAGAGAGGTCTAGTATTACTCTCCTTCTATGAATCTACCCAATAAACACCACTGCATATGGTGTGTCCTTGTTTTGTTCCGAGTTGTACCAAAAATTTTCTAAGTTGTACTGATTGCAAATGGAGACAGAATGCATTCTGATTGCTTGAGGATTGTGCATGTACTGTAAAATTTCTCTACAGATTCCTGTGAATTGTTTTGATCTAATAAAATAAGTGCATCTTCCCCTAGGACATAGGTGCCCAAGGGAGTTATGGAGTGCCCAAGCACTAGTGTCTGAATCTAGGCACTAGTGTCTGTGTTGAACCGAGGACCCAAGTCAGATTTTGGGTCATTTCGTAACGATAGAATGTGTTGATTTTGTATTGTGCATATCTGAACTATAACTCTGAGTTGTTTTATGGGGTGACTGATTCATCCAATGTCTTCCCCCCTCGTTTGGGGTGCGTGTGACACTGATAGGAGCATGTGGTCTAAAGGAGAGGACCTGAAACTGATCGAAATTGGATGCCCTACAGGGGGAGGGAATGTGCATGGTAGATACCAAGGAACATGCAAACAAAATAGCTAGTAACATGTGTTAGTGCAATCAAAGAAAGTATGCATATATAAGACAAAGTGTAATCAATCAAGAAAGAAGACAAGATAGACCTCGAAGAGTGGGTTTCAGACATGGGACATTGCTCACAATGTCACAAGGAAATCAGGGCCGAAGTGGCCAAAAATATACAATGTGCATACAAGACAAATAGAACATCCTGAAAACAATAGTATACAATAGAAGACAATGACAAGCAATATGCAACAGACAACCATGGTGGCATATAGTCCTACAAAGCAAATGTTGCACATTAAGCACCCATTGACATGTTAGAAAGCTAAAGAGTATTTCAAATCATGTATAGATCAATGGAAAGTAATGTGCTAGTAAGAAGTAGTAAATAATGAAACAATAACACCTATGATGTGTAAGAGTAGTAAATGTAGATGCCCCCAGGAGCCTCGGTGCGATAGTAAGAGGTACAATTTCAAACATAATTGCTACGTGTAAAGATCTGTAGGAAGTCTTCATTCACTCCAAAAGATCAAATGAATGTGCATGTGTATATATAAATGATATTGACATACTAAGTATTCGTCTAACATGGGAAACACAATGTACATGCAAGTGTAAGCAAGCAAGAATAAGTGCAACCAAGATATGTAGTATGTTGTGTATGAGTGAGATGGAATGGTATGCAATGTGAATGTGATAGTAGCAGCATGACCCCCAGTGGATGTGTATGAGTATGAGATGAGGATAATTATAAAATACACCTCAACAATCAAGAATGAACCATAGAACAAGAGTGCATCATCAAGAAATGGTTTGAAAATAGATGCTAGAAAGATAGATCATCAAGCGCATAACGTAAAGTGAAGAAGAGGTGAGGTTCATTTCAGATTTATACCGTCACCAATCGAGTATGAATCGTGGAACTAAAGTGCGTCATAGGGTAGTATATTGTGTGAGAATAGAATGCTAGAAATATGTATCATGAAGTACGGAGCATGCAACATATAGTGTGTGAGGTTCATAGATGTAGTATGCCCTCAACAGTTAAGTGTAAACCTTAGCACAAGAGTGCAACATAGGGTAATGACGATACAATGCATGTATCAAAGGGTTTGTAATGATACTTAGGGAATATTAGACATTTAAGTGTGGAGTGTCAAGTGTATGTGATGATAGAAATATTTGATAAAAATGCAAGGCATGGAGAAGTTATGATGCCTCCCAACTATGTGAGTGATGGAGATATATGCGGTGATGTGAGAAGGACCATGCCATGGTGACGGAGTGTGAAATGGGTCTTGGCCATCAATACAAGGAAGAGTTTGTTTGAAAAAATGAATTATTGGTAACTTATGTGGGATTGATAACTTTATAGAAGACTTGAGAGGAGGAGGTGTTGGACCGATTTTCAGAGGAGGTTGCTTAGGAGTTGATGATGTGGTATAAGAATTAGTAGGGGGAGGTGATGGAGGGTGGACCTCAAATTTTGATCCCTTATTTGGAGTGGGTTGTATAGGTAGCACTTGAGTGACCAAAGAAGGAACATTAGAAGTGATGACATGATGCTTATTATACATTTATGAATTAGATTTAGGAACCCAGTGTGATGTAGCAACTAGAGATGAATATGTAGCATTTTGTGTAGCAAATGAAATGAGACCATAATGCTTCAAGTGGTCAATTTTTCATTTTAGAGCATAGAATTCATTGTCATTATGTCCATTAATTCGATGATAATTTAAATATGGATGACCTTGATATTGTGTAAGTCGATAAGGAGGATAGTAATGAGTAGATGGTGTCCTCGAGATTTCAACCTGAAATCTGGGACTAGCCCTTTTTTAAAAATTCATTTTTTTCAAAGTAACGGGTCATTTTGTGTTTATTTTGCCTACAGTTGTTTGTATTTCTCTAGGGTATCCCCAGAGAGTCATAAAATCCAAATTCAACAAATACCCACATGCCAAAGTTCACTCAATTCCTTCTCCAGAATTTATCTACAAGAATTTTATTTATTTATTAATTAAATAAATAAATTTCTTTTAAAAATATATTGAGCTAAAATTGAAGGATTTATGTTATATAAAGCACTTCACCCCATCAGTATTACCACAAAACATTGTCTCGGGGGGAAGATTTTTTGCAGATCAGCTAATTAGAGAAAAATTTCGAGCAATTGACTACAGCTTCTTTTGTTTTGTTTTTTTCTTTTTGTTTGTGTTTTGGTTTGTTTTCTCTGGAAATTACCGTAGCCTATTTATTCTTCCTACCATACCTTTCCGCGGGCCTAGGGTTTTGAAAATTTATCCAATATTTTTAATTACTAATATGTCTAAAGGTGATCAGAGCTCATGATTCTTTCAAGAGATTGCAAGAAGTTGCTTGGTCCAAAAAGATGCAAAAATGGATTTTATGAAAATAAGAAAAATATTGCCATCAATGCGTAGAGCTTGAGAAAATATTCACTTTTAGAGAAAAAGACACCTAAAACGGAGCCGCAGAGTGAAAGTTATGGAACTTGCAAGTTTTTACTGCTACATCTTCCCAGACCCTTTCCAAAAGTGGAAAATTGTATTCTCTCATGTTTTCTTCATTGAAAATCCAAAAATGGAAGTAAAATGTTGTTCATGAGTTTTCACACAACTTTAAAAGTAGAAGTCATGCAAGTCGTATTTTTTGGGAAGAGCAATTTCTTAATGCAAGTCGCACTTTTTGGGAAGAAGCTTTCTTCCATGCAAGTCACTTTTTTTGGAAGGAGGGCTTTTAAGTGCCAATGGGAATTTTGGTGCTGGAAGGAAGGTGGGAATTTGGAGCCTTCCTAGAAGGTTGTTTTTTCCCATCATTAAAGTTAAATCACTTAAGTTTCAATGGGAATTTTGGTGGTGGAAGGAAGGTGGGAATTTGGAGCCTTCCTGGAAGGTTATTTTTTCCCATCATTAAAGTTAAATCACTTAAGTGAAATATGGGAATTTTGGAGCTATCTGGAAGGGTAAAAATTCCCACTTCCTTGCCTTCTTATTTTTAACATGACTTCTAGCCAAAAAGTGCGACTCATTCTGACATAGCTAAATGCCTAAAAGCTTACTTCTTTTAATTATCGGGAAGCATCCAGTTTTGGTGACTAGGGTTGGAAACGCTTCCGTTTTATTATTCAGAGCATCTACATGTTGATGTGAGTGCACAGGGGAATTAAATACTATTTTTAGCTTTCTTGGCATGTAAGCAAAGTCTAAAAATAGAGGGCAACATGCTTTATAATCAAATCTCAGTGAAGAAATTAGATATTCACACTATGGACTGCCTACTTGTCTGAATTATTTGCAGGAACACTTCACTAGTGCTCATATTGGTGAAAAGAAGGAAAAGTTAATGTCATATACATTAAATATATCTTCAGAATTAGAAGGAGAAATTTTAGGTTCTGCACAAATAGATTCAACTCTCATATTTGCAAGGTCTTCTGGAAGAAATAAAAAAGAAGATCTCATACAAAGATTGATTCAGGCACGATGAAGGGTGATCAGTTTTATCTAAATTGTTTACGAAAAACATTGCACTAGTTCACGTACTGGAGAAAAACTACAAAAGCTTCAAGGATAAAAGGGAAGACAAATCAGAGGCAACACCTGTAAGAAAAATCACAATCATCTGCTTCCAGATCCAGTTTGGTGAGAATCAAAGGAAAGGATTCAACAACATATGGGAGAAAAAACATCTCAGATTCAAGGAAAAGATATCATTCAGATCAGTCATTGCTAAAGTGAATAAAGCCTAAGTGAAATACATGTTGGATCAACATGTAGAGTATGGAAGAATAACAAGACTGAGAGCATTACAATTTTCTTCTAATTTCTTCTCATCTTTCTTCTTCTTTATCTTATTTTCTCTGACAAAGCAATTGAGCAATCAATTAAAATTGTAAAACTTAGGTAATTGGCTATAAAAATCGTTACTTCAAGTTACTGGAAGAAGTCAATTACTTGGAAATAGGTGGCATACATGTAAACTAGAAGGTTCTATTTTCAGTTATAAGTCATGCATGTCATGTAAATAGGAATTCCATGAATAATACTGCTAATTGCTTCCCCTTTTCATAGCTTACACATGTGACAATTCATTGAAATTTTGCTATTTGTAATTTCCCTCTATACACTATAAATAGAGGAAGAGCCTACAGATTAAAGGGATCAAGATCACAACTTTGCTAGAGTATTCTAGAGTTTTCAAACTTTGTGTTGTAACCCTTGATGTTATTTCTGTGAAAGTTGAGGAATTAAATAGAGTTGGATTTCCAGAGAACTTTGTGTCAACAGTGCTTTGCTTCTTACTTCTGTGTGGATCTTAAATAAACTTTGCGTTATCTAATATTTCGATTAGAAGCTTTCCCTTTATTTTACTTCTGAATATTGTGAGATATACTTGTTTATTTAATCCATGTGTATGAAACCAGCTTTGTAAACTATTGGTTGAATTACATATATTCCTTTCTTCTTTCACAAATTCCATTATTTCCCCCTTCTGAAAATATTTCACAAACAACTACTTACTTTCTTCAAAATTTCTTAGCTATGGTTCATGAGATTTGTAATTAAATTAAAACCCCCCTACAAATAGTTATTAGGATTCAGACTTACCAGATTGATAAACATCTTACACAGGAGCGTCACCGGTAAATGAGGGAGATTTATCTCATGTCTTCCTAGGTTGTTAGCTGTGCAAAAAATCTAGCCAACAGTAGATGGTAAGTTTATCAATTGATGAGTGAGGAGTTGAGGAAGAATATATTATTGCTTAACATTTCAATCAAACTTGAGAGGTGTGGGGAACAGTAAGAATTGGGGTTCACTGATATGAGCACATGTAGAAGACATAGAATGAGGATGAGATATAGAAGAATAACAAGTATGGGGTTGGGAAGCATCCTTGAGAACTTGGATTTCAACTTTGAGATATGTAATCGTGGATTCCATTACCTCAATTTTATCTTAAAATAAAGAGTGTAAATATTGGATGGACTCTAAGATGAGTTGATTGGATGGAGGATTAGGAGCAATAGAATCATCAGATAGACGATAAAAATGGAACTTACTTGAGCAGGCGACATTGTAAACACCAATTTTTGGTATCTCTTGTCCCTCATCTCACATCTTCTCCCCTTTATCATCATTTCTCACATACATACCTCTCTTCTCATTCAAATCCCCGTTTTCCCTCCTAAATTTCATTTATCCCCCTAATTGTTATTTTTCGACCTTAATATCATCCTAATCATGTCATTAATTTGTCTTCCCTAAACATCCCTAATCATCCTTAATTATCCTTAAACCTATTCATTAACCCTTTTTATCCTCCCTAAGCACCCTATTCATCATCCCTAGGTTCCCATCTACCCTCATTTAATACGTTCTTATCCCCTAACCACATTTTATCCTCCCAAGACAACCCTAACCCACATTAACCACCTGAAACCCTAATTTTACCACATAAGGGCTCTTTGTTTGGAGTTCATCACATATCCACCACCCAAATCAACAGACTACCACATTCATGGATAACCCATATGGGTCACATTCAACCTTATAAAAATTCTCATACCCCTCCTCTCTTAAGGATGTAACTTTTGAGTGTTTGGGATTTCTTACGATCTTGGCTTCATTTCTTACTCTTCTTTGCAACTGCTATTACAACCTTGGAGCTACTTTAGAGATATTGTGCATCACCTTTGAATATTTTAAGCCCTCTTATTGCTTAGTATCACACCTTTTCTTGTTTGGAGTCCCCATTTCCATCCCATCACCATTTTGCATTAGTCTTGTAGGTTTATCATCCATCTCGAATCTCTATCCTTGCATCATCCATCCTCAGTCTATCTCTCCAGTTCGTATTTTCCATCCATTTTCATCCATAAAACCCTAGATCCCTTCCTGGTCACCGTCAACTCTACATAGTCACCGTCCACCCGATCCACATATATTTTATTATCTATCATCCACCCTTCCATCTATTTGTTTCCTTATCACCCCAGACCCCAGACCTTTCAATCTTGCTATTTTACACACATTATGTTTTAGATTTCATCTTCATCACATCATTTCATTGTTGATCTAGCGAAGTCATTGTTGGTCGTGTCCCAATCTATCTTATCTTCAATTATCTACTTCATCTACAACCTATTTTTTTGCTGAATAAATGCCCATATCCCTATGCTTCTCTAATCCACCTATTCAGAAGTCTATATTTGACCTATTAGCCCTAGTCGTTGTCGATTCATTTTGGTTGCCATCTTCATCATATGATCCAAAAAATTTCTTACATCCTTTTTGTTTTGATCATATCTAAATCCTTTGTAGTATCTCAACATCTTCACCAGTCCCATATCAGCTTCATAACACTCCTCCATATCTTCTATTCACCGTCGATTGTGCCTAGTATTCCCAAGTCGTTGTTGTCCCGATGAGGTTTGGTTCAATTTTCATCACTTTCTGTTATCAGATCTAATTTTTATCTTGTTTAGCACATCTCAGCTTTTATGTTTCAAGTTCAAATTTTGTTGCATCTTATAATTTATCCATCGTCATTTTAAATTTATTTTTATCAAAGTGGATTGACATCCATCCTAGTAAGTTTTCACTTCTCGAGACCGACATTTTCGGGAAACCCACCATTCTATTTACTAATCCATTTTTTGTGTTGAGTTTCTCTTTTTTAACATGGTACCAAGATCCCTACGAGGAGGATCTATATTTTAAACCCATACCCATCATCATCTTATCTAGAGGAAGCCTTAAACCCTCTCATTATTGGATTTTCTCATTTTCTTTTTTACCACTTCACTAATCTAAAACAAGAGTGAGAAAAATAGATCAACATTCTGGCTCACCCAGTGGGCACACCCTTCTTTGGTGAGTTCTTTCATTGTTTTCACTTCCATCTCCATTTTCCATTTCTCTCTTTCTACTAACCTTGAAGGTGGTAGCTTCGCTTGATTGCGTACGTGGTGGAGTGCTTGCTTGGATCAACAATGCATTTACTTAAAATAAAATAAAAAGGAAAATAATGTTATCCAAGTATTCTTAATTTTTTCCCTATTTTCTCTTTTCACATTTTTTTCTAAGTGTTTTCGTCAAATAAAACACTTCTTTTTGGACTTAAAAATAAAATCTTCATACTTGCTTTACAACATAGTCTAATTAAGAGGATTGATTCTTTGCATTCGCTTCTTCCACACACATCCAAAACACACACATCAATTTACACATCTTAAACATATTATTCCAGGTGGAACTATTGGGATTTCATCACCCAGTAGGAAAGCCACTACGGTATTCTAGCCACATTATATTTTTTTTGACTGTCGGTATAATGGCTAAGTGCCCAACACCCTTATCGTTGTGGTGCATGAAGTACGGGGTAGGCCCCAATATAAGACCCCATATTGATAGTCATCACAAATTTGAGCCTCATGTACCTACAGGTATATCAAAGATGCCAACTAAAAAACCCGAAACCATCCATAGTTTGGCCATTTCCTAGTTTCCTTTTGAGCCCATTTTTTCCTTTATTTTTCACATTCTTATAATAAGCAAGATAATTAAAACTTTGTTGTGTGACTTGTTTGAAATATTTAAAATCAGCATAGTTTCTTGTCTTATTATTTCATGCATGTTATTACATGTTCTCAAACAAGAAAAATGGAAAAACCACATCATCCAACAACATTCCTATTTATAATATTTCCTCCCAAAAAACTTCATCCATTTCCATTATCTCTTCCACCCCCTTAGTCACTTCTTCTTCAGTCACACAACCTATGGTTTCTATTCCCTCTCTCCATGAGTTTCAA
The DNA here is from genome assembly GCA_019776745.2 of Taxus chinensis. NCBI lineage: Eukaryota > Viridiplantae > Streptophyta > Pinopsida > Cupressales > Taxaceae > Taxus > Taxus chinensis. The sequence continues at coordinate 152,892,501 of CM034150.1, read as the reverse complement.
ACTATCTAAACCAACACTCGTATCAAAATCAAACCCTTTACATACCATCAATCTATTCCCTCTAGACCGGCCACATCCCCATTTTTCAATTCTATGGGAGCATTTGGACCTCCCACCATCCCTCGCAGATGTGTGGAGTTCAAAGAGCTCCTTGATGATAACCCTATGGCCCTTCATGACTATCTGCTAATATTCCTATCGATGAACCACCCCTTCAAAAAATTTATGCCTATCATTCACAACCTGAATCTACCCAAGTCATCACCTCTAAACTTGTTATATTCTTTCCATGATCCATGAACGAGTTGGTAATGGCCCAAGGTGAGCATATCCCCCCACAAATCTTCCACCATGATTCATCAATCTCATCAGTCCACTCAAATTGTGGCCCCTATTTTACCCAACTTTCCTCACATCACCACCAATCCCATATCCTTTATCCCTATCACTTCTTCTTCTACTATGGTCATTGTTGCCCCTACTCAAACCAACCACGAATCCCATTCACTTCTTCCACTGCACGAGCAATATGTCCACAACTGGGTTCCCATCTCTACCTCCCAATTCCATGCTAACGTCATCATTTCACAATCCAATCCTTCAGAATCTACTCAAACTCATCAACCCCCATTCCAAGATACCTTTCAACACACCCTCCCTAATCAAATTATTCAAACATCCCAATCATCTCACATACATGTCCCAACTCATCCTATGGACTCCCAATCCAACCTCTATATCTCTTAACAAACAATGAAATATTATTACATCCCTATCTCCCATCAACATCATGTCCCACATCACACTCAATCGCAACCCTTCAACAACCTTCCCCTTATCAACCACCTCCAAAAACACCCACTTATCCTCAACCCTACCAATCTCATCCTAGATCTCATCCATCCACTTCTTATCAACAAACACAACAAATGATTCCCCCTCCTAACACATCTAATGACCCTATCCATGTTTACTAAGTAGAATGGCCAATATCGAAGCCGCTACTTTAGGGTCCAAGACTAATTTATCTTATGAACAAATCTATAATGAACCCATTAACCCATCTGTCCTTGTTAAGTCATACCCTCCACATTGGGAACTTCCAAAATTATCCAAGTTTAATAGTAAGGAAGACCCTCAACAACACCTATGTGCCTTTATAAATGCATGTTATCTCATCATTAATGACTGAGATCTTATGCTTCGCACCTTCTCCATGTCATTGGTCAAGCCCGCTTTGGATTGGTATAACATAATTCCTCAACATTCTCTATTCTCCTTCACCCAACTCATGCAACTCTTCCTAAAGAAAATTTCTATCAACACTGCAGGTAAAATCACCATTATAGATATCTACGCCATTAGAAAATTTGATGATGAGTCTATCATAGATTTCGTTTCTAGATGGCGTGGTATAATCAATCAATTATCTTTCTCCCTTCCACAGACCGAGCTAATCAAAATATTTTCATGTTCTTGTTTGAAGCATATTTCATCAACTCTTTAGATCTAATCCTTCCAAACTTTCGAAGAGGCATTCACCATGGATCGTAAACTCAAAATTTGTACCCAACCAAAACTTGAATTCACGAAGCCACCCAATTATAGTGACAAATAAAAAAATTTAGATAACATCATCGTAGTTAAATTTCATCCGCGTCTACTTCTCATACCAAACCTCCGCAAAAAAACACCTTGACCAACTCCTAACTACACTCCCCTTGGAGAGTCTTACAATTTTATCTTTAATAAACTCATGGCTACAAATCTCATTTAAATTCCTTCTATCAGACCCGTTGATGAATCACTACCCAAACCCACATGGTATCGCAATGACCACTATTACAAGCATCATTGAGTCTGTGGCCATGACATCAAAAAGTTTCGTACTTTCAAAAAACTTGTCCAATGGCTCATATATCATGAAGATCTTCAATTGGATAACCCTAACACACCTCCCAATCAACCTCTTGAGGTATTCAAACAACCTTTAGCGAATCATCCCCCAAACAATAAAACTAACCCCCTACATCGAAATCACCCAATGCCCACACAATCAATAATTTTAATCAATATCCGACACCACCGCCTACATCCATTACCCCCACTACTTTACTAACACATATATCCACCCCTACGTCTACAATCACACCTCCATGTGAACCCTCACTACAACTATTATACCTATACCTACCACGTTGTTGTCCTATTTTTTTGCATGGGAAAAATTCACCTTAACACATGACAACCATACCCTAGTGTCGAAAACATTCTATTGTATACCTTTCCAGAAACACCCCAAGTCAGCCTATTCCCTGTATCAGTCCTATCTTGTCATCCCAATGGTTCATGTGTTTGTTTTATCCTTCCCTGTAGGTGATTTAGGAAGAAAAATATCATTCAAGTACTTCAGAAGTAGTATCTCTCAAGGTGGATTCTCAGGCAAGCTTAGGAAGGGCTATCATAAACCATTCTAAGACAAGTGCATAATATTTGGAGCTAGTGTTGAAGGCCCAAGTTCATCAAGGAGGTCATATTTAAGAGCCAGGATCACTGTGCAACTGATTTAGGAATATTCTGGGAAGATTCGGAGGTTTTGGAGCTAGTTCATCAAAAGCGGGTTTTTGCGGCCAAAGGAGCTTGCATCGTGAAAGAGTGCTTGAGACTTCAAGAGGTGATTTCGGGAGATCCGGAATGAGTTGTGAGACAAAAAAAATATCAATAGAAATAATTTTCAGTCCTCTACATAGTGGAAATATCACATTCATCATAAATTGCATACATTTCTCTAGGCAACTCATTCTTTCCAAGCACAATTAGTGATCCCGAGATAAAATGAGGTTTTGAGGGCTTTGAAGGGAGAATCAAGGCACGAGACCCATGTCCATTTGTCTCAAAATGTCTTTTCCAGTCAAAATAATATAAGGAAGTGCCTTAAAAAACCTCTGGGATCCCGAGATATGGCATTTTCAAGTCTCTTCCCAAGGTAGCATGTTTTAGTAGTTAGTAAAAAATTTTAAGGACACATGTCAACATGGCGCTCTTGTGCACATTTTTGTGTCCTCATTGTCCCTTTTCAAAGGGGACAAGAGGGACAAAAAATGGTGCCCATCCTTCCATAGAGCGCATGGATATGCAATATGACCCCGACAACTTATTTTAGCACCTTTGACTAAATCGACTAACTCCCTCACCTACCCACTGCATGCATGCCACTTGTCACCCTGAAAGGGCTAAGGACGCCTTTTTGTGCCACCTATTGTCCCTTTACCAAGGGGGGACAATGGGGACAAAAAATGTGCCCCACCCCCCTTAGGCTCCATCGGGTTCCTCATACGATCCTTCTAATGTCCACCAGGTGCTTATTTCCAGCCCCCTCCATTCCTCTCTGCAAGTGCATGAATGCCAAGTGGCAGCCTAGGGTGAGGGCGTCATTTTGTGCCCTCATTTTCACTTTCCATGGGGGTAAGAGGGGAAAAAAAAATTCCCTCCCCCTCCCTCAAGGTTTCAAAAGCTATATATACTAGAAGACTTAGCCATTTTCTTCATTCTTCCCTCACATTCCTTCGTTTGCACCTGGAATTCTGGCGATTTTTTTCTAGAATTCCTTCACCATTTCATTTTCCAGTCTCCTTCATTCCACCATCTACCTTGGGTCTCAGCACCATTATTGTCGCAAGAAAAATCTCATGAAAAAATCACAAATGCTCAAAGGCTCCAGTCTTGTTGTTCGCCAGAATGAAGAGGTGCACATGAGAATGAAAAAATGCAATATCGTAACTTGAAGACTGAGTGCACGGATTGAAACGAAACTTGTTTTGCATTCTTCTCCATTCTTAGAGGCCGATTAAAACCTAGGTGAAATGGATTTTACATGCAAGATCAAAGCTTTTTGCGGCGAGAAAACCCCAGTTTCACGCTCAAACACAAACTTTAGAAAATTAATATCTTCTTGATCCTAAAGATCAGGATTGATCATGAAACTTCAAAGGTGCAGATTAGAAAGAAAAACCCATATCAAAAAAAACCACTTTCATCAAAAATACAACACCCAGAAATATAGTTTCTAAAAATAGTAAGCCTCTTACATGTGTACTTACTATTTTTAGTAAGGTCTCACTTTGAACAGTTCCAATAAAGGTGGTGTGGACAGTGAACATCGAGAAGGAGAATAAGAGTGGTCGAAGCTGGAAGGGGTGAAAAATCTCCATTTACTTGGAATAGTAAATCCCCCTTTTCTAGTGCAGGGAAAGTGCCTTGGAAATCATGAAATTCAAATTCATAGGTGTCATCATTGGTCGTGAGATTTAGATTTGCATGCCTTCACATCAGGATACTGGGTGGTGATCGTCCCTCAGGATATCCCCTCATGGGAATGGTGATGATAAATTCATGTTTACGGAGGAGTGAAAGTTAGATCATGAATCACATGGGTTGATTCCTAACTCTCCCTCTTCGGTGTGTTTACGGGCAAAGTACCTCACTCCAAGAAGCAATCTTTGTCAGTGAGAGCACGACAGTGTCACAGAAGGATCATCATGGGCATTGTCCACATAGGTTAGTCTAGAACCCCACCGCATGAAATCTCAATAGTGTTCTTCGACACTCATTTTATGGTGCAAGGTGTTTGTACATCATATACAAGGGAGATATTGTGGTCATCACCGACAGGGACGAAGTGTTCAAAATGCACTTCATTGAAGCTTTCCAAAGAGTACAATAATGTGACTATGTAACAAAAGTCATTGGAGATTGGTTTCCATCCTCAACTTCTTCAAAGTGGACTTTAATGAGCAACGCCCGTGCGACCATCAAGGTGATCATTCAACAGTGTTTATAAACACTTAGTTCGATGTGTATGTCCATCATATGAAGGAGGTTTATCATGGTTTAAAGAGTTCAAAGATCCAAATTTCATTGCATTAGAGCATTTCATCAGATCAATTAAGCAGACGAGGTGAAATCGATAGAGGCATCATCTTCACTAACTCTCTGTCTCTCTCTATCTCTCTCTCTCTCTCTCTCTCTCTCTCTCTCTCTCTCTCTCTCTCTCTCTATCTCTCTCTATTCTCTCCCTCCCCCCATTCTCTCTCGTCTCCATGTTTTATTTCTTCGTTGGGGGTTGCACTTTTTCATTACGTCTTATTTATGTAAAATGTGACTTTAATTTTTAATGTAATAAGTCACCCTTAATTCGTAAGAGGGGACTTAATTCTACCCCTAGAAATACGAAAAGTAACAGGTTTTGCAATACATACAAAAGGTCACGTGGGGGGTAGATTAAGATTCTTTCAAGATTCTATAAATTGTAATGACACCCTCATTCCAAAGGGTTGTCAATTTTGTAAGCTCAAAAGAGATTATCACTTGAAGTAAAGTAAAGGAGATAGTTATTTCTTCTAGTTCCATTCTCTATATTCTTCTATTTCTAACTATGTATAATTTTTCCAAAGAATCAATGAATAAAGAAGGAGTTTCATGCCTTTTTTGATGAGAAGATTATTGAAACTTTGTGTTCTTTATCTAACCTTGTCTTGCTACAAATTTAAATTTATTTTCTTCTATATCTATGTGTGTTGAAGTACTCTCATTAATGGTCGTAGGCATACGGTTTTATACCTACAATATTAATCCTCCCTCTCTTTTTCCCACTTCCTTTCACACTCTCTCTGTAAATTCCTCACTTGCAAGCAATTGCAAGATTGTGTTGCAGGGTCAGTGGAGTGTCCCTATTAGATCCCCGGCCTGCAGGCCACCTCATATTTTAATTTCACGCATGCATAATAAGTGGAGCTGCACCACCCAAGCAGAGGGACCTAGAGTCCCAAAGACATTGGTAGATACCCATCAATTTTTCCACCTAAAATTTTTTCTTCTCAATACATGTCTATATATATCACATCCACATCCATTGCAACACCCATCTCTACATCCATATCTACTCCTACATATACTTCCTTATCCTTATCTACAACTAAACCTATAACTACATCCATTCTCACACCCATCTCAACATCTATCTCTACATCTACTTCAACTCCCATATCTACTCCTTTTTCCACATCTACCACCATGCTTATACCTACATCAACATCTGAATCCGTTTCCATGCAAATATCATCCGTTGAAGCATGTATTACACAAACACCCTCACTTAGTAAAATCATAAATGATGTTCCTATCTCATCCCCGTCATCAACAAGACCAATCACTCCTACACCATCACCTCCAACACCCATGCAATCTACAACTCCTTTTTTCCTTATCACACATGTTCTTGAAAAACCACTTTCATCTTCCATTTCCATGCCTACAAAAAAATCCACATCACTTGATTGCTCCTCTAAGAATCCCCCAATCAAAATTATTGTTATTCCTGCCAAGGACAAAACTTCACAAAAAAAATCTAAAAACCTTGGCGTCTGCACTAAAAAATATCTCACCCATCCACATAAGAAATTAAAAATCCCTCCTTTGAATCCCTGAGACTCCAAACCATCTAAGAAATTTGACACCTCGTCATCTATCTTGGGACCTTGCCCATCCATTTTAGGACTAGGCCCTTCATCTAAGTCCTCTGTCATCAAGAGACCCAAATCATAACCATTTATTCCTCCCCCTAAATAAAAACCCAAATCACAACCATCCAATTCAACTCCCAAACCCATATTGGAACCCAAGGCTCCCACGAATCCCCATAAGAGTAAAACACCCATCTTACCTTCATCTACTTGTTTCAATCCTTTTTACGTACAATCAAAGACTGAAACAAATAAGGGTGTAGGAGGTTTACCTATTGTTTGGTTGATGAAATGAATGCGCATGTGTAGACTTCCGATCTTAGTCGATCGTGTGAACTCCTTTTTGGCTATGAAGAACTACCATGTAATAAGAAAGCAGGACCACAAAAGAGAGTTAAACAACATATGTAGTGGACTGCCTATTGTATGCTAGATCAAAGAAGTGTGATACTCCCTAGAGGGCTGTCAATCCACTATTTTATAAATCAATATTAAGTTACAAAAGCATGTAAATAAAAGGAATCTAGTGCTAGCATTATGATTTGGGTGCCTCGGGTTGCTATCAGCGATGATTTAATTAAATACTAAACTATGCGGGTAAAAAATGTGTTTGGGTCAGGTTCTGGGTAGGTTAGGTGGTCTGCAGATCACAGACATGGTCTGGTTGGGGTTGGGTTGGATATTCTAGGTTGTTTGGGTGAGGAGGTAGGTCACTGGCCTACTCTATATTAGTAGACACATAGACTCATGCTGGTTGAGGGTAGACCAATGCCGGTTAAGGTTGACTGGTATCGGTCACTGTAGAGGTGACAGAGATCTAGGTGATATGTGTTTAGGTCCCATTCTGTCTCAAAATAGAGTGTTGAGAGAGTATGGGTGAGGTTTAGGTGAGTGGTAGGTTTAGGTCAGAATGTTGGTGTGTTTGTGGGTGGTTTGGGGTGTATTTAGGTAGAAGGTGGGGAGCTGGCAAATAGCAGGGTGACCAACGGTGGTCAGGGTCGACTGACCGTTGTTAGGGTTAACCGGTGAAGGTCACTGGTATTGGGTTAGAGTTTGGAAATGGGGATTAGGGTGCCTTCTATGACTGGCCAAATGGTTTATGGGGAGTGGAATAGGATGAAGAGGGTCCTGGGTGTGAGTGTAGGTCAAATGGGTGAGGTTGGAGGGGTAGGAGAGGCGTTTTACTCTTGAAGAGTGAAATAGAGAAGCAAAGTACCAAAACACAAGTGCATGATACAAGGATCCACTTACTCAGAGTATGATATGCATAGAAGAGTGAGCAGCTGATGGAGAAGAGTGATAGACGTTGATGAAGGTTGGTAGGTTGGTTCGAGAGCTCTTTGCCAAGATTTTTTTGGTTTAGGTTCCTCTAATGGATGTTCTCACAAAGGTTTCTTGTTATTTCTTCCACCGATGGTCTTAGCTGGGAGTTCCAATGGCCTTGTTGTTTCAGTGAGTTGTCGACGATAATGAGGAAACCAATGCTAAATGCCAATCAACCAGTAACCCAAGAATCAACCAAAATGAAGAACCCTTTGGAAAGAGTTAGGAATGGGTATTTGTAGGTGACCAGTGCTGGTCCCACCTGAATGACATCGGTCAGACTGTAACCGACACCGGTTATGTCGGGGAGATTTTTTTTTGAAAAGTGGGGAATATGCCTTCCCCACTTGATTTTGAGTGGTGGAGCACATGCATCCTCCACCCTTAGCATGGGTAATAGGATAGAAAGGGCTCATATGAGTGGAGTGGCCACTATTAGGGTTTTCTAGAAGGGTATGAGCTAGGTATGGACAAGGTATGGGCAAGGTGGGGAGTGGAATGGTGAGGTGTAGGGGCAAGTGGGGTAGTGGAAGGCAAGTGAGGTGGTCAGTCCAGTGGCATGGTGAGGTGGATTGATGAGTGGATAAAGGGGGGAATTTAATTAATTGATGTTAATTAAATCCTTGAGTGTGTGAATGAGGGTCATTTGTGATGTGTGAAAGGGGTTGTGAGAGACTGAATTAGGGTTAAATCAACCGCTTGTGTAGAATGTGGTTATTAGGTTATTTTGGAGGAAGAGGATGAAAGGTGATGTGGTTTTGGTGTCTACATTTTGCCCCTTTTTGTTGGGCAGCATGTAGTTGTAGGCGCTGTGACAAAAATGAATGTTGGTTTTCTTTGACCCATGTGAATGTAGGGTGAGAAGGTGGACGTTGGGTGCCCTAGATCGGGGCCTGAGTGATCCCCCCCTCAAATCGGGTACCGATGATGAAGAATAGAGAGAGTTGGTGAGTGGTTTGATATAGTACGGTGAGAGGTGTGAGAGGAGATGTGGTACATGGGTATGGTGATGGTGAAAGGGTAAGGTAGGTGAGTAGGTAGGGCATTCAAACATACGCACACATTGTAAAATGTAATGAGGTACAAGGGTTACTGAACATAATAAATTTACATCAGCTAATGTCGCAATGGTCATTCAAACATGGGTTATTGAGGTCCGGTATCCAGGGTAAAGGACATGGTCTAGGAACTCAATGAGGTAAGTTGTAGGAATGCATAGGGTGGTTCCAGTACATACAAAAGGTCAAGGTTTGTTTGGACAAGGGTCATGACCATAGGCAAGGTAAGGTCAACAGGCTGAGAAAAATAGGTACCGTCATCACAAGATGCAACAAGTGAGGATATGAGAATAGCCATAGAATCAATGGGTGGGGTAGGTAGGTATAGGTAGGTATGGGTAGATGTGGGTAGGGTAGTGTCAATCAAGTGTATGCACATGTAGAGATTGTGACACGGTACCAAGGTGAAGAGCTATCGAACTCTACATTGTCTAAGGTCAACCGGGTTATCTGAACAAGGGTTATTGTGGTCCAGTATCCAAGGTAAAGGATATGGTCTGGGAACTCACACGAGGTAAGATGCAGGAACACATTGGGTGGCTCTGGTACATCTAAAAGGTCATGGTTTTGTTTGGGTAAAGGTCACAGGCTGTAGGCAAGGTAAGGTTGGTAGGCTAACAATGTGGTAATAAAATCGTAAGGTAAAGTGAGTGCGTGAGGTCGATGGTCACCCCAAGGGATGTAGGTGTGGGTAAAAAGGTGAGGTCAAGGGTTAGGGTGGGCTCTGGGTGAAGTGAAAAAGGTTGCGGGCAAGGTGATAGGGTGAAATTGGTGGTAAAGTGGAGGTCAAGGGTAACCAATGCCGGAAAAGGGTAACCGATGATGGTATGGGTAAACCAACCATGGTAAGGTAGGGCACATGACCAATGTTAGTTAAGGTAAACTGACGCTGGTTAGGTTGGGGTGTTCATAAAAAGGGAAAATTCCACGTTTTTTGGAATCATTTGTCCCATACAAAATAGAAGAAAATGACATGAGAGAGAGGGAAAGAGTGAAAGCGTCTGAATGGAACGGAGAGTTGAGTTGGAGAGTCACATAGTGGGTGATTGGTAGTTGGTAGGCATGTCCACGAGATCGGGTTGACTGATTTGATTGGTTGGAGGTGAAGGTGAGCGATTGGTGATGACAGACGGCGGGAGAGGGATCGGGTGGACCACCAGTGTAGGGGCCCTACGTGGCACCATGGCATCAGCAGCGTGATGAGGTAAGAGGCAATCCTTTGCTTGGTTTGGTGATTTAGATTGGTTTAGAGGGTGGCTTTGAGAAAAATGGGTTTGGGGGGAAAATGAAATTTGAATTTTGGGAGGGTAAAATGGGAACGTTGAGAGAGGTGGGTGGGTGGAGGAGGGGTGGAGGGAGTTGAGGGGAGGTTTAGGTGAGGATGGGTGGGTAGAAGAGAGGGAAAGGGGGGTTTATGGAGAAAATGGATGGTTTTGGCATTGCATTATTCACCACGACAGTGACCGGCATTGGTTGGGATCTAGCTGACATTGGTGGGGTACAATTGGTATCGGTCACGAAATAGGTGACCGATGCCGGTTTAGGGGAGACTGGGGTCGGTTAGAGATAACCGGTACCAGTCACAGTTTGGGGAAAAAAGGGGCCAAAAGTTCCCCAGGTCAGGTTAGTGAGATGGGTAGGGGTAAAAGAGGGTATGTGGGTGAAAAAGATAGCCTAGGTGGTGGGTTGAAATAGGTATGGGTAAATGATAGTGGGTGAGGTTGGGGGTGGGTAGATAGAATTTGTGATGAGAAGTTAAGTTGGGGGAAAAAACAAGAGGTAGGGTGCTAGGTATAGTTGAGGTGTTGAGGGTGATTTTTGGAATGGGTAAGGTGTATTAATGTGATGTTTGTGTTGGATGCAGGTGAGAGATAAACTGTGGATGCGAGATAGGGTACCACCCCTACTTTTGATAGTTCATGGGGCTAAGACGGTTGAGGAGTAGAGACATGTCACATATGTGGGCCTGATTGGGGTCCGATGCTACTGACATATATTCCATCAGCTGAGTTTGATGGTCACCCTCATCGATAGATGGGATTCGGTGACCAACACATTCCATCTACTGACAGGGAAGATGATAGTCACCCTGGAGGACGTGTATAGGATCCTACGGTTATCGATATTGGGGACGCATGTATATTCAATTACATCCAAGTCATCTGAGGAGATGATGCTACCAATGTTTAGTGAGGGGTTGGTGGCAATGAGATTCCATAATGCCAACATGAGTTATGGAGAGATGTATCTAGCCCTTCCAGAGGAGACAAGGCTAGTAGTATTATTGATGGAGGCAGTCTATTGTTTTGCACTACCAGATGTAGAGGGTGGGAGATTCCCATGATCATTGATGGGGGTGTTCCATGACGTGGTGGTGGACAGGACCTGCTTTGCATGGGCACTAATATTCCTGGTGTAATTATATAGAGATTTGTGGGCGTATGGGTAGCTCCACGGGTTTAGCTTATGTTGCACATTTGTTCTACATTGTTGGGAGTGCGAGCACATTGTGTGTGTTTTTCTGATTGGCATGCCCCAGGCAGATGCATTCGAGTCAAGTTTGGTTTGAGTGGGGTATAGGCGATGGGTGCCTACTATTGGAGAGCGTCGGGTAGGCAAGACTACTCATGATGTAGCATATTACAGGTGGTTACTGGAGGGATTGTCTAGTGTGGACATCATTTGGAGACCATATGTGGGTTATCCCTCATATAGATAGATGACTGATGAGCTAGATGGGCTTCAAATAGAAAAATCGATAGAGGGGCACCATGAAGGGGAGCATGAGATGATCCTGGTAGACAGGGTGAGACGGTAGTTTGGACTGCCGCATGATATACCCCCACCCTTCCCATAGTAAAGGAGGGATGATTTGGAGAGACCACTGCCGCTACCACAACTGAAAGTGCCTACAGGGCAGGAGGAGTAGGTGATAGACTGACAGATTGATGATGCCAGAGTGACAGATAGGTATAGACAGTGGTGGACTAATAAGTTATGAGAAGTACTACCCAGGCCAGGGTATACAAATTTATCCACTATCATAGATGCAGAGAGACACCCTACATGAGAAAGTGGCGACCCTGATTACCCAATTGGGGATGGTACATGGGCAGTTGGTAGGTTTAGAGGCGGAGGTGGCCGCGTTGCATGCACAAGTGGCCAGTCTATGGGTCCCGATGGCACATGGTGGGGATGGTGATGATGAGAAGGTGGCCACCCTTTAGGCACAGGTTACAAGGTTACAGGGCCAATTAGCCACTAGACAAGCACATATTGGGGCACTACAAGCCCAAATACAGGCACAGGGGAAGAGGCCGATGGCACCAGTACAGGCATCGGGATAGGTTCCTAGTTTATAAGAAGGGGTGGGATAGGGTCCCATAGGATAGGTATAGGGTTAGAGGCCGATGCGACCACCATAGATAGTACTTGTATCCAGATTGTGGGATGCCCTAGGTGAGGCCAGATATTATCAGGATCAGTTGATGGCAGCTAGGATAGATTTTCTATCCTATAGAGAGTACAGGGCACAGCAGGCCTCAAGTGAGAGGACCCGTTCATGCACCCACAACATGGAGAGCATAGGGGGCTATCGACCCCCGAGATAGGATCAAGGTGAGGCCACTAGTTCACAGAGGCTAGTTCCATTCGATGTACTAGTAGGGACCTAGCCACGACCTATGATAGGTGGTGAGATGTTAGCAGGCCTCTGGATAGGAGCCAAGGGAGAGGAGGAGACAAGAAATATAGATATGGAGGATGTCTGGCATGATGATGCCTGATGTATGTCCCTCAATTTTGATGTAGGTGTGTATTTTTGATACATATCATCCTGCGTGCCAAAGAGAGTGAGGATGTATACAAGAGTTTTGTATTTTTGATCATATACCAGCTTGTGTGTCGAAGATGGTGAGGTTGTATATGAGAATTTTGTATTTTGGATCATATACTGGCCTGCATGCCGAAGATGGTGAGGTTGTATATGAGATTTTTGAGAGATAGATATTATTTGATATCCGTGTATATTGTATGGATACACAAATTTATATGATGAGATGGATGATTTACTGATGATATATGTGTTGATAGAATGTGATTAATATGCATAGATGGATGTGAAATAGGTGTGTTATGCATGGTTAAGTCAAGTCATAGGCATGGTGGAGTCAAGTCATAGGGATGATGGAGTCAGGTTGGTGTTAGGCATGATGGAGTCAGGTCATAGGCATGGCTGAGTGGATTTCTCAGGTATTGGATATGATTTAAAAAAAAGAAATGATGATGTATGCATATGTTTTGGTTTGATTTGTGCTACATGGATCATGTTGGTATGATCGTAGGAAATGTATTTATTATGATAAATGTGATGAAATAAATGGTGTAAAAATATATTTATTTTCCACTTATTCGATGATAATTTAGAAATTAACTAGAGTAGAATGTGACTGGAATAGGTAGCCAATGGTGGAAGGTGAGCAGGTGTGGATGAGAAAAGGTGACGAAGGTGGTGACGATGGTCAAGCTAACCTCAAAGGACCCCATGCCCTCGAAGTTCTGCCTGCATAGCCCTGGACAAAAAGGGGCCTCAGACCGATCTAGTTCTCCCTTAAGCTAGGGAGGAAAAGAATAGGTATAGAGAGGGGTTGGTAGGATGGTGGTAGGTTGTGTTCATGGGTATTTAGGTAAGGGTTGAGTAGGTACATGTCATAGGTAGGGGTAGATAGGTAAGGTCAATGGGTAAGGATAGATAGGTATGATCAATGGGTATGGGTAGATAGGTAAGTGTAAAAGGTATGGGTAGATAGGTAAGTGTAAAAGGTATGGGTAGGTAGGCGAGGTGAATGGGTATGGGTCATGGGTATGGGTAGGTAGGTAAGGGTCAGGGGTATGGTTGAAATAGGTAAGGGTCATGGGTATGGGTAGATAGGTAGGGTCAATGTGTGGTCAAGTAGGTAAGGATAATGGGTGTGGGTAGATAGGTAGGTTCAATGGGTATGGGTAGATGAGTGAGTAGGTAATGTCAATGGGTATGAGTAGACTGGTAAATTGGGAAAATGTATGGTCAAGTAGGTAAGGTTAATGGGTGTGGGTAGATAGGTAGGGTCAATGGGTATGGGTAGATGATTGAGGATGAAGGGTATGGGTGTGGGTTGGGAAGGTGATGGAGATCAAGTGGGGTGTGAAATAGCGATTAATAGGTTGAGGTAGGTGTGGGTGGGAGGTATTTGAAGGTAAGTGGAACTCTTGGTTTTGGTTTGAAGAAGGTCAATAGTTTCAAAAGCTAGGAAACTATAACAGGGTAGATGATGTAGTTGGGTTGGCAAGGACCATCGATGCGCAGACCAAAGGTAGAGGTGATGAACCTCAAGCCCCTGAAAGACCTTGCAAGTTGGACTATGTTGAAGGTGAAGTAATGTGCAGGATCACAACAGATCATATTCATGACATCATCCCGTGGTAGGTAGAAAAAGGTGAAGGAGAAAATGGTGATATGGTGAAAGGTTGGAAACGTGGGGGGGGAATATAACACCTCTTGTATAAGATGGTCGATGACCCAGATAGGCGAGTCCATGGCAAAAGGGTGTGTTATGTTTGTAGGATAGACCGATCAATGCGGGAAGTCTATGTGGGATGATTAGATAATCTCCTTGAGGTCTTCGTGAAGCTGATCGATACGAGAAGCTTCGAAATAGGTCTAGTCTTTTTTTTTGGACTAGGTAGAGTATGGCTAATGTATTATAGATTTCCTTCAAGGGAGAAGTCTATGTATGGTGACTATATACAAATGGTAGATGTCCTTTTAAGGGATTCATATTTATATTTATAATTTTGACTCAAGGAGGGTGATCCCATTTTTTGTAGGTGATTTTTGTTTACCAAATTAAGCCATGGACAAGGCTATAGAGGAATACGAATAGCGTATATCAAAAGGTTGAGGGAAGGTGAAGGTGGCGTTGGGTTATTTTTTAAGGGTATATGGGATGGTATACGACCATGGGATTCCGTCCTCGAGGGAACGAAAAGTATCCATGAGAATCATGCCATGAGTAGAGTCGTGGTACTCATATTGAAGACGAGGTTGAAAAAGTAATGGAGAGTCACATAATTCGTGTTGAATAGTAGGGATGGGAGGTGGTGATAAGAGGAGTGATTGCTCACAGGACGAGCCGGTAATAGTCAATAGGTGATAGATCATTTGGTTCAACAATAGAACGGTTGAAGATGCAAGATGTTAAGGGGCTCAGGTTCGGGTTTACCATCGAGTGAAGATAAACGATAAGCACCTGATCCATAAGTATGGGTAACGATATAGGGTCCAAGCCAATTAGGAGAAAATTTACCCCGTAGATGTTTCTCAACTTTAGTTACATGTTGATTATCCTTCAAGATGAGATCGCCGACTTAGAAGGCTTGGGGGTGGACGCGCTTGTCATAAGTGTGTTTGATGTTCTTTTGGTAGATTTGGAGGTGATCTAAAGCATGTAGATGTCGTTCGTCTAACATCTGTAGTTGTGCCAGACGATCTTGGCAAAAGTCATCGTTGGTGATCTTGTCTTTCAGGGATATGTGGAGAGATGGGATCTGGACTTCAAGAGGCAAGACAACCTCGGTACCATAGACCAGAGAGAAAGGAGTAGCAGCAATCGATGTGCGAATACTAGTACGGTATGCCCATAGGGCAAAAGGAATGTGTGTATGCCAATCTTTCCCAGTATCGTTGACTACTTTCATGAGGATTTTGTTCAGGGTTTTGTTGGTTGATTTGGCTTGGCCGTTGGTTTGAGGATAGTAACGTGAAGAGAAAATGAGTTGGATACCAAAGGTGTCATAGAGTTTCTTGAGGGTTTTGTTTTTGAATTGTTTTCCGTTATCAATGATAAGGTGATGAGGAACAACAAAGTGACAAATAATGTGATGGTTGATGAACTAACAAATCTTCTTGGCTTTGGTAGAGATGAGTGCAATGGCTTCTACCCATTTGGTATAGTATTCGGTAGCGGTTATGATCCATTGGTGCCGTTGAGAAGAATGAGGGTTAATCTCACTAATGAGGTCGAGGCCCCATTGAGAAAAGGGCCAGAGGTCTCGTGTGACTTGTAAGGCATGACCAGGGGTGTGGTGAAGGTTCGAGTGTTGTTGACATTTCGCACATCGTTTGACATAGTCACAACAATCCCAGTTGAGGGTAGGCCAGTAATAGTCGAGGCGAAGAATACGTTTAGCGATAGTTAGGCCACTAATGTGACCCCCACAAATGTTGTCATGTATTTCTCGGATGGTATAGGGTATTTCGGAGCTAGTGAGGCATTAGAAAAGGATCCCATTGAAGTCGCGTTTATAGAGGAGACCTCCCATGATGACATACCAGGAGACTTTTTTGAGGAAGGCACATCGGCCATTGTGGGTAAGATCCGGAGGAAGAATGGAAAGGGATAGGTAGGCAGAGTATTGTTGGTACCAGAGGTCTGAGGGGTCGGTGGTAGGGTCCTCAACGAGATTGACCATGTGAGAGAGGTAGGAGGGTGATTGCAATCTCTGCACAATAACAAATATTTGTGAATCGGTAGGTGATGAGGATATTTGTGAGGCAAGACAAGCCACTGTATCTACAAACTTGTTCGTAGAGTGGGGAATGGTTTGCAGTTTATAGTGGGTGAAGGTGGTTAACAAGAAGTCTACGTGGTATTTGTACCATTGTAATTCCTCATTGTGACATTGGTATAGTCCATTGACTTGATTTACTACCAATTGAGAATCACCGAAGATATTAATGGATTTAACATCTAGGTTTCATGCAGTTTAGAGACCTAGTATGAGTGCTTCGTACTTGGAAATGTTGTTGGTACACTCAAAGTCAAGTTTGAAAGAAAGGGGTATGGGTTCACTTTCGTGTGGAATGAGGATGATCCCAGTTCCACCCCCACATTGACACTTAGATCCGTCAAAGAATAGGGTCATTTGATAGTGTAGAGGTTCCTCGGCAAGTCCGTGGAGGGAAAGGGTAATGATGGATTCATCAGGGAATTCAAAGTTGTTGGGTTGGTGGTCAGAGAGTGGGGCATCAGCCAGTTGATCGGTGATAGCCTGACCCTTGGTTGATTTTTGGTGAAGAAAGGTGATATCCAAATCAGCGAGTAGCATGAGCCATCATGAAATTCGTTGGTTTTGGAATGGTTTAGAGTACATGTAATGTAAGTGGTCGGTGTTGGTTATGACGAAGGTGGTGTGGTTAAATAGGTGGTGGCAAAGTTTGGTGGCCACAAAGAGTAAAGCGAGGCACAACTTTTCTACATGTGTATATCAAGTCTCGTAATCCACAAGGATACGGCTGATGTAATAGACAACTTGTTCCCTGTGTTGGTCGTCGTGGTGAGTGAGCATAGCACCCAAGAAATGGTCGATGGTGGAAATGTACAGGTAGAATGATTGGTTGTCCTTAGTCAGGCTAAGCATAGGTGGTTGTAATGGATACACTTTCAAGGTTTAAAAATCTTTATGACAGTCTGCATTCCACTGGAAGGTGATGTCCTTTTTAAGGAGGTGGTGGAAGGGTTCACAGAGGTCTGATAATTGAGAAATAAAGTGACGGATAGATTTCATTTTGCCTTGTAAGCTATGGAGTTAGCGGAGGTTAGTGGGTGGAGGCATCTTGAGGATGGCCTTGATTTTGGCTGGGTCAACTTCAATGCTTCGCAAGGAAACAATGAAGCCCTTTGAGTTTACCTGATAGGATAGTGAAAATGCACTTCTTAGGTTGAATGTGTACGCAATATTGGATGAGATGGTCAAAAAATGATTTTGAGGATGGGTAAATGGTCGACGTGACTTTTGGACTTTCCCAAAAGGTCATCGACATAGTCTTCCAAGATGTGATGCATGATGTCATGGAAGATATAGTTCATGGCTCGTTGGTAGGTGGTTCCTACGTTCTTTAGGTCAAAAGGCATGATGTGATAGTAGAAGGTCCCCCAAGGGGTAATGAAGGCAATTTTGTGTTAATCCTCAGGGGCGAGTAATATTTGATTGTAGCCTGAGAACCTGTCCATGAGAGATAGCATCTCATGTCTGACGGTGAGGTCAACTAATTGGTCGATGCTAGGTAGAAGAAACTCGTCTTCAGGACAAACTAGGTTGAGGTCTTGGTGTCAGTCAGATTTCACCCTGAAATCTGTGACTACCCAATTTGAAAAAATTTCGTACTTTTAAAATAGTGGGTCGTTTGTTGTTTTTATTGCCTGAAAGTTCCTGTATTGCGTCAAAATAATCTTAAAGTACCATATTAGCCTTTTTCGCCAAATACCCAGATGCCCAAAATTGTTTTATTCTGTCGTCGGGATTTGTCTGCAGGAAATTTGTATTTAATTATTTTGAGCCCCATATGAGGCTATTTGTGCTCTGTTTTAACTCCATTATGAGCGAATATGTTATTATTCCTATGTACCAAAAGGATTTTAACTTATTTTAGGTTTTGGGCTTTATATGTAACTTTTGGCAATTTTTCGTGTTTTTGTGGTGTCCCGTTTTGTTTTCTGTAAAATTTCTCTGGAACAACTCCTTTGCCGGGTAAGCCCAATTTTTGGCCTAGAGCGGCTAGAAAACATATACGCACATTGTGCCCAGAGGAAGTCGCCATCGGAGGTCTGGATCACTGGGAAAAAGTAAAGTCGTGCACAGAAAAGCCCCTGCGGGGATGGGCGCATTTTTGGAAAATAAAGGATTTAAGCTGCGATGGGAAAAATATAAGCTGCAGGTAGGGTGGGAATTGTATACTTGCCTAGGCAGGGTACTTTTTCCCGTGTTATGAAAATCACTTAAGTGGATAACGGGATTTTGGTGCCTGCCTGGCAGGGTAAAGAATCCCATTATCAAAAAATTCTTAAAAATAGAATTACATGTGCAAAAAAGTGTGCCCCCTTTGGTGAGAGATTAAAATAATTAAATTTGATTATTTTTTAATCTTTCTTCTCAAAAAGTGCGCCCAAGCTTGGAGGAGGTCAAAAAGTCAAAGGTGGAATAAAAGAAAGGAATTAAATTAATTAAATTAAATTTATTTAGTGGCTGCCCCCTTCCTCTCAAAAAGTGCGCCCCATTTGGGCATTATTTAATGTTTTTTGAAGCATTAAAACATTAAATTAATTTCTATTTTCAGTGGCTATGGTCAAAGCACACTATGGGGCTTCAGTGAAGTGCTGTGTGAAGGATTAAATTGGATTAATTTATTTTATTGGATGGTTGTCCTTAAACATGTTATTTTTAAAAGAGAAAAGCATGATTTTTAATTAATTAATTGCCTTTAATTTTTAGGGCAATTATTAATTATAGAATTGTGAAGGTTATAGAAGCATGGGCAGCCATATGGGTGAATAATTTAATTCACAGGTAAAGAATTGCAGCAAGGAGGAAAAGTGCGCCCCCATTAGAGGAAGGATTTTGTTCAGACAAAGTGCTAACAAGGCTAAAAGCTTCCAGATTTGGCGCATGCTTTGGAGAAGGTTGATCTTCGTCTGCATAGTTGTTTTCACAGGTGTTACAGGAGCTCAGGTGTTGATTGAAAGGATTCATGCTCTCTTTATGTGCAAATTAAACACCAATTTTTGGGGCAGCAGGCTTGAAAAGTGCAGATTTTTATAATTTAAATTCACTATTCATGCTCCGGTGGCCATTTTTGTCTGAATAAATTGCAGGAATTCATTACAGGTGCTTTACAAAAGAAAAGGAGTTTTTATCAATGTCCAATACATTGCAAATATCCTCCGAATCTAAAGATTTGTCCAGATCTGCACCAATATTGAAGAAATCCGGCCAAGTTAGAAGAAAAAGAACTATTCAGACAAAGATTGATAAAGCCATGGCGAAAGGAGATGAAAAAGAGAGCACGATGGATTCATGCATTGCTTCCAAACTTTCAGACATAGGAGACACAGATCTAGACCCAGAACCTCTTTCTGATTTGATTGATAGATCCAGAGCGGGAAAGACTTCACTCATGCGTGCGGTCAAAAGTAGCGGAATTATCCGAGCTGCAACTTTCCCATATATAGCCCAGTTGCCAGAGTTCTTGATGGAGTGTGCTAGATCTTATCATCCTTCATCCAAATTAGTGCGTGATGTTGCGGGAAAGACAATAATTCGTTTGGATGCGGAATTCATCAATTATTGTTTGAAGATTCCAGTGCGAAAGGTGGTGACTTCTATTAGCATTCAGGATGCTGACAGTAGATGGGAGAAACATAAAGCTGATTGCGTGAGCATAATGAACAACCAGTTCATGAAGAAGCCTAGATCCCCTTCAAAGTTCCCTAGAACTCTTCCGCGGTCCAATTTGGTGTAGGAGGCAGATGATGTCGTCAAATTGCTATGCAGGTTGAATGGCGAAGCGAATGCCTACACTTTCCGTACATGGATGTATGCTTTCATCAGGACCATTGAAATCAACAAGGTTGATTCTATAATCAATTGGTTGGAAATTATTAGCAGCAACATCGGTGAGCAACTTCGGAACGTGAAGCGTACTTTCAGCTTCAAGATGACTTCATACTTGGTATATGCTGCAGCTTCACAGGGTGTCTTTTCCAAGCTAGATAGATGTGGTGTTCTTTCCAAGGACCCCATTTTCGAGTGCTACCCACAGCTTACTGTACCTGCGTGCGAGAAGGACTTCAAAGTGATCAACGATGACTTCTTCTATGATTTCATCTGCAGGCTAGACAAAGACTTGAAGACTCACAGGGTAAGCAAGGCAGCGTGGGATGCAGTGTCTAAGATTGGTAGTTTATTCATCCAGTTTGCAGATTTCACATAGCTCAGGGTTACAGGATTTTCTGGAGAACCTATAAAGATGCCCAGGTATCCAAGTGATAGAGTGATCGCCATGGAGCTGAGCAGGCAACTCGTAGAGTTACACCACCTTCAGTTCAAATGGCACAAGTCTACGGGCTTCTTCCCAATCACTGTGGGATATTACAGTTGCATCAGCATTCACAGAGCTCGAGGGATGGAAGCGCAAATGTTATCCGAGTATGAGCAAGAGTTCTTCCCTGCACGGCTTGACTTCGATCCATTTGGAGTAGCCAGGAAGACAATCTCCCAGGAGTACGCACATGTGCCTTCGTTAGAAGATTTTTGGATGAAGTGCAGAAGTGAGTAAGAGGTTAGAAAGAAAGATTTCAGCAAGCTATCAGAAAAGCAAGTGTTTGATTTTTGATTAGCGCGGATAACTGTGGATCTTAAAGATGATGGGAATGTGGTACTTGACACTTACCATCAAATGGGAGGAGATAAAGCTATACTGCAGGATAACATTGGAGGCTGCCATTCAATTGAAGAAAGATTTGGAGCTATGTTGGTGAATACTTCGAACTAGTTGCTAACGAGGGGATACTACCTTGATGAAGTATTGATGAATCAAATCACGGGAAACTTCAGCGCAGGAGATTCCCTCAAACGAAAGCATGAAGGAGAAAGCAGCAGGAGGTCCGAGAAGTTGAAAGTACACAAAAGATCTCAAGAGAAAGAGAAGACCACTTCTACGACCATAGCTTTTACTCTGACTTCTCCAGTACCCAGAGGATCAGCAACTATTGCACCGCAGCAGCAGGATGCTTCCATGCCTTCATTGAAACCGGCGACATTCATTTTCTCTCTGTAGCCACTTCGTTCAGCACCTGTTCCAGAGGAGATGTTAAAGCTGCAGATGACGGAGTTCGAAAGAGCTTTGTGCTTGGATGTTTTAGAAGATGGCAGCCATGACACTGTGGCACTTTCTGACGGAGAGGATGCAGAGCGGGAGATGGTAGTGCACTCAGTGACTTCTTACTCCCCAAGAAATAACTTCTCGGGATGGTTAGCTTTGCAGTTGGTTCCAGAAGCAAGAGTAGAGATGAACTTAGAGGAACATGACTTGCAGCTACTTCAGGATCTGAGCAGAAGAGACAAAAGGCCTAAATTTGCTAAAGCAACTTCTAGGTTGATCATCAAAGATTCGGGAGAAAAGTTTGCTGAGATATCAATTCCGGCAGAAGGAAAGATAGAAGAGGAGCTCATGGCAGAAGATGTGGCGGTGACCAAAATACCACTTGGTCAAGCTACCACTGAAGGATTGAAGCAGGACACGCAAACGTTGCTGGATGCTTTATTCCTTAGGCTTGACAGTGAAAAGGCGGAGAAAGAAGAGCTGCAGAAGCAAATATCTCAATTATGTGAGATCATAGCCAAGGTTGCTAAACCTTCCATTCAGCCCATTTCAGAGCAGGTGAGTGATCATCTTATGTAGGAAATGGAAGATGCAAGCAATCAAGTAAAGGCTATTGACGAATGGAAGGATCTGATTATTCATCAAGCTTCTGTGCAACTTGGGGAAGTGCCAGCCCGCCTAAAGGTTATGAAAGATGCAGCAAATCAACTAAAGCAACTGATGGAAAGCATAGAAGGCATGAATACAGTTGCAGAGAGTAACCTGAGTATTTTGGCCGAGATCAACAAGCTGCCGAGAGATGTATTGGTTGCAGAACAAATTGTACCGAATGGATCAGTCGAGAAGGGAAAGCAGCTAGAGTTTGCAGTATCTTTCCATTTGGAGATCTGCAGAGTTTTGCTGAAAAGGATGCAGGTGCTTGAGAGTAGAACATCAGATTTACCAGACAGTATCATTTCTTTCACTGAGGAAAGAGTGGAAGGAGGTGTTACTTCATACGTTCGGATTGTTTCTAACGAGGTGCATGATTCCCTGGAAGGTTCTCTTCTAATGGTGCAAAAGAGAATTGATAAAGCTACCAATCCTTTCACGATGAATTCTATCAGTAGATTGGTGGCGCTGCAGGTAGACATTGTGAGGTTTGGGCCGAGTTTGGAAGAGGTGGAAGCATGCAGTAAAGTGTTGAATGAAGGGTTGCTGCAGTTTAGGACAGAGAAGGAAGCAGTGGCTAAAAGAGATGGAAGGATGCTGAATTATATGTTCGACAAGTATATCAGATATCAGAACAAGAAGAAGATGTAAACATTACAGCTGGCATGACTTCTTCTATTCTTTCTTCTTCTATTTTCTATGTTCCCGGATGAAATTGTAAAACTTCTAAGTAATTGGTTTTGCAACAATTACTTGAAGTCATGTGGAACTATTCTATTAGTTAAGTGATACATGTGTCACTTAAGAAGAAGTTAGTTGAGGATGATTGCCAAATGTCATCTTTACTTGTTGTTCATACTTTAGTTCAGTTTGAGTCTTCTATTTGTACTTTCCCTCCTACATTCTATAAGTAGGAGAAGAACCTCCGGGTTAAATATAAATCAGAATTTGTAAGCTGCAATCTTGTGTTCTAGACTTTGTGTTGAACCCCTGAGAGCCACTTGTAGCAAAGGAATACAAAAAAGTAGGTTTCCAGAGAACTTTGTGTCACGGCGTACTGTGTTTCTTGCTTTTAAATCTTAGATCTTTTGAGTAAGCTTTGTGTTATTTTAGATCTGGATCTAGAGCTGCCTTTGCTTTATAATTGTGTGTTCAAATCTATTAAGTTTCTTCTATGTGCATGCAATTAGCTCTGCTATCTACTAATTGGGATGCACATCTTCCTTACTTCTTCTCTGTAATACCTTTACTTTCTTCTTCTATAATTTTCCTTTTTTTAAAACAGCTGCTTACTTGCTGCAGAACTTCTTAGTTATGGTTCATGAACTAAGTGGTTAAAGTAAAACCCCTAATAGATAAAAACACATTTATATTGAAAAATCTGACACGGGAGCCTCACCGGTTAAATGAGGGAGATTTATCTCATGACTTCCTAGGTTTGATGCTATGCAGAAAATCTAGCCAACAGGTCTCAGAAGTCATTGTATATGCAGAGTCCCCCTGTTACTTTTGTAATAGGAACGATGTTGGAGATCCATTGTGGGTAGTCGATTGGTAGGATGAAGGAGACAGAGAGGAGGCGTTGGAGCTCTTCTTTAACAATAAGGGAAATGTGTGGGTGCATCTTACGTAAATTCTATTTGATAGGTTTGACATCAGGTAGGGTGACGATATTTTGGACCACAATGTTGTGGTCAGTACCGGGCATATCAGTGTATGACCAAGAAAAAGTGTTGCGATGGTCGCGAAGGAAAGAAGTGTAGGCTTCCTATTTAGCAGAGTCCAAAGATTGGCCTATCTTTATAATGCGGGGGTCATCTGATGTGTGGATGTTGATGTTGATAGTGGATTCATTCAACATGTTTTGGGTCTCAAAAGGTAGTGTGCAATGGAGATAGGAGTCCTCCGCACCCAAGTAGGTGAGAATGGAGTCATCGTTATGACACTGTACAATGTTGATAGAAGGGGTGTCCTCATCGATCATCTCAGGATAGAGGATGGGAAAAGAAGTAGGACCCTCATCATCTTGTTGAATGGCGATCGGGCCCAAGGAAATGGTGTTTATGGAAAAAAAAGGTAGGAGGAATAGACTCTGGGTCTATAGACTCTGCGGGTGAAGTTGGTGAACTAGGTGGGGGGTTGTGAGGTTAAGGCACCTCTATAATGAGGTCAACATGGGATTGTGTAAGTGCAAGCTCAAAAAATCCCACCCCACTACGGTCCTTGTGCTTGCGAGTAGTGCAAGGGATAATGGTGTGACGGCCTTGTTCATAAAGACCAAAGCCAAAACCCTTCCACACACAGCGATGTAGGAAGGTATGGGCAAAGTGCGGGTTGGTTAACGAGGGAAGGGTGGTGGTAAATGGTAGGGTTGGGGTAGGTAGTTCAGGTGTGTAAGTGGAAGTGTCAATACCTCCATCGGTCATATTGGTGTGGAGGTGTGAGGGTCCATAGGCAAGAACTTTGCCAATGAGGAGTTCATAATGGGGATGTTGTTGAAGGTTACCATACTCTTGTGGGGTAGGGAAAGTATCGACAATGTAGAAGTGGTACTCCCGTAGTGTCAGGTGTTGAAAAACACCTTCTAGTGGATTATTATCTGGGATATGGGTGGCGGGGATGGATGTCTCTACAGGGGTTTGAGATGAGGAGGTTGTGGGTTGTGGCGTAGCAAATTGTTCTGTAGGAGCTGTGGTGGTGGAGTTAAGAGGTGATGTAGGGGTTGAAGAAGAAGCGTTAGAGGTGGTGGCAGTGGAAGTGGGTGTAGAGGTGGGAGCGGTGATAGGTATGAGGACATCATTAGGCTAGTATAACATGTTACAGGTTTTGAATGGTGAAGGGTCCATGGGGATGGTGTACTTCTGTCCCTCATGTTCAAATTTGAGAAAATGATTAAGGGTGGAGGGAACACATCCCATGGCATGAATCTAGGGTCGGCCAAGCAACATGTTGCATTGGAACTCTCCTTCCATGACATAGAAGAGTTTGGGGATGCTACGGGGACCAACACGAATGTGTAGGATCACTATCCCCAAGGTAGTGGTTATGGTGTCAAAAAAAGAACATAGCATAATTGGATCGTTATGCATGTGATTGGTAGGAATGCGCATTTGGTTGAACACATGAGAGGAGATGATGTTGATGCTAGCTCCACCATCTATCATAATATGTTAAACACATATATTGTCGACAAAGGAAGAAATGAATAAGGTGGGATCAGGGTCTTCTATTTGGTGTGGTGCGATCTCGTCGTCGGTGAAAGTGAGGGCAGCTACCTAAGATGAGGCAGCAGGTGTCGAGGTGGGAGGTGAGGAAATCAGGGAGGCCATGTGGTGTGGTGTGATGATGGATGCAACCAGTGTGGGGTCATTAGGTGGAACCTCAATAGATTGTAGGACTTCAATGAGGGCCTGACGATTAGATTCAGAAGTTTGGATGAGGTCGTACAAAGACATTTTAAGTGGTGATTAATGGAGTTGTTTGATCATGGTACGATGGGCTTTCCCATTGGAGACAGGGAAGGCAGGTCCTCAGATGGTGATTTTAGGTGTGGGCATGTGTGTGATGTGAGGGATAGTGGAGGCAGTAGGTTCATCTTCCCTAGTTTTTCCTTTATCACGTTGAGCTTGAGTGGCTATTCGAACCATATTAATTTCGAATATTGGTGGTGGGTAGGAAAGGTATGATGTGTGGGATGATGATGGTTGAGCTGGTAATGGTATAGATGGGGTGATTATGGGTGTAGGAGGAGCTATATCTGTGTCCAATAGATCGTCCTCAGTGAAGAGTTATAGAAGGAGTATTTTGAGAGCTTGGCAATCCTCCATGTCATGCCCTAGCACATGATGGTAGGCGCAGATCTGGGATTCCTCAAACCATTTTTGTTTTGGTTTGAGTGGGTCGTAGGGTCAAATGGGTGATAATGTGATGTGGGAAGAGGAGAGTAAGTTAGCTAGGATAGTCACATAGGATCCTACCATTGGGTCGCATGGTGAAGCGGGTATGGTTTTGGGTGAGGAACTCAGTAGTGACTTAGAGGTGGGTGTCACGGGTCGCGATGTGGGGGTGGTCTGGGTAATTTGGGTACGTTTAGGTTTGGGTTGGGGTGTGGGCCGCACCTTATTAGGTAAGGGTGTAGTGGATGATTTGGTTTTGGGTTTAGGTGTCACTTTGAGGGGTGGGGTGGTCAGCAATGTAGAATGGTGGTGTGAGGAGGAGGGTCATGCTGAAGATGGGAGAGGATAGGTTACCCAAGGTGAGAGGGGGGACACTATGGGGGTAGGGGCGATAGGCAGTAGTGGTGATTGGTGTTGCCTAATAGGTAAAGGAAACTTCGTAGGGTTAGGTAGAAGAGGATGTGGGGGAATGTGGGGCGGTTGTCAATTTTTGGTTTTATTGGGTATATGCAATTTTGTGGTTAGGCTGGATGGATGGGGACCCAAGAGGGATGGTAGTGGTGAAGGGGACAAAGAGGTAGTAGGTGACGCTAGTATCGACGTCCGGGGTGGTCGGTGTTTTGGTTTTGGTAGTGGTGTAATTGTGGTGAGGGGGTGAGAGGGAGTAGTCAGATCAATTTTGATTTTTGGATGGGTAAGGTTTGATGTGGGTCATACCCCTAGGATACGAGAGATGGCGAAGGTTAATGAGGGGTTGGGAAGTGAGGATGTAGATGATGTAGATGATGCAGGTATGTGTATGGTCAGAGGTAATGTGGGAGGCGTTGCAGTTGCCTTTGAGGATGGGAGAGGTGTGAATGTTGCCACTATTGTAGGATAAATAGTGGGTGAGTTAGTAGGTAAGGTTTTCATTTGTGTGGATGCGGGGATTTGAAGGTGTTCCTGAAGCAATGAATGATCAACATACTCCGGAGGGGCCATCGAATGGGGTGATGAGGAAATGAAGGGGATGAGGGTGGATTTGGTAGTGATCCCTGTAAACAGAATGGATATTTGTGAAACAGGGAAGTCCTCTACATCCAATTCTATAGGAAGGAGGGATGAGAAGAGATCATATAATGTCGGAGGAGATGGTAGCAGGTCAATTGTTCTTAGAGTAGGGTCTTCTTCGTGGTGAGGTGTGGGTAAGGTAGATGACAAAGGATCTTCCTCGATGTGGGGTGAGGTGGAAGAATGGGAAGGTATTTTTGATTCCTCATGGGTATGGAAGCAGGTGTCAACGGTGATTTTTCAAGCATGAGGGTAGGAGGTTCGATGACATGGTCAAGTATGGTAGTTATGATGTCTGAAGAAGAGGAATATGTTTGCACTAGATTAACTTCTAGTGGTAATGGTGAAGAGGGTGAAGATGTTGGTACAGGTAGAGGCATTTATTTGAGAATTTCCCCTGTAGGTGCAGTTGGGGGGTATGGCACAAGCAGTATGGGTAGGATATCAAAGATGGCATGAACCTCCCAGATATTGCCATTGTCGCTAACAGAATGGTTATGTTGGGTGGGGGGTGTATGATTAGGAAATGGTTTTTGGAAGATGTGCATGTTTTGGTTTGTAGGTGCGTTGGGAGTTTCCAAAACAAGATCCCCTTTATCTAACATTTCTTGGACAATGGTTTTGAAGGTGATGTAGTTGTTGGTGTTGTGCCCTCGGGTATGATGGTAGTCGCAGATTTTGTTTTCCCTATACCATGAGGGGATCGGACGACAAGGATCAAAACCAACGTGTGGTTTGATAGCCAGCAAAGTGATAGCCCCTGCATTCAAGAGTTTTTCCAGAATAGTAGGGTATGGTTCAGCAATGGGGGTATATTTCTTTTGTTCATTTTTGAAGAGGAATGTTTGCACTGATGAGAGGTTAGGCAGAGGTTTTGGAAGGTTGGATGGGTGAGGTAGGCCAACCTTCAAGACTACTGCATGGGCGGAGCCTTTGGCTCTAGAAGGGTTAAGAGGAGTGGTTGGTGGTGTTTTGGTAGTGGAAGAGGGTTCTTTTGGTTTAAAAGGAGCACCTTTGTTGCGCAATTGAATCCTCTTTTCTTTGATGGCTCGGATTTCAAGATTTCGGGTCATGGTGAACGCCTTGTCAAATGTATGAAACGTTTGGATTTGTAAGGTGGATGAGATGTGGCAAGCACAAGCCCATGTAAACAACTCTATTAGTTCATTCTGTGGTAAGGGGAATGTGAGTTGATTGATCAGGCCATGCTAGCAAGTAACAAAGTCTATGATTGACTCGTCATCGTATTTATGTGTGGTATACAAGTCAGTCATGGTGACTTTCTTGGCTACAATGATGGAAAAGTGATCCAAAAAGGCTTGGGCCACCTAGTTGAAAGAGAAGATAGAGTGCTTAGGTAGGGCACTATACCAATCGAGAGCAGGTCCATTGAGGGACATGGGGAATGTTTGCAATAGCATAACATCATCATGGGCGATGAGATAACACATGCATTAAAAAGACCTCAAATGTTGTTGTGGGTCTTCTTTATTGTGGAACTGGTTGAATTTTAACATTTTGCAATGTGGGGGGTATAGACATATAGGAATGGAGAAATGAATGGGCTCATTACAAATCTCCTCATAGGTCAGAGATGTGCGTGAACCAGAAAGAGATTCCTCTAGTGTGTGCATCTTATCCATCATCATTTTGATCAGGTCGGGGGTCGGTTGTGATGCAGGTTGACTTCCAAGAGGGGGAGGAAGGTAAGAAGAATATGATGTGGAAGGCATCATGTTGTGCGAAGGAGCCCGATATGAAAATTATGGAGGTATGTGCGAGGAGAAGGATGAGGGTGGGTAATATGTGGAATAGGAGGTAGAGGCTACGGGAGGAGGCTGAAAGTGGGTGTATAGAGGAGGTGTCGGGGTAACCACCTTGGTAGCAATGGGAGGAAGTGATTGGGGAATAGACAATACTAAATTCGAGAGGAGGGTATGGTTTGCCAATACTGGCTGTGGTTGAGATGAAACAGGTATGTAAGTAGTGGTTAGCATGGGGCTACTTGGACTAATGGCCATGGAGGTGGGCATGGTAGATGCCACAAAGGGTGAAGACATCAAAGGTGTGGTAAATGCCATATAGGGGGTGGATACCATCGCAGTAGGGTTGAGCTGTGACACCACTGGTGGTAAGGTAGAAGTAGGTATAGTTGAGCTAGAAGTAGCTGACATGGAGGTAGGTACGAGAGCAGGAGGGATGCACAAGGGCATACCGTAGATAAGTTGGCCCGAGGAATCCCAAGTGGAAGCATGGGCTAGATAATGTTATAAATCAGTCGGGTTCAGGTCCAAGAACGGTGCAAAGTCCACGTCGCCCATACTAATAGTGGTGGGGAAATTAGGGTCCATAGGGGATGACACGGAAGGGGGTGACGGAATAGGTGGAAGAGGTAAAAGGTTGGTGTGGAACACAAGTGTGTTGGCTTGGTTACGCATCAACACCATGTGAAAGGGGTGTATATCAGGTAGTATTGTACTTTGCAGATGATACAGAAAATAGCAGGGATGAATAGAATGGGTATTTGTAGGTAGATGGGGTAAATGTTTCAGTTAAGAACCGACATAGGTTAACTGACGCCGGTTAGGGGTGACCAATGCCGGTTACTGAGAGATAAAGAGGGGTTTATCAAACTAAAGCAACATAATGATGATGATTAGGTGGGAAGGCTTTGTGATAGCTTTGGGGCAGGAAACAAAGTGTACAGAATATTCCAAGAACTGAGACAGCAAAAAAATTGAAAGAGGGGTCTTTTGGGAAAGTTAACCCAAAAGAAAAGAGACTGACGCTGGTAGGGTATAACCGATGCCAGTTACTGTGTCGATTGAAAAAATTGTAGAAATTTGTATTATGGTAAGTTTGAATCAAATGAATGGTCAAACCAGAGATTGGTGGATGATATAATGAAGACTCTGCACCCTGAGAAAGATTCAGAATACACCAACTATGAGTGGGGAGTCCAACAAGGCAAAGAAGAGCAAAAATGGATAAAATGTACTCTCACACCTCAAAACACTCTTCAAGTAGAACACTAAAAGAAGACATTACCTAACAAGTGATTTTAAATGTGTTGAGCTTACGCTATTTAGAAGGACTGATACATGAACTTTAAAAATAAAATTTTTGGCGAGGAAGGCTTCCTACGAAGAAGGAGATCTACAAGGTGAGGTTTCAGGTTTGTTATGGTGGGGGCGGGCCATCCTCTGAGATAATGACTTAACAAAAGTAACGAGCTGGGTGCCCACTGTGCTGTGATTATGTGATCACCTACAGCTTCTTCCATATGGGAGTTTGTTTAAGAATGATGTGTATTTTGAATTTTTGTGCAATTTGGTAAGACTAGTAGAGAGAGAAAGAGAAAGAAAGTGCTTTTCTACGATTAATTAGTCAATCATCATTTGGGCATGACTTCTAGCATATAGGTTTCCCTCATTTAATGTGAGCTAATGCAGTAAAGAAGAATGAAATGTGAGTGTTTTAATCCAAATCAAAATATGATACTTGATGTCACAACTGATGAATAGGAGAAGGGATGTAATTTCACTAATGTGATACTAATGAAAGGGAAGAAATGTTCATTTTAAAGCACCAAAAGATGATTGCTTTTAGACAATAGAAGGAGAAGAAGATTCTAGAGAAGGAGATTAATGTGAAAGCCTTTTAGAAAGGGAAACAGACATACAACTTTTTCCTAGGAATGAAAAATGCAAGGAACCCCAGATGGGTCCCACCGTGCATGCCAAAATGTTTCAATCCTTTTTGCGTACAATCAGAAACTAAAACAAATAAAGGTGTAGGAGGTTTACTTGTTTTTTGGTTGATGGGTGGAATGCGCGCGTGTAGACTTCTGATCTAGGTCAATTGAGTGAACTCCTTTTTGGCTGGGAAGGACTACCTTGAAATAAGAAAACAAGACCACAAGAGAGAGTTAAACAATATATGCATTGGACTGCCTAGCGTATGCTAGATCCATGAAGTGTGGTACTCCCTAGAGGGCTGTCAATCCACTATTTTATAAATTAATATTAAATGACAAAAGCATGCAAATAAATGGAATCTAGTGCTAGCGTTCTGATTTGGGTGCATCAAGTTGCGATCAACGTCGATTCAATTAAATACTAAACTATGTAGGTAAAAGGTGTTTGGGTCAGGGTCTGGATAGGGTAGGTAGTTTACAGGTCACAGATAGGGTCAGGTTGGAGTTGGGTAGGGTATTCTAGGTTATTTGGGTAAAGAGGTGGGTTACTGGTCTGCTCTGTGTTAGTAGACATAGAGACCAACGCCGGTTAAGGGTAGACCAATGCCAGTTAAGGTTGACAGGTATCGATCACTGTAGAAGTGACAGAGATCTAGGTGAGAGGTTTTTAGGTCCTACTCTTTCTCGGGACAGAGTGTTGAGAAGGTATGAGTGAGGTTTAGGTGAGTGGTAGGTCTAAGCCAGAGTGTTGGGATGCCTGTGGGGGTGATTTTAGATATATTTGGGTAGGAGGTGGGTAGCTAGCAAATAGCAGGGTGACTGACGATGGTCAGGGTTGACTGACGGTGGTTAGGATTAACTGGTGACGGTCACTGATTTTGGGTCAGAGTTTGGGAAATGGGGGTTAGGGTGCCTTCTATGACTGGCCCGAGGGTTGATAGGGAGCAGAATAGGTTAAAAAGAGGTCCTGGGTGTGGGTGTAGGTTGAATGGGCGAGATTGGAGGGGTTGGAGAGGATTTTTACTCTCAGGGAGTGAAATGGAGAAGCAAAGTACCAAAACATAAGTACATGATACAAGGATCCACTTACCCAGAGTTTGATACGCATAGGAGAGTGAGCAGCTGATGGAGAAGAGTGATGGACATCGATGAAGGTTGGTAGGTTGGTTGGAGAGCTCTTTCCCGAGCTCTGTCCGGTTCAGGTTCCTCCAATGGATGTTCTCACAAAGGTTTCTTGTGAGTGCTTCCACCGATGGTCTCAACTGGGAGTTCTAATGGCTTGGTTGTTTTAGTGAGTTCCCAACGAGTATGTCAGTGTCTAATGTGTTATCCAACTGACCATGACAATGTGAGCCAATTCCAAAATGCCAACCCTTTGGAAAGAGTTGGGACTGGGTATTTGCAGGAGATCGGCGTCAATCCCACCTGACCGACGTCAATCAGACTATAACTAACACCGGTTATGTCGGGGAGATTTGTTTTTTGAAAAGTGGGGAATATGCCTTCCCCACTTGATTTTGAGTGGTGGAGTACATGCGTGCTCCACCCTTATCATGGGTAATAAGACAGAAGGGGGTCCTATGAGTGGAGTGGCCACTATTAGGGTTTTCTAGAAGGGTATGGGATAGGTATGGGCAGGGTATGGGCAAGGCATGGGCAAGGTGGGGAGTGGAATGGTGAGGTGAAGGGGCAAGTGGGGTAGTGGAAGAGTGAGGTGGTTGGGTGAGGTGGCCGGTCTAGTGGCATGGTGAGTTGGTTTGATGAGTGGGTAAAGGGGGGAATTTAATTAATTGATGTTAATAAAATCCTTGGGTGTGTGAGTGAGGATCATTGTGATGTGTGAAAGGGGTTGTGAGTGAACGATTTAGGGTTAAATCGATCGCCCATGTATAATGTGGCTATTAGGTTATTTTGGAGGAAGATGGTGAAAGATGACATGTTTTTGGTGTCTACACTATTCTCCCTGAGTCTAATCCATCCCCAAATCAAAAAATATATCCTTGGAAAACTCCCATTGGATCCTATACAAAAATCCTTCAATGTCTTGTTCAAAAGTATACAATCATCCTTCCACCTATCAAGTCCTTCTTTTCACCTAAAAAAAAACCCAAGTGATTTGACCCTAATGTCATTTATGTGTATCATTGTACCCTTGGACATGAATCAAAACATTGTAGTGACCTTGAAACCCTCATTCACAATGTCATTAAAGAAGATGAAATTATAATTCAGGAGCATCTTTTTGCAAACAAGAAAGAGTTCATTAGGAGGTCACATGGGTTAGGAGTGATGTACAATTGTGTTCCCTCCATTTCTTCTTATGTTCAAATTCAAATTTCAATGTAAATTGTAATAGTAAGAATAAAAAGTCTAGTAATAAGTTGTGAAATTTTCAAGTTTGACTAGGTAAGAGTGTTTAAATCCTAAATAAGGTTTTTAAGACCATGTAAACATGTTTGCATGAGCTCGTGAGTTGGTTTCATATGATATTTATCATATTCTCATGATTAAAATATAGTTGAGTCAAAATAGGCAATAGTTGAGCAACTCTAGGACTTAGGATAGGAAGTTGAATTTGTCATGGATCCATTTTTGGATCAAGATTTAGATGGAGAAGGATTTTTAATGTGTATTCCAACATGAATGAGGTATGTATTAAGTTTATTAATAAGAAAATATATTTGTCTTTGTGTTTTTGTATGTTTTCCATGACTGGTAAGAGAGTTTTTAAGCAAGTCAGCAAGCTAGAAATATATTGTCAATTCTAGGTGGTTTAGCTCCCTCGATTACCATTACTAACACTTGAATATAATACACAATGC
This sequence comes from Taxus chinensis, assembly GCA_019776745.2. Lineage (NCBI taxonomy): Eukaryota > Viridiplantae > Streptophyta > Pinopsida > Cupressales > Taxaceae > Taxus > Taxus chinensis. The sequence continues at coordinate 152,858,786 of CM034150.1, read as the reverse complement.
ACTAAGGGAGTGAAAATGTGCTAGAACTCAGAGAAGTGCTAAAAACAGTTTTCCTGAAAATCCATGGTTTGACGAAGAGTGCAAGCATGCGAAAAGAAGGTTAAATGCTTCTGAAAAAGAAAAAACAAATACAAAGTAATATAGAAAGTTAGTGAGAAATAAAAAGGAAGAGTACATGAGAGGTAGGAGAGAGGAGCTGATTTTCATATGGAAGCATAATTTGAGAGGTTTCTGGAGAGAGATTCAACAGAGTAGAACTACAATGGAGAACAACATCATAGATACCCAGTGGCTTGAATATGCAAAGATGTTATACAGAAGAAGCAATGACTTGCCGATTATTCCTTATGTTATTGAAAGCAAAGACAAACTCTTCTCCACGAAAGACATCAAGGAAGGGATCATAAGATTAGCAGGGGGAAATACTCAAGACATAGATGGGGTGCAAGCAAAATTCTTAAATTGGGGTGCAGAAGATCTGGCTCCGCACATTACAAATATCTTCAATAGAGTTATTCAGTTCGATTTTCCAAGCAACTAAACAACTAGCATTATCATCCCTCTACACAAAAGTGGTGATGTTAACAACCCAAGAAATTACTGCACCATTATGATTAATCCACTTTTTGGAAAAAAATTTGGCAGCATGGTTGAGCGTAGAATTAGCCTTTGGGCTGAAAAGGAGGGTAAGAGAACAAAAGGACAGGCAAGTTTTAGACCAAAACACTCTACTATTGATCATTTCATCATTCTTAGGCACTTGATTGAAAAGGTTTGGGACAGGAAGCGTGAAGAGGTGTATTGTTGCTTTGTGGATTTCAAAAAAGCCTTTGACACGGTTCCAAGAAACAAATTGTGGAATAGAATGGAAGAGTTGGGCATTCTGGATAAGAATAGGGCAGCGGTGCACAGACTTTATGAGCAGGTACGGGCTAAAATCAGGACTAAAGATGGCCTATCAGAGTGCTTTGGGAGCGACATTGGGGTCAAACAAGGTTGCTCATTGTCACCCACCTTGTTCGGGATATATATAGACAAGCTAGAGGAATCGATCGACAAAAAGGGAAAAGGCGGGATTCATCTATCTTCCTATGTAGTGAAATTTTTGCTATATGTATATGATCTTATCCTAATGGCTAAAACAAATCAAGGTTTGCAGGAGAATTTAAGAGCTTTAGAGCTATTTTGCCAAGAGGTGGGAATGCAAGTGAACATTGGTAAAACCAAATCATGATATTGACCTTAAAAAAGAAAAGGAGACAAGTAAGCTTTATGTTCAAGGGGGACTCTTTGTAAGTTGTCAAGGAGTACAAATATTTGGGATTGGGCTTTCACAATTATCTCGGCTAGGAAACTTGTAGAGCTAATAGAATCCGGGGGGTGGAAATCTCTATATATGCTCCAAAACAGATGCAGAACATTGGAATTATGGGTTTGGAAGACTCGTTTGAACCTTTTTGAGTTATTGGTAATCTCAGTAATGTTATACGGTTGTGAGATTTGGGGCGGCAGTACATCCATGAAGAAATGAAAGCAAATAGAAAGAATTCAGAAGCATCTAATTATAAGTAGTTTCAAAATAAAACCACGGTCCCATACGAAATCATTCTAGTAGAAGCCGAAGCCTTCCTAGTGGAAGCGACGGTGATGACCCAAATATTAGGATACTTCAAAAACGTGGAAATCATGGAGGATTCCCAGTGACCTAAAATAGCAATTGAGGAAAAGTTAAACAGGAGGAAGAAAACATGGATGAAGCAAAATGGTGAGTGGATGAGAAAATGCAGCATTAGCTTGCAGGAGTGCCCTAGCACTAATGAAGAAATAAACAAGTATATAAGAGAGAAGTTCATAAATATCATGTGGGATAAGTAGCTTAGTTGAAAAAGAGAATACTATGTCAAGAATTTTAATCCCACTTGTGATCACGGGAAAAAGCACTACATTGGAGCGATGATAAAGTGGAAGGCTAAAATGTTAATTGTACAACTAAAAACTACTTCACATCACCTTAGGTGTGAAATGGGAGATGGAAAATGCCCAAGGAGGAGTGGTTGGAAAGGGTTTGTCAGTTTTGCAAGTCGGGTGCAGTGGAATCAGAATGGAACTTCGTCATGGAATGTGTCGCTTACAGGAACATAAAAAGAAATTACATGGATATTTTAACAACAAATGATCTTACAACTTTGTTTGAAGAGGAAAGGGTGGCAAAGACAACAGATTTCCTGATAAAAATTCATAGCAGACGAAGCAAAAATAGCAAAGAGTTGGAAGAAAGGTTGAAGTAGTAGTTTTCTCGGGCTCTTTTGGTGTTTGGATGTCTTGCTCGTGTTTACCTTTGGGTCCCATAGACTGCTCGGTCTCATGGATGTCATTAAAAACTTGCATTCACTCATTTATTGAAGATAGTTATTAAAAGCTCAAAAAAAAATATTTTATGTCATGAAAGTCATTTTTAAGGTTTCTATAACTAGTTAAAGGCACGTAGGCCCGAACTAGGGAAAAGGATATAAAAATTTTCAACCAGCCATTCGAGCTAAAATTTTAAAGTAATATCTTCCTTGGTAAAATGACCACATATAAAAAAATTCATCTCAAGAGAACACGTGCATGTAAATAAATCAATGACAGAAAATGCTTGTGTCGTGTAGGTTGTGACAGGGTGCAAATTGGTAAGTTTTTGTCATATTTCTTTATCAATTTGGTGTTTCAAGTTACCAAATCGATGGACATTATATTTTACCAAGATAAAAAGGTGTATACATTCAAATTCAAGTGAAGTGGATCCATTTCAATCCTGATGTCATCAAATACCGTTAATAATCAAACTTAATAAGAGTTTTTATAAACTGTTTTCTTCAATTTTCCTCCGAGGAACCCTACTGAAATTTGTATATGACAATTTAGCCTTAAAATATATTTAAATGATGCATGAAGGATTGAGAACACTTGGAAATAGAGGTTTATACTATAATAGTTGATCAAGAGGAGGTATAATAACTTTAATAAAGAAAATATACCAAGTCTTGAATGAATACAATCCTCTAAAGGAACTTGGAGGCATCTAGATACCAAGACGAGTTGTAAAAATTTCCAAGAAGAACCATATTTCAAGGATCAAGTTGGAATAAGGGTGACAGTGAGCTAGGTAGGCATCAATTTGGTATCAAAGTGGGATAAACATATTTGTGAAGCAAAATTTGATCTTCAGGATGGAGGACATTTGTGAAGCGATCAGCTAGAGTCAAGAAGTAATGATGAAGGAGTTGGTGTGTCAATTCAAGAAAATGTTGGCACCTTTGCAGGAGGAGATGAAAGCATTGAAGAATGAAGTTATAGGAAGATGGAAAGCTAAGACGAATGATGACAGAGCAAGCACTAATTCTCATAATGAGAGATTCAAATTGACAAGAAGAGGCCAAAGAAGTATGTCTAGATTTTATGGTAAATGTTGGAAATGTTTGAAATATTGTAATCACAAGGAATTTGAGTGTTGTAAGTTAGATGATAAGAAAGATTTTGAATTGAATGATGGTGTGAATAATGCATCTGTGGATGATAGTCATAATCTAAGGTCTCATGTGAAGGAGACTAATAGTGGTGAATCTCTCTTGGTGAGGCAAGTATTGTTGAAATCAAACAAGGTGGATGAAGATGCCTCACAAAGAAGAAGTCTATTTAATACAAGGTGTAAAATAAGAGGTAATTGTTGTACTATGGTGATTTATAGTGGTAGAACATGTAATTTTGTGTCCATTGAGATGGTTGAAAATCTTGGTTTGATAACTGCAATGCATCCTAATCCATATCAGATATCTTGGATGCAAATAGGTGATCACGTTTTGGTTAGAGAACAATGTCAAGTGGAGTTTAAAAATTGGTAGATATAAAGATAAAGTGGTGTGTGATGTATCACATATGGATTTATGCCATGTGTTGCTAGGTAGGCCATGGTAGTTTAACAGGAAAGTGGTGCAAAATGGGAAGAAGAATACCTATATAATGTTGAAGGATGGAACTAAACACATATTATTGCCATTAAAAGGTGAAAAAAGGTACATTAGTGGTTTGATAATGATGATGGCAAACATGAAACTTGTACAAGAGACTCAAGAAGAGGCCAAGGACACCATGGTTAGGGTTGGTGAGCCTTATGTTTCTAATGTAATGAATGGTTTTAATGATGTTTGTGCAGGAGAAAGTGATAATAAAAATGTTTTACAGTTCCATGGGAACAAAAAATGTTTGAAAAGAAAAGGTGAAGATGAGTACTTCTTTGATATTCTTGGAAAGAAGGAAAACACGATAAAGAGGAAGTTGAATATATAGTATGAAGGTGGAAGTGAGGTCTTAGAATATACTTTAAGCATGTTGTTGCATCCTTGTGATGATAAGTATGTTGTAGTGCCCATGGAGGTACTTGAGGAGTATAACCATGAGAAGGCTAGGAGAGAGAAAATGAAGATTGAACATGTAGTGGGAAAAGAGAATGAGGAAAAGCAGATAAAAAAGATGAAAAAAAGAACCTGATTACAGAAAGAGGACAGATATAGAGAAGTTGGTTTATCCCAAAAATACCAAGGGAAGAAGAAACATGATATAACACAACAAGAAATGCTCATAGGACTAGTAGGTGGTCTAATGAATGGATTATCGATTGAAAAAGGATGTAAGAATATAAAAAGAGAAAGGCATGATGCTAGAAGGTTACAAAAATGTCCTAGCTTTGACATCAAGTGTGAAGAGGAATCAAGAAATAGTGATGAAGAAATGGGATTTTTGACCAGCCTCGAGAATAATTAAGACTATATGGAGAATCAAAGGATGATAAGGGCGTCTAAGGAGGTCAAATAAATTTTGTTTTTTGAAACTAATTAGCTATTTATGTGTGTATATGTAGGTATAAGGAACAAATCTCCAAGTGAGAGCACGTACAAAAAAGAATAAGTGGAAATGGAAAAGAGAAAAGAAAAACAATGCCCATTAAGACATTTAGGTGGCTGGAATGTGGCTAGAATTACCTCAAAAAGAGCTCAACCAATGCAAGGGGAATCAAAATGATGTTCAAGGAGATATGCAACAAAGGAAAAGAAGAGAAATGAAGACAAGTACAGATATGGGGAAAGATAAGAGGTAAAGAAAATAATCTTGGAAAGATGGTGATGAAGAATTGAAGGCAAAAGAATTTGAAAGAAGCAAAAGAGACCTGGTCAATATCATGAAAAAACAGTCAAGTATACAAGTTGAAAGGATAATCAAAGATAGGAAATGAGAAATAGAGTTGAGAAATAAAGGAATAAGGCATAGGGATCAATATCTAGTTTTCGTGTACATGAAGATAAGAGAGACAAACAAATTATAGTCAAGTTGTTTGCTGGTGTAATAGTCCTATAGCATGTATGTTTACAAGAAGAGAGTATGAGGTTGAGTATGATACAAGTTGAGAAAGTGACAAGCCTACAAGAGCCAAAGAAGACAAACATGAAGACTAGAAACCTAAATCCTAATAAAGGTATGTATTGAAATGATTAAAGCATAGTTACAAATGGAAAATATTTTCATGATTTCCTAATGGCCTCATGGGATGATATTTTGCATAATGGAAGTCTGAAGGAAGTGAGAGATATAAGAACTAAAAATCTTGTTGAATGGAAGATGGAAATGTTGATGAATGAAATGAGACAAGCTCACGAAGAGGACATGACAGGGATCAAGACAAGATTGGGGATTGTTAAACATGGGATAATGAAGGTAAATTATCCATACCATCTCTTGAAGGATCCAAAATGTCTTGAGACAATTGTGCAAGGAAGAAGAATGTTTAAAATATATAGTATGCAAGACAAGAAGGAAAAATCAGACATATAAGTTAACATAGTAACTCAGAAAACAAAGTTGGTAAGAGGTATGCCAAACATGGAAAAAAAGAGAGACTATGATGTTTCTGTGAACTTGGTGGAAAGCAATGTACAACAGAGTGCTTCTATAGAGGATGTAAGTTGGTAGAAAGTATATCTTAGTTTGTAATGTAGTGCACCCATCAACATCAGACATATAAGCAAGGAAGAAGTAGGATTGAAGTTGGAGAAACATAAGAGCATCCTAGAATGTGAAAATAATCAAGTAAAGGAAATCTATGCAAAAAATCATATGAGTGGAATGGAGTTCGCCCAAAGCCAAGAAGGATTAGCAATTTTAGTACAAGGGAGAAACCAAATGCAAGAAGAAGACAAGTTAGCACAAGAATAAGAAATGATAGCAAAAAACAAAGCACCGGGAGATTGCCCAAGTGGAGATGCTCAATTTAATGATGAAGGAACAAAAAAAATAGCTACATGAGAATAAGGTGACAATCAAGGAGTCATATGGGATCTTAGAATGTGCAAGGAAGCTTGAATTCCATATTGATGATTTTCATTACATAAAAAAAATAAAGAAGGCTTATGAAGAAGCCACAAGGGAAGAGGAGAGGAAGGAAGTGATGGAGAAAGTGGAGAAGGCACTCAAGCCTCATTTTTTGCATTTGATATTGTTTTTGATGTTGTGAATATAGGTGAACAAGAAGGAGGAGCGATCAAGTCTATATCTAGACTCATGAAAGGACTAGGAAAAGTGCAAAGAGAAAATGTGAATAAAACAATTATGAAGAAAATATGTGATCAAGAGTTTGGAGTGGTCGTATGGTGGAAAGAAAAACAAGAAAATCAAGAGAATAAATTGAAATTACAAAAACTCAAGGTGAGTACAAAAAAACAAAGCAACTAGAGGACAAAGAAGAAGAAGTTATATATTGCATTTGAGCAGGAGCTCAAAATTTTCCCACTAGGGGAATTTGATGCAGGAGCATCCTTTTGCAAACAAGATAGAGTTAATTAGGAGCTCATATGGGTTATGAAGAATTTTTTTCCCTCCATTTCTTCTTATGTTCAAATTCAAATTTAAGTGTAAATTGTAATAGTAAGAATGAAAAGTATAGTAATGAGTTGTGAAATGGTCTAAGTTTGACTAAGTAAGAGGGTTTAAAACCTAAATAAGGTCTTGAAGACTATGTAAACAAGTGTGCATGAGCTCGTGAGTTTGTTTCATATGATATTTAGCATATTCTCATGATTAGAATATAGTTGAGTCAAAATAGGGGATAGTTGAGCAACTCTAGGACTTAAGATAGGAAGTTGAATTTGTCATGGATCCATTTTTGGATCAAGATTTCCATTTTTAATGGGTATTCCAACGTGAATCAAGCATGTATTAAGTTTAGTAATAATAAAATATATGTCTTTGTGTTTTTACATGTTTTCCATGACTGGTAAGAGAATTTTAAGCAGGGCAGCGAGCTAGAAATATACAGTCAATTCTAGGTGGTTTATGTCCCCCGAATTCCATTACTAACACTTAGAGAGAGTTATCACAAGCTCAAAAAAAGTTATTTTATGTCATGAAAGTCATTTTTAAGGTTTATATAACTAGTTGAAGACATGCGAGCCCAAACAAGGGAAAATGATATAAATTTTTTCAACCAACCATTCGAGCTAAAATTTTCAAGTAATCTATGCCTTGGTAAAATGACCACGTCCACAAAATTTCAGCTCAATAGAACATGTGCATGAGAAGAAATCAATGACAGATAATGCCCAGGTCATGTAGGCTATGACGAGGTGCAAATTGGTAAGTTTTTGTCATATTTCTTGATCAATTTCGTGTTTCAAATTACCAAATTGATGGACATTATATTTTACTAAGATCATAAGGTGTTTACATTCAAATTCAACTGAAGTGGATCCATTTTAATCTTGTTGCCATCAAATACCATCAATAATCAAGCTTAATAAGATTTTTGTAAATTGTTTTCTTCAATTTTCCTCCAAGGAACCCTAGTGAAATTTGTATATAACAATTTGACCTTAAAGGATATTCAAATGATGCATGAAGGATTGAGACCATTTGGAAAAAAAGGTTTATACTATAATATTTTATCAAGTGGAGGTCTAATAAATTGAATAAAGAAAAGATACCACGGCTTGAATGAATACAATCCTCCAAAGGAACTTGGATGTATCTAAATACCAAGACAAGTTGTAATAATTACCAAGAAGGACCATATTTCAAGGATCAAGTTGGCTTAAGGGTGACAGTGAGCTAGGTAGGCATCACCATCTCATTGAAGAAGATTATTCTCTTCCATCTACATCTAATCCTAACCCTCCCATCAAATCTACGAATCCTAGAACCTATAAATCTACTTCTTTATTAAAAACCTTTGTCACAATTACTCCTCCCAACAATATCTCTTCCAAATAAGGTCCCCCTCTCTTCATCAACATCATTCGCATCGCCACCCACTCTCCACCTTATGACCCCCAATAATTTACCCGAACTAAGTCCAAATTTGTCATCACCGCTCTGTATAATGAACCCAACACATATACATATACATCAAAATCAAAGGTATCCATCTTAGATGCTCCGCCCACTCTGAAATTTGTGACCATGGAACAAAGTATTGTGAAGTAGCTCCATAAAACTATTGTTAATATGTCACTCTATGATCTCATCTGAATCTCCCCCAGTCACAAACAAACTCTCATCGATGCTCTACAACATATCCTCATCACTAGCGATGAGACTCGACCTTTTGTGGCCCTATTTGGAACACTCACAGCTTCTATCACCATCTCTTTTGATGATTCTAAAATTCCTGACATCTCACATGAAGATCATGATCTTCCTCTTTTCATCACTTTTCGTATCAATGATACATTCATCCAATGTTCAATGATTGACAATGTAGCCAGCATCAACATCATATCATCCCATACCTTTGATCAACTCAAGCTTCCCAACTCCAATTTTGCTCAATCACCCATGGTTCTACACATTTTCAATGATGTTGTGGCCCTCGCTTTGGTCATAATTATCCTTCTTATCTACATCGGTGAAAGAATCCTCCATTATTTCTTTTACATCGTTGAGGGGGAGTTTGAGTATAATATATTACTTGGATGACCATGGATCTACGCCATGCATTATGTCCCTTCGACTCTCCATCGTTGCATCAAATATGAGTATGAGGGGAAAATATTAACAATTCCTTCCGAAATTCCTCCATTTAAAGCATGTCACATGACTTACCGACCAAATTATGTGCTTCTCCCTAAAAAAGACTCATCTGAATCATCCACTAGCTCATTTTTCACTGCCTCTAAGCTACCCAATGATAATTCCCTTGACAATGTGATGCAACGCCTTTCATTGGGGGAGTATCAAATCCTCACCCTCAACGCTCTTCCCACTCCCAATAGACTCCGTAGACCCGACAAAACACCTATGTATCAATCAAATGTTGGGGATATTGTCTTCTTTGGTCCACCTTATCTCCAAACCAATATAATCTATAGTGGAATCAATCGGCCTTCTTCGCATATCAACAATCAACATCACACTAAACCATAAACCAACGGATTTTATTTTATCTATAACAAATTCTTTGCCTATACCTACCTCCATCATTGTGCATGGAAGGGATTTGGTTTTAGACATTATAAACAAGGAATGCATGATCTTATCATCGACAAATCCCACAATCTTAATGAGAAATTTAGACATGGTTTCAAGGAGTGAGAAATCAATCCTCTTGCATCTTCTTCCTCCACATCACCCATGCACATTGATTCATTTCCTAATTCTTCTCCATCTAATGACCCCATGGATACAGATGATACTCTATCTATACCATCTAGCTTTTTTTAATCTCTACCATCAATTTGAGAATGGTCACTTATCAATTTGATGGAGAGACTAGGTCCCTTCCTCTTCAAATTCCTAATATGGTTGAGGAACATTCCCCTACCATCAACATTCTTCAATGTATCGATGATGATTCCATCCTTTCCTACATGGGGGCATGAGGTTCCTATCTGTATAATTCCTTACCTCCTAATACATCCACTCTTCTCAACAAATCCACTATCAACATCAATATAGTGACTCCATAAGAGCCCCACATCCTCAAGGTGGTTCAATCCCTTGATCCTCAAGATCATGAATCTTTCACCACCTCCCTTTCTAAAGATGGTTAGGCCTTTGTGTGGTCTTACACTGACATGCCAGGTCACAATTATTCTATCGTCATCCACAACATCATCACCTTTCCTAATACCAAGTTGGTTCAAAGCTTCGCCACATGCATCCTCACATTTCCCTCCTTGTCAAAGAGGAGTTGCAATGCCTTCTTTCCACCAAATTCAATATACCTATCGACTATCTACAATGGGTTTCTAACATCATACCCCTTGCAAAGGATTTTGGAAGGCTTTTTATCTGTAACAACTTTTATGATCTGAATCTCGCCTACTCTACGGATGACTTTACCCTTCCTAACATCAATAAAATCATCGAACTAACTACTGGTCACGAGATGATTTCTCTTATGGATGGTTTTTCTAGATATAATTAAATCCTCATCATACCTGAAGACCAACATAAGAATTCTTTCATCAATCCTTGTGGGACCTTCTGTTCCTGTTTCATGCCCTTCGGTTTAAAAACACGAGGGGCACCTATCAGCATGTTATGACCTACATCTTCCATGACCTTATCCATAAAAATATAGAGGACTATGTTGATGACATATTGGGTAAATCCAAGCACTGAAAGGACCATCTTTCTATCCTTGAAATCCTCTTCATGCATTTTATTCAATTCTTCCTCTGTCTTAATCCCACCAAGTGTGTGTTTGGAGTTTCAACTGGAAAAATCCTTGGCTTTATCGTTTCCATTAGGGGTATTGAGGCAGTGATGTAGTCAAGTCATCTAAGTGATCCATTATAGACTCCATCTCTTCAGGAGCATCCATACATGTATTCCCCAATGGCGAAGCTTTCCCACAATGAACAAGAAGTGATCATCTATCAAGCTCTTGAAAGTACTCTAGAAACCAACATTGTGCCAACTCCTAAAGAGCCATTCCCATGGATTCAAGAATTTCTTGGAGGTGAATCAATAAAAAAACAACAATTTTTCATGCTTGACCTCAAAGCAATCTCAAGAGCCTTAAAATCCCAGCAAAGGATGAAGGCCCAAAGGACCTCCCACTTCTTTAGTGGCACCTCAGGTAACAAGTATGTAGAAGTTTCTAGGCTAAGAATGTAAAGCATGTTGAAGGGATGAATCCATTAGATTATGAGTTGATCCACATCTCATTGGGTTAAGCTTTGCATGAGGGTGATTCTCATCTATTCAAGGAATCTGTTTCCTGCCTCTTTTCTCATAATCAAGAGTACAAGAAAATAATTGAGCAATTAGAGGAATATGTAAAAACTCTTAGTGCTCACATTCAACATTTTTTGGAGCTTGATTCAACACCTTCACTCCCCATGGAATACATTACTCAAATAAATAGATTTGACCCCGAAGTGATCAAGAAATCATAAGGTTATATGATACAGGGGAAGGCTAACGAGAAGTGGATTAATAAAATCATCGAGAAAGGAGAGATAGTATTTCTAGAGGTCATCTCTCTAACCAAGTATATTCTTGCCACTTTGTCAGAAGTGAAGAAATCAGAGGAGGAGATTGTAAAAGAGAATATCCACTAGGATGAAGTGTTCCCACTTGTGTCTGAGGTGAGATACTTCAACTCTCAAACCCTTTTGAGTAAGAATGTGATTGCATTAGTAGCTGAGAACTCGTCTCCAATTTGGGTCCGCATAATAGATGAAAGATACATTATGACAGTAGATGTCATCTCCGAACTTGACTGTAGAGAACATGTTTTTGAGGTTTTGAATGAAGTTTACAACTATGTTCAGAAACTTGGGTTTCCGCCACTCACTGAGAATTCATCATTGAAAGAACTCATTGTTTCCTTCCAGGAGTTGGTCAAGAAAGAATCTGGTGACTCTCTCTCCTTCAATGAAGATACCTTAAATTCTATTGCCATTATCAGAGGCTCCATTTATGAAATCACAAAATATCAAAAAAGATGGCTCAATTAAGATATGAAGAGCAATGATGTTACAAAGGCATGGATCAAGGTGTTGGGCTGCGTTTTCATTCCAGAGGAAGATAAGTTGACACTTGTGGTACCTCAATTCAAAAAGGAATTCAAAGGCTAACAGCCCACTCTGGAAACTCTTCATCAGGGATCATGAATCAGAAGATTCTTCATCATAAGGAGCTCCTTCATCAAATCAGGAAACTTCTTTCTTCTTCTCTCTTTCTCCCTTGTTCTTCTCTCCCCCTTCTAATTATTCATTGTATGTAATCATGTTAATTTTTCTCATTCACTTAATTGATTTTCTAAAGTTGAATAGTAAAAGTCCCTTTGATTTATAAAAAGGGAACTTATTTTGTTCACTTCCTAGGAAGATGTAAATTCACAAGTTGAATGAGAACACGAAGGGTCGTGTGGGGGTAGATTAAGAAGTAATTAACAATGTTATAAATTAGAATGGATACTCCATTCTAAAGGATCCTAGATCCTAGATTTTAAAAACATTCTCTTCTGTACAAATTACGGATTGTGGTTTGGATGTTGAGCTTTATATCTCCAACACAAGAAATAAAAGCTACATTTCTTCCATTTCCCTTCCTCATACGTTCCTTTGTTCTCTCTCTTTTCTGCACTTTGCAAGCATAGTAATCTTGAATAACCAAGAAGGAACTTGGTGTTCTTGATTAATGAACTTGAAGAACTATGTGTCTCTAGTTTGTTGGTCTTGATAAATGCTTACATTTTTTCTTTCCTCTAATTAAATGTTGAAATATTTTTGTTATTGTGTGTGAATTGTGTTATTTCCTACTCACAACAATAACCCTCTCTTTCCTAAATTCTCTCCTTTATCCCTTGTCATTGAAAATTCCTCTCTTGTACCCCGTACAAGAACTTTACCACAGGTTCGATGAATTGTTCCTATGTGATCCCCGACCTATTTGGCCACCCCAAAACATTTATATAGAATTAGGATAGTTTACATTAAATAATGGGAGCCTCCCCATACACAAGAAGGATGGATGCAGCCTCATGAGAATTCGTGGAAACACATAATTTACAACACGACAAATTATATCACCAACACCAACCTATTCATTTGATTACTTGCCACAAAATTAGATATAGAGTAGATGATTCTTCATTGGGTCCAATTTGTGTAAACCTGCATGTTTTTGTTTTCCCCACTCTTTGTGATGATATTGAGTAACACAAGAGTCCTTCAACACACCTTCTCAAGCATGAGATACCTGAGATTACTTTTTTAGACTCTCAAATTTGGTAATTCACTCTTTAATACTGTTGGTTTTGACAATGCACTCTTGTTAAGATAAACACAACCTTTCTATTCCCACTTAGCACATTCTAAGGTATATTATCTAGCTTGTTTATCCTTGTACATTAATATGACAATAATTCTGAGATCACAATCCAAAAAATCCATATACTAAGTCATCCTAAAAAGATGTAAACTTCATTTAACATGCATTTGTCCATGGTTAAGGTTGTATAGTTTGGTCAAGAATTTATATCCAATCTTGACCTGCCTATACATTTTATTACTGGGATATCATCCATATTTTCTGTCAATTCTAAATTCTCTTATGAGTCCTTTTCTCCCTTTGGGTCAACATTTCTTCGATAATTCATCTTCAAAACCCTATATAAACAAGTTAACAATACTTCATTTTATAATCTAAAAATCCAATGGCACTACATTGATACAATCACTTCCTACACTTGCAAGAGGTGCCCAAGGCTCCCTAAATCTTGTAAAAGCACATCTACAATCATAAGGGTATAAATCTCTATAGGTTTGAACATTCTTACCAAGTCAAGACATCAATCTCTCTCATCCGCAAGCACTCAAACATCTCTTCTCTAATTATTTTAGCAAGATCCAAACTCAACTCAAGTATTATCAAAGAGGTTTCCAAATTTAGTTGCATTTATTCAGATATCACATGTTAGGTAGAGAACGATGTGTGATTTGAGGCCTCTTCAGAGTAGTGTAAACATTGGTGATGCATAGGAGTGCCCACAACTCAACTAATGTTTGTTTGGCATGGATTATTATTCAGAATATTCAAATAGCTTCGCAACATGACTAATAACTAGATTTTGAGATCAAGTTCACAATATTCAGAGAGCTTTGCAACAAGATTAAAAAATAGGATCTGACAGTGAAAGAAATTTCTAAGCAGGTGACAATCTCGGGAAGTTATAAACCCAGAAACCAAGGAGATCTAAGACTATACAATAGGGTCAAGACCATGTGGATGGTCTTGGTAGAAGTGTACAGTCCTGCCCCATATTTAATTCCAATCATAGTTCCCAAAATGAAGCATCATCAAACTTATTTCTTCTTGTTTGAGAAATATATGCCCTCAAAACCTCCCATACCCATATGCAATCAGTTAAGTACAATCATCCTCTCTATTTTCAAGTTTGTAGCATATAATTTAAATATTGAATGTGTTGTTATGATATTATATAATTAATGTTGGAAGTTAATTAATCATAATAACCCCTTGTATCTCCCCTTACATCCTTTAGTGTACCTAACTCACTAATTCTTAGATTTCACATAATCTAATAAGGGTGTAAACATTTTGGTGAACCCAATTCATGACTCAATATCTCCATTGATATTAGGCTCATCCTATTGTATGATTCTTTTTCTAGGCTATCTTTTTATTGCAATAATGACTTCCTCTCCTGATCGAATTATCTTATTTCATGAACATTTAAAGCAAAACCTTATCTTTAAGGATGTACTCCTTAAGCTTCTTCCTAAGACATGGGTTCATTTCAATACACCCATTAAACATGTCCAAAATACTCTTCAAAAATATCTCTCTTCCTACATTGATGAGCATCTAATTGTACCTCCTCATCCACTGCCAATTAATGATGGCATTCCCTTATATGTGTAAGTATTTATATGCACAACTTTAGTCAAGTATGTTCTCATTGACACAACATCAGACCTCAATATTTATAGGTTCTCTTTTATCTGTGTTTCAGGCATCTCTGTTAGAGATCCTTCTCTTTATAACTGTAACATTCAAAAATCTAACAATATCCCTTATTAAATATTTGGTTTTATCATTATTCCAATCACTATTGGCCCTAAAACATTTAACACTCTTTGCTACATTGTCCTTAATGATCCTAACTATAACATCCTCCTCGGACACCCCTAGTTTCATACTACAACCATCAACTTAGAATTTTTTGGTCTGACATTTTCTCATCAAGGATCTAATTATATTTGCAAATGGGACCCTCCACCTTTCAAATAATATGATCCACAAAAGGCATCTAGTAACAAGCATACCCCCTATCTCCATGTTTCCCCACCTATATGACAGTTCGTACATTTACCTTATGCTCCACATATTGTGTTGAAATGCTTACTTGCATACAACCTTGTGTCTCTCCCTATATTGTTTAAGGTTGATACAAGTAATCATTCTAGTAAGTGCTTCAATGCTCATTTTTATCGTAACTACCATATATGCATTAGGAACTATACCGATCGATGTGCTAAATTGTGTCACATTTGTCATACAATATCTTCTTGATGCACAAGATTTCAAGCAGGATGCCCTCACTGAATCCACTAAGAAATATAATCTTTCCACACAATCAGGTCAATCACCCCATCTGGTCCCTCCTACAGTTACTCACATTTCACCTCTCGTAGCTATATCTATTATGCCACTAGTGTTAGGGGCATTTCATATTCCACTCCAAAATGTCACCATAACTATGGCTTTCAAATCAGTTACTTGGAATAGTTCTAGTATTACCTCTAATGACCATACACCTATTTAGTTTCAAAACCACATTCACACCACACTTGATACCCAGCCTTCATGTCCCACCTTATTGTTTATGCCTCCTATCAATACACATCCTCTTATGGTTCCTTTTTTAGATTTCACGACACTGTATGCACTCATGTATAACATTTCTACCAATGCTACTATATTTATTGATCTAGATTCACTTAAAACCCTTGTTAGGGATTTACACGATTATATTTTACAACTACAACAAGATCACTCTATTTGTTCTCATACGTTTCTCCCTATTCAATTACTTTCTAACACATCTCCACTCGCGATGGGAAATCATATAGTTCATTATACATTTTTCTACATCACTCATAATACTATTGGTACCTTAGGATAATCTCCTTTAGACACGAGGCGTGACCCCTTCCCTGAGCATCATACCATGGCCACATGTTATATCACTATTCAATCTTCTTGGATTCATATCTTACCACTGACACCCATTTTTCATGATATGTTGTTGTTACCCTGGCCTATGAGTTTCACAAGGTCCCACCCTCCTTTTTACATTTAGAAGATTTGATGCCACCCATATTTCTTGTACAGAGCTAAAAAATTCAAAAATATAAAAACATTAATACATTTTGAAAAAAACAAAATCATGACCAATACACTAAACTTGAGTTGTTATCATTTTACATGACACAACTTATTTATCACTATGGATTTGATAGATAGCATATATCTTTACTCTTTGCACACATTCATTCATATGGTATACTGCTCTATATTCATGACACACACAAAGTGGTACACAATAATAGTGTTGGTCAACCTTTTACTAAGACTTCCTAAACACCTGAGGGCATCTATTATACACTACACACATGTGTTATTATTCTATTATATTTCTTTTATAATTCCTCATTATGTTTGATTACATACATTGTGAACACATTATCTTATGGGATAACATGATTGCACACCTCTTGCTTCACATAATTCTTTCCATAGCAATTTTTAATCATTTTATCATGTCCTGACACTCTTAATTTTTCATACATGCTTTCTTATTGTGTGTGTATTTCTTTTTACTTGTTTTAATGATTGTGGCACGAGTTCCTTGTTTTTCTTGTAATATTGTGGGTGTCCCGTGTTTGTCTCTCTATGCCTATCTTTTTTACTCTTTCTTGTCAACCTATAGGCCTTGATTGTCTTGTGACACCATGGGTGTCTCATGTTTGTAGGATCTATGCCTTTTTTGTGTGACATTGTTTGCATACTATTGACTTTAACTTCATTGTTGTTGCACGTGTTTCTTATACATGTCTTATTAATACGATTGTTATTATCTCTATTGTTTATATTTGTTATTATTATTGCACACCACATTTTCCACCATGTGTTAAACCTTCATTTTTTATAGGTATTGGTTTTTCAAGGCAGTCATCTCCTCAACCTTGTACACTCTTCTACAACTTCTCAGACATCTAGTACATGGGCACACATAATCTAAGTTCTTAACATGGTTTTCGCACATGCCTCAAAAGAGGGGGAATTCATTTGGTTATATTCTACACCTACTATAGATAAAGGTAGAATTATGGGGTAACTTATAGGTACAACTAAGGCATAGGTACTCAGAAATATAGTCAAGCACAAAAATCTAGAAAAAAATGCACGTGTTCAAAAATGTAAACTTTGGTCAAGATTGTATGTACAGTCTTGACCCTCCCACGTGTTTTTGCTCAAGGGATAGTTATGTCAACTTTCTCAGCAGTTTCACATTTTCAGATCTAGTTAAGTCAATTCATATCACTTATAGGGGCAAGAAATGCTTCACTCCTTTACTATTGCACCAATTTTCTACTGCAGTCTCAATAACCTTGGGGGCATGGGTCTCCTTATTCATCTATATTTTAGTGCAATATTAATTAGTTTTTTAACACATGGGGGAACTCATTCTCTTTTCTATTATGTTTCTTAATTTTCAAAATTGGGCTTAGATCCTTCTGTAGTGGTATGATTTATGGGGTTCTAGAAGGTATCGAAGTAGTTAATTTCTTTGTAGGAATCCCTTCCTTTCCTCTTACATTCAAAGGGGAAGATATCAAAGTTGTTGAATAACTTTGATATGTGGTCTTCTTCCTTCATGGGGTGCTTTGGTACTTCAGTCTTGTTTTATCTGACCTTTGTTTCCATGTTGGGTTTCATGCACCTAACACTTTGGTTCTCCTCAACACAGTTCAGGACTCATTACCTCTAATCATTTGACAAATTCATCAATGAATATATGTAAACACAAGAAAACCACATCAAGTTTCTCCCCTTGCAAAGTAAACATGTATATTTCATCCTTATTTACATATCTTCATTTAGATTTTATGTAATTTCAAATATTTTATGCTATAATTTACATTTGAGTTACTGTTTAATTCTTTATTATGGACATTGACTACACTTTATGTTGTAGATTTCATCATGGAGCATGCCAACACTAAGCACAATAGAACTCTTCAAAACAAACTCCAACAAAAAAGTAAAATGTGTCTACACACTTAAGTATTTTTTCCTTTAAGCATGTAATTTTCATTTTATACTTAAAGGTAGGGCAAGTTTAGACACTCAAATTTAGTAATGCACTCTTTGACAATGTAGTCTTGCTAAGATAAACGTAACCTTTATATTCTCGTTTAACACATTTTGAAGCACTTTTATATCTTGTTTATCCTTGCACATTGATATTTCGACACATTCTAAGAGCACAATACAAAAAATCCATATACTAAGTTAGCCTGATAGGATGCAAACTCCATTTAGGATGTTTTTTATCCCTAGTTAAGGTTGTATACTCTGGTCAAGAATTTATATCTGGTCCTGTCCTATATATACATTTTTGTGCCGACATATCCTCCATCTCTATTTTTAATTACAAATTCTCTTATGGGTCATTTACTCCCTTTGGGTTGTCCTTTCTTTGATAATTCATCTTCAAAACCTTGTATAAACAAGATAACACTACCTTATTTGATAACCTGAAATCATATGGTACAGTCATTAGAGATGCAATCTCTACAAGTCTGAAGCTTCTTGCCAAGCCAAGATGTCAGTCTCTCTCATCCATAAGTAGTCAAACATCCCTTATTCAAGTATTTTAGCAAGAACCAAACTCAACTCAAGAATTTTCAAAGAGGTTTCCAAATCTAATTAAATTCATTCAAATATCAAATGCTATGTGGAGAATGACATGTTGTTTGAGGCCTCTTAAGAGTAGTGTCAACGTCGGTGGTGCATAGAAGTTCCCACAACTCAACTAGTGTTTGTTTTGTAGGGATTCAGGGATTCCCATCCATGGTTAGGGTTTGAAATCATGTTCAAAATATTCAAATAGATTTGCAACATGACTAACAACTAGGGTTTGACAACGACAAACATTTTAAAGCAATCAAAAATATTGAGAAGTTACAGAGCCAGAAACCACATAGGTTGAAGACTGTATGGTATGGTTAAGATCATATGGATGATCTTGGAAGAAGTGTATGGTCTTTCCCTAGATTAATTTCTAGTCACAGTTCTTAGAACTAATCATCATAAGACTCAATTTTTCTTGTTTTAGAAGTGTGCACCCTCAAAACCTCCTAGATCCATATGTAATAAACTAAGTGTACTCATTCTCTTGTGTTTTCAATAAGTATTGAATGTGTTGTTATGATATTACATAATTATTATTGGGAAATTACTTGGATAAATAAGAATACCAGCAACAAGGTAACACCAAAGAATACAATATTATAGATAAATGATCAAAATATGTAAGTAGAACGTCACAGCCACTTCGAGGGGGCAACCTCCAAACCATACAATAAGACTCAAATACTTAATATGATATGAACTACTACCTACTAACCTATATATGTATTATTCCTATGTTATGGCCATCATCAAGGCCGACCCACTAATGATAATATAACATATATGAAATAGATACATCATGATAATAAGTTAAGAAAGCCACAAATCAGCTATATACATCCAATGTAAGATATATGATTAAAGGCATAGCATGCCCCTCCCCTTTAAAGAAACATTGTCCCTAATGTTGAGAAGATTTGGATGTTGCTACAAGAAATTTGCATCCTCCCAAGTTGTGTCTTCATTGTCTAGATTTTTCCACTTGATGAAATACTTAGTGATGACCTTTGTCCTCAATCACTTAGTGAGCATCTAAAGGATGCATTTTGGTTCCAAGATGATTCTTCCCTCCTCATCAATCTCTGGTGACACTATTTGGGCTGATATCGTCTATCTAATTACCTTCTTCGAGAAAAGATACATAAAATACTATACATATTTGAGTCAGTTGGAGGAATTTCCAGTTCATATGTTACACTACCAATCGTCGGTAACACTCTGATAAGGGACATAATACTTAGGTTAAAGATTGTTGTCATTTTTATCTCGTTTTAAGGAAATTTGCTTATATGGTTGTAAATGACACAAAAACCCAATCACCGAACTTAAAAATAACTTTCATCTGTGATGTTGGTCTACTTGTTGCTTCATGCATTTTTGTGGCATGGCCAAGTTATCCCTAAGACTATAATGTACCTCTTGTTGGTGTTGAATATGTTCTTCAACTACTTGAATGCTTGGTTGGACTCTCAAAGATGAGGTGATCGATTGATGGATGGTACCCGTATAATGCTGAGAAAGGAGACATTTGAGATGAAGTATGAAAGAAGGATGTTATACCAGTATTCTACCAGTGGTAATGATTGGACCTCATCTTGCTTGCTTATTTGAGGTTAAAACAACATAAGATATCCCTCTAAGAACTTATTTACCACCTCTATTTGCACCATCAAATAGGGGATGATAAGATGAACTATGAGATATGTTCCATGAGACCATACCTGAGGATAAGATTCAGTCTAAAAATTTCTAGTAAGGATGGGGTCTCAATCACTTACTATAATCTTTGATGTCCTATGTGGCTTCTGAATTGTATCCATGAATGTTTTTTGCTACTGTACTTGCAACAAATGGATGTGATAACGCAAAAAAAATGGGCATATTTGGTTAGTTTGTCTACCACCACAATGATTACATTTTTCCGTTTTGATTTAGGAAATCTTGTGATGAAGTCCATGGACAGCCTCTTCCCACCTCTAGACTAGGAATAGATAGAGTTTTTAAAACACCTGGGGACTTAATTGTTTCACCATTATTTTGTCTGGATAAACCATGCATTCTGCCACAATTTTCTAGACATCCCCTTTTATCCCTTCCCAGAAGAAATCATGCTTGAATAGATTATAATTCTTTAAGAAGCCAAAATTCCCCCTACTGGAGAAGCATGGAGCTCAGATAGAACCCTATTTTTAAGGGTGGAATTCTTACATAGGTATAATCTATCTTTATAACATAAAGCATATCATTTCCATAAAAATTTGTATGACATACTTGGATCCTATTGGAGATTCTGAATGAGATTTTGTATACTATGGATCATTTTCCCATTCAAACCTGTGTGTCCTCTATTGAGTCCTCATGTAATAGAGATATGGCAAATAAAAATGCCTCAGTAGATTCATCCTTCTGAGATAGAGCATCCAACAACTACATTCTAGCTTTCCCTTTCTTGTATTATTATCTCAAAATCATACCCCAACATTTAAGAGACCTAATTTATGTTGTTCTTTAGATGTTAAACATTGATCTAAGAAGTATCTCAAACAATTATAATCTGTCTTTAACTTTGAAAAATCTACCCATTAGATATGGTGTTCCATTGCTTCACTACATGAAGTATTGCGAGCATTTCCTTGTCATAAACTAGTTTTTATATATTCTTACCTTTGAACTTGCATGTCTCTAAAAGGAGATGGGTTTGACCTTCTTACATAATTATATTCCCCCATACTGTACCCTGAAGCATCACATTCAAACAATGAACATTTTGGAAAAAAATTTCAGGGTGGCTAGAACTTGAGTGGTGCATATGGCCTCATTCAACTTCTCAAATGCCACACTAGCTTCCTCATTCCAATGGAATGATTCCTTCTTCAATAAAGTTGTGATTGGTGTTGTTATGTTGACATAATTCCTTACAAATCTTTGATAATAACCTTTAATCCCAAAAAATCTTTAGAATATTTGTTAGGGTTTTGAGAACCTTCCATTCAAGCATGGATTTTATCTTGTTAGGATCCACTTTAACACCTTCATAAGAGACAATATGACCCAAATATTCAACCTCCTTGACTCCAAAAGAAAGGTTAGAAGTCTCTGTATAAAGTGGATGTCATTCAAGAGTTTCCAACAACTTATTTACATGATGTAGGTGTTCCTCACATGTTTTACTATAGATTAATATATCATCAAAGAAAACTAAAACAAAGTTCCATAGAAATGGCTTAAAGATAGAATTCGTCAAGCTTAGAAATGTAGAGGGTCCATTTATTAGTCCAAAAAGAATTACCAAGAACTCATAATGGATTTCATGTGTCCTGAAAGGGTATTTTATGAATATCTTCATCCTTGATTCTAGTCTGATGATATCTGGACCATGAAGATCAAGTTTTGTAAAGTAAGCAACACCATGTAACTCATCTAGAAAATAATCAATTACAGGAAAAAGAAATTTATCTTTGACTATGTACATATTAAGTTCATTGTAATCTGGACACATACACCAATTATCATCTTTTTCCCTGTACCATCACTAGAGGAGAAGAGAAAGAGCTCTAACTATGACGAATAATTCCTTCTTCTAACATATCTTGTACTATCTTTTTGATCTCTCTCTTTTGCATATAGGCATACCTATAAGGTTTGATGTTACGTGGTCGAATCCCTAGTACTAGCAACGTGGCATGGTCATGGTCTATTTTATGAGGTAAATCCTTTAGCATATCTCTAAACACAATTGAGTTCTCATCTATAATTTTTTGCATATTTGAGGGTATAAAGATATTTTCCTGATGTTCTTACAATGAAAATAGTTGTGCCACAAAATCCTCTAAGCCTTTTCAAAGAACTTTTGTCATCTGGTGAGAGCTCACCAACCATGGTGACTCAGGTCTTAATCCTTTTAGTTTGAAATTCCTCCTTTATGTCTAGAATCACATGAATAACTCTTGGAAATTCATTTCAATGGTTCCGAAGGTTGTAAGCCACTGATATCCTAACACAATGTCTACTCCTTCCATGAAAATGACATACATAGGGCTAGTTAGCAAGTAATCACCAATGGTGAGATTAATGTTCTGGCATTTTCCTTAACAACTAATATCTCCCCAATCAACAATCATTACTTGATAGTCTAGAGATGGATAAACAAATCAGTTCAATCGTACCACTAACTTATGATTGATGAAGTTGTGAGTACTTTCTGAATCAGTCAACACAGTTACCCTCAATTGTTTTAAGAATCTAACCACCATGAGATTTTTGGGAGTGATAATACCTATAATTGCATGACATGATATCATTTGCTATCAATCTCCTAATTCCTCCTCTTTCTCTCCCTCTTCATCTTTTTCCTTCCCACCTTCCTCATTAGGACCCTCAATGTAGAACAACTTCTTTTTAGCACACTTATGTCCTGGTCCATATGTGTTGTCACAATTAAAACATAACCCTTTGGCTCTCATTTTTTTCAATTTGTTGAGGTGTCAGTATAACTGGCTGAGGGAATGATGGTGGTAAGTTGCTACGATCACGGATATTAGTGACAGTCTGTCTCCTGCTGGAAAGATATTTTTCCTCTGCCCTACTTGCCATGATAATAGAATAAGAAACCTTATGAGGATTAAACATACGCACCTTGTTCTCAATGTGTTCCTTAAGACCCCCAAGAAATAATCCATTCATATTCTCTTCAATAATATTTTCCACTTGCAAGGAAAGGTTTTGGAATTGATGAATGTAATCCTTGACTGATCATGTTTGTCTTAACTTTGTTAATTGGCTAAAATAATTCTCTGACACACTAGAACTATAGTGCAATTGAAACTCTTTGGTGAAGATTTTCCATGTAACATTGACACCACTCTTTTTCTTTTGAGCACATAACCATCGATACCAAATGAATTGGTTAGGTTTGAGATACAAGGATGTCATGGTAACCTTTTGTTCTGATGGAATTTGATGTAGATCAAATAAATTATCCATTTGGTTAATCCAATTGAGTGGATCCTTTCCATAAAACTTACGCATTTCTAATTTCAAAATCATGTTACAGGCCTGCATAGTGTTTGTATTTGGATTGGGCATGCTCGAGGATCCACCCTAACTATCTTGTCTATTACTTTGTCCTGAAGAAGCACCTCGATTGATATGAGTATGGTTGTGTTGTGGCTGATTAGAAAGAATATGATGACCCGTTAGATTTGAATTGAATTGGTGAATGAAATCCTCCAATTTTTGTCCAATATTTTCTACATCTTCTTTGTTGGTCATTCTAAACTCAAGGTTTCGCAGCTTAAACTCAAGTTGGATTACCTTATGGTTCGTCAAAGTAAACCCTAGCCCTAAGGACTTTGTAGTTACCCCTTCTGATTCTAACTCCTCAACTATTATCTCATTATTGTCTTGGGTTTTACCTGGAGTGATGGGATTATTTTTACCTCTTGTGGAAAGCCCCGTCATGATGCCCTAAAATAGTAGGATTTAGGGATCAAGCTAAAAATTTAGGGTTTTGGATTTTGATATGAATTCGGCCAATTAAATAACAAACTTAAAGAATGAACTCAAATTAATTTTTTATCTTCTTTCTAGAAATGTAAAGAACTTGGAAAAATTCCACAAGTTTAGTAGATAGAGCAAATTTATTAAAAAAAACCTGAAATTGATGTAACTTTTGTAAAACAAGTCAAAATATCTTGAAATTTTGAGAAGAGCTTACTTGATTTATTTTGCAACACCCCAAAAAAAAATTGTAGAAAAAATCTCTACCAAATTGGAGATATAGTTGATCCTTTGAAATCAGGGTTTTGACGCAATTTTGGCTGAGATCAAACTCTGATACCATTTGTAAGGAAATTACTTGAATAAATAAGAATACCAGTAGAAAGGGAACACCAAAGAACACAATATTGTATATAAATGATCACAATATGCAAGTAGAATAGTTTAGCCACTTCGAGGGGGCAACCTCCAAACCATACAATAAGACTCAAATTCTCAATATGATATGAACTACTACCTACTAACCTCTATATATACTATTCCTATACTATGGTCATCACCAAGGCTGACCCACTAATGATAATATAACATATATGAGAGAGATACATCATGATAAGAAGTTATGATAGCCACAAGTTGGCTATATACATCCAGTCTAAGATATATGATTAAGGGCATAATAATAGCTCCCTTTACATCCTTTAATGTACCTAATTCAATAATTATTAGATTTCGCATAATATAACAAGAGTGTGAACAAATTTAATCAAACATGAGAGTCATGAAACTTCAATAACTGATTCCTCGCATGTGTCATTTATGCACGTGGTGTTAGATCACATGCAAACATTTTCATCTTCCATTTGTATACCTAAGATGGATTTTAGATTAGTCATGGCGAAATCCTTAATATTATTTGCATGGGCTCAATAGGAATGGATCCTATACCATTCATCTACATCGTCAACACTCTTCTTATTATGTAATAGTCCCTCTATGTTGGAGCAACTCTATTTGACATTGTTCCCTTATTTTAGAACAAATCTCAATTTTATATCTAGTGTTTCTTCTATAGTTAAACAACTACTTATTATGAGCTATTTTTGTGTATACAATGTCTTACTATCTTACTTATCATTTTTTGGGATGTATACTTCCATTAAGTTATAAAGTGCCACGGGGGTTTACTTTTAATATCCCAATATACCTTCATACGTGTGTGCCTTGTTTCGCACACCCTTTTCTTAGTTATTTGATTAAGAAAATATTGAAATAAATAGATGCTAAAGCTAAATATGTACCACCACAATGACATAAACAATTAAGTAAATATTTGATCCAAGAAAATAAGTAATTTAAATTTGAAACCCTAGTTGGAAATGAAGGGAATAAAGTACTTAGCTAATTTGCAATGATGTCGAAGTTGTGTTGAGATGGAAAACTAATGAAAAAGGGACTCAGAGCATCGTAAATGAACACAAAAATACAGGAGTGTCAAATGTTTCAAGACCAGGGTGGCTATGTAAGGTCAAGGGTTCCTAAGGCACTAGAGACCTATTATGGGTGCCTGTGACTGCTCAAAAGCTGTGAAACCCAATTTCGCATGGTCACAAGATGTTCGGTGGTTGTCACCTTTGATCGCCTATATGTCGTTAGACCTCGTTGTTGTTTTCCTGAAATCTACAAAAAGAAATAAATACCTGTAAAAACCCAAAACACATCAAATCCTAAAAAGAGAAGATGTAAATGGGGAAGTCAGAATGACCCCAGCGGTCACACGACTGAGTGAACTTACCATCCAGGTGTTGCACTACATTTCAAAATCCATGTAATTTTGTGTGTGTGTGTAGAATCGTGTCTAAGGTGGCTCTTGTGAAAGTTGTACTTGATAGCGAGAAATAGCTAGATGTAGAGAATGTAGGTAGATGTGTGCATGGAAAAATGAATTTCCCCTTCTATGAAGTGCATGTAGAAGAATGCATACCCTTGTCCCTTATGTGGAGTTAGATGGATGCTTGAATGCTCTTTGAATGCAACCTTAGGTGATGATAAATAATGCTTAGTGTTTGGTCCTTTATTATGATCACATAGCTTTGTATTTATACGACTCCCTTGTTTGAATTTTGTAATTAACCACTAAAAGGCTGGCCCATAAGAAATAAAGATGCACAATAACTAGAAAGGACCCAAAATATGTGAGCAAGATACAAAGAGGTCGGGGCGCCCAAGAAGGACGGGGGCACCTGGCGCTGGCGTCTTGGCTGGGCGTTGGTGTCTAGACTCAGAAAAAATGAAATTTCAAATGTCAAACTAGGCAGTAAGGTGTGTAAAACCAAGAAGGAAACCAGAAAGTAAGAAAAGAGGCCAAAGATAGTGGCCAATTAGTAATTTTCTTGCTTAGGAATCATATGAATAGTGGTATGTGAACAGGACCTATAAATGTACCCAAAGTGTGTGATTTAGTGTCTAAATTTTCCCCCACTTTATTTTGTTGAGAAAATTCTTCATAACATAAAGTGTATAAAAGACACATACCTAAACCATGTAGATTGATGGTGAAAAGCATGTCGAGAGAGAAAAGAAAAAGCATGAAGCGACAAAAAGTGAAGCATGGAATCTAGAGAAGAGGAAGTGAAAAATGATGATGACCCTAGGGGTGAAAGCGTATGTGTAAATGTCATGTTGTACATGTTGTTGATGTTGATTGTTGTGACTACTGCTTCCCATAAGGATGGACCTGCAAAAGAGAAGAACGAACAAGTAGTCAAATATGTGTATATATGAAAATTTTGATCAAAATGCATTAAAAAGTATGTAAGAAAGCATGCGAAAATGCAAAAAGGAACATGTGCACCTAATCCATGATGAGTGAAAGAGATAGAAAGGATCCTAAAGATGTTGTAGAAGAACAATTTTTTTGGGCGATCTCATGCCAAGATAGAGTTTTTCGGGAAATCTCACGCTAGTCTAAAAGAGGGATGGAAGCCTCATAATTATGTTGATATGCAATCAAATCAAATTACAATAAAAGCACTACAATACTTATAGGTAGTGTACAACCATATGCAGACAAACGGGATGTTGCACAGGGGCAATAATAAACATAGTTATAGTAGCTTCCAAAATACATCCGGGAAGCACAACAATATGAAATACAAACAGATATGATTGTTACAACTATGTAACAAATAAACCTAAGTGAATACAATATGAAAAATATGGTTATAAAATACAACAATTAATTATCCCAATGAATGACTACTTACCTAAGGTAAAAATGTAAATACAATGCATAATTAACTTAGTAAACTAAGTTTACCCTAACATTACCCCCCTTAGTTTTGCATTATCTCAAGTGAGGTGGAGAGGAACTCTCTAAACATATTAATATTGTCATGTGCAAGTGACTTTGTGAAGATATCTTCTCATTGTTCAGTTGTTGGGAAAAATTGAAGTTATATGTTATGTTTCAAGATATGCTCACTTATGAAATGAACATGTACCTCGATGTGCTTTGTTCTCTCATGAAACAATGGATTGCAAACAAGTTTGAAAACATCTTCATTGTCTACATGCATGGTGGTAGGTTTTTCCTGTGGTACTCCAATTCCTTCCAGTATGTGACGTATCCATATCACTTCACAAATAGCTCCACCTGTAGCATGATATTCAACTTATGTAGAAAAGTGAGAAAAAAATATTGTTTCTTGCTTCCCCATGATATCGGTCTAGATCCCAAAAATAATAGAAATCCAAAAGTGGATTTCTTGTCATCAATGTTACTTGCATGATCTGAATCTAAATATCCAATCAAGAAGAAGTTATCATTCTTCTTATACTTTAAACCAAGATACACTTTACCCTTGAAATATCTCAAGATCCATAATGTTGCTTTCTAATGACAAACTATGGGTTCCTGCATAAACCTAGAAAGATAGCTCACTGTAAATCTAATATCTGGTCTATTATAAGTTAAGGAAATGAGACTCCCAATCAACTGTCAATAAAGATTTACATTTACCACAAGAGATGGATTTGAACGAGATAACTACAGTCTCATCTCCATAGGTATAGCAATAGTTCTGAAATTCATTATCCTAAATTTCTTGACCGTTGTCTTAGTATACTTCAATGGAGAAATAAATATGTGATTCTCCTTCTTCCATACTTCCAATCCAAGACAGTAGTGCATGAACCTGAGATCTGTCATGTTGAACGATCGATTAAGATATTTCTTCATCGCATCGATCATCTTCACTGACCTGTTAGTGATGACTAGATTTTCAACATAGACAATAACAATGACAATATCCCCCCTTACTTTTTGAGGTATAGATTGGGATCATATGGATTTCTGATGAATCCATGCTAAACGAGATGCTCATAAATTTTTATGTACCAAGCCCAAGGTTCTTGTTTAAGGTCATACAGATATTTCTTGAGTCTGCATACCTTTGTTTCTTCTCTAGGTACAACATAAACCTCAAGTTGAGTCATGTAGACTTCTTCCTGTAGATATCCGTTTATAAAGGAACTTTTCACTTCCATCTGATGGACTTTCTAACCAAACTAAGTAGCTAGATAAAATATTGTCCTAATCGTTTTAATCTTAGCTGTGGGAGAAAATGTCTCCTCATAGTCTATGCCTTGCTTATGTGCATACCACTTTGCTACCAGTCTTGTTTTATACTTTTTTATGGTCCCATCTACTTTGTACTTTGTTTTGAATATCCATATGCAACCAATGGGTTTATTCCCTGGTGGAAGATTGACAAACTGCTAAGTGTTTTTTCATTACTGAATGATACTCAACATCCATGGCATCTTTCCAAGATTTTGACTATAAGGCTTCCTAGACAGTACAGGGCTCAACAGATTCAACAAATCTACTCATCAAAGCAAATTTTAGTTCTTCTTGTGCTTTACTGTAATTCCATGGTCCCAGTGGTGGAAGTATCTATTGGAGCATCTAATTTTGCATCTCGAATCATATTTTTATAGCACTTAGGAATACGTTGTACTGTTCTTGTGGATTGTGGTCCTATATGGTCATCACCATCATTCCCATCATCACTATCATCATCAGCGGGAACATCAACTTCTGTTTTTATAGTAGGTGGAATACCTACATCAAGCTAGTCTAGAGGAGGATACTTAGCTTCCTTCTTCTCAAAGAACTCAATATGTTTGTTGGTGTATATTTTTTTGGTCTTCGGATCCATCAATCTATACCCAAGAGCCTCTTCATTGTATCCAATGAAGATGATTTTTTGTGACTTCATATCCAAATTCTTTATGTTCTTCTTGGGTGTGTGCATACTAGCTTTGCACCCAAATACTCAGAGGTTTACAATGGATGGCTTCCGCTTTGACCATGCTTCATGTGGACTTATTCTATCAAGAGAAACTATGGGCACTCTGTTAAGAAAATATACTATTGTCTTCAATGCTTCTATCCAAAATGTCCTCGCTAGTCTAAAATCATCAATCATGCAAAGCACCATCTCCATGATAGTATGGTTTCTTCTCTCAACAACATCATTCTACCACGGTGTGTGTGGAGGATGAATCTATCAACAAATCTTGTGATCTTGAAGGCAGGATTTGAACCCATTACTGATGAATTCCCCCCTCGATCTCAGTAGAGAGATCTGATATGATGGCTACCCTGATTCTCTACAACCACTTTGGAATTTTTTAAGTTCTCAAAAGCTTCAATTTTCTTATGAAGACAAAATATCCACATTTTTCTTTAATAATCATCAACACATAGCATGAAATATTGAAATCCAAAATGACTAGGTTACATCGGACTGCAAAGATTGATATGAACTAGATCAAGCTTACCTGAAGCTCAATAAGAACTCTTCTAGAATGAAGCTCTATTTTGTTTATCTGCTAGGTAGTGAGGACACTTATCTGTATCCTTCTGGAGAGATGGTAAGCCTCTCACCATGTTATCTTAGTGAAGTGTTTTGAGATATTTGAAATTGATGTCACCAAGTCTCTGATGCCACATCTATGCAAAGGAATAATTCTTAGCCACAAGTGCCTGATCATCCCTATAGAAAAAGTAAAGTTGGAACATACATCCCACATTGGAGGATTTTGCAACAATTTTTGAGCCTCGTGATTTGTCTCGAATCAAACACACTTTCTTATTGGAATGACAATAAAATTAAATCTTAAGATTATGATCTAGAAGTTGACTCGCTGATAGCAAATTCTTTGTTAACCCAGGGACATATAATACATCTAATAATCTACAATTTCATGAACCAAGAGGTAAAAAATTGTTTCCAATTCCTTGTACAGTGTAAGAAGAATCATTACCTAACGAAACATGGTTTTTCAAAGGTATTCCCTCATTGTAGTAAACCAGTCTCTGTGCACGGTCATGTGTCAAGTGGATCCTGAATCAACATACCAAACAACACTAGATAACTTGGATGGTTCACTGGAACAAGCAGTGTACAAGAAGTCTTCATTGTTTCAATGATATCCTTACTCAGCTACATTACCTTGTTGATGGGGTTTTCTTCGCCATTTTTACTTCTTCTTCCCTTGATTATAGTGTGAATATCCCTTATGAGACTGTTGATTTTGAGGTCCAAAATTACTTGATGAACCTTTCTTGTATGTATTGTACCAATGATATTTTACATTGTGTCCTCTATTATAGATAGGACATTTCTTATTTTGTTTGTCCCCTTGGTGATGTCATTTTTGGGACTTTTGAGAAGAATGATATTTTGCTTTGCCTTTTCCTTTTTGATGAGAAGATAGTGCCTTCTCCTCTTCATCATATTTATTATACATTGCTTCTTGTTGTTGCAGTAGATTCATTAACTTGTCAAAAGTAACTGTCTAATCTGACAAGTTTAGTGTCATTACAAAAATGTGGTAAGAAGGATGGAGTACTCTCAGAACAATGGGAACGAGGGTTGTATTAACTCTTCTTAAGAAATATTCCACTTTCTTGTTCTATTTGAATTTCAGTGTGTGTAACCAACTCTGTAAATTCAATATTGTGTTCTTGTTTTTGACCTCGTACATGGTGCTCAACTTATCCCATGCTTCTTTGGCTATTTTGGCATCTTGAATGTGGGATTGCACTTCATCGGACACTACAAAAAAGATTATGAATTTGGCCTTTTAATTGGCCTTATCAAACTATCTTTGTTGGGTTGCATCATCTAGTGATCTATTTATGGAACCATTCACAACAGGCCATATCTCTTCAAACTCAAGTTATGTTATGATCTTAGTCTTTCATGCAACATAATTATCTCCTCTTAGGAGTTATGAATCTGAAAGAAAGAAATTAGGGGCATTGGTACCCATTTTTTGAATTTATTGACAAAGGGTGAGGTTCTTATCACTCCAGGTATAAGGTCTCTCAATTTACATACCACCAGTCTGATATATCGAGCATTTTTATATATGTGCCCTTCTGATATACTCGTCGGTACATGGAAGAAACTCGCCCTTTCGATATACCCTATGGTACATGAAAGAGGCATTAATGTATGTGAAAGATTTTGATATGTGGTACCAGGACAATACTGAAAGGGGTCTGTGTGATTATTGACACCGGCTCAAATAAATATCCTCATACGCCGTAACTTTGTTATATACTCGATTAATGTTAGTGTTTAGATTTATGTCGTGTTATCATTCATAGATGGATGGGAGGGCTCAAAGTGTGTGCATTGTGTCCTTATTACTCCCCGTCGATTTATAGGGACAATTCCTAGATGAAGTTGTTACAACTATATTAGGCGTTAAGTGCAGTAGTAGTCATGACGGCCTTACCTGTAAGCGCTTCCCAAAGGCAATGTATATACCGAATGCTGCGAAAGAGATCCGAAGATCTCGTGAGTGTTACATAAAACAAACTTTACTAATATTGTTTACAAATTGTTGCTCGTTTTTATTAGTTATAATGTTTTTGGTTGAATACGGTAACCTGCAAATTAGTATAATCCATTGAAATATACAATTACATCTAATATGCAAGAAAATTGAATGGCAGGCAAAACAAATTGTTTTGCAAGGCCTTAGTGGCCTCCGAAGCTCAATATGGTTTAGAAACTGAAAAATAGCCAAAAAAAACTGAATATTGCACTTTTAGATACCCCTCCTTTGGAAAAAGTTACTCGGTATGAGTTTTAAGAAAAATAGGAGAAATTTTTTTCCCTCAAAATTAGTATTTTTGTCACTAAAATTGACGAGGGGTTTAGTTATATATAAGGGCTTTAGAGAGGGTTTAGGACCACTATATTTGGTGGGGTCGCTAGAATTGCCACCAAATCCTAATATAACCACCAAATTGCATTTTTTTTTTTTTAAAATAGTGGTCGGGGGGTTTGACCTCTATACCTTCTTACCCCAAGGTTATTCTCCTATCCAACTGTTATGTTTGTGGAGCCTATTTTCATGTTAGAGTGTGGTTCACCTTCTATGTGTTACACTCGAGTATTTTTATAGCGGTCCCGCTCGCCGGTGAGTGGGTCAGGGGGGTTCCGGGGTGAAGCCCCCGAAGCAAATTTTCATGGGTGTTTTATTAACCCATGGGTAATGGGTAACCGTTATGGGTTGTTTTTGGACCCATGGTTTTTCGGTACCCATTGTTTTATAAAACCGCCTCTTCAGCTACCCATAGGTTTATGGGACGGTTTTTGTTTTTTGCCCCATTGTTTGATACCCACGGTTTTGTAAAACTACTTAAGCAATTGTCTATCTATATGGTCTTATGCATATGATAGAGACACGAGCAAAATGTATTGCAGATGTGCTTTGAATTCGGGTGTGAATTCTGTAGAGTTTTGTTGAGCATCAGCTCCAAACGGATCTGGGTATTGTATTGAGAGAGTGGAGGCTTGTAATAAAATCTGAGCAAGTGATTCTTGGTGGACGTAGCCCCATATTGGGTGAACCACGTTAAATATTGTCTCTCTGTGTTGTGTTATTTATTTTGCACTTTTATTTGATATCTATAATATTTTTTGCATATTAGTTTCTACTGTTGTGATTCTGCAAGGGATTATTCCACATATTTTATCTCTTATTTTCTAACAATTGGTATTAGAGC
Source organism: Taxus chinensis (assembly GCA_019776745.2). NCBI lineage: Eukaryota > Viridiplantae > Streptophyta > Pinopsida > Cupressales > Taxaceae > Taxus > Taxus chinensis. Next base: position 152,825,209 of record CM034150.1, on the reverse strand, counting down.
CTGGTTTGGTTTGCTGAAGTGTTGAATCATAGGGAAAGTTTTTAGCTTGAGTGGGAGCTATGGCAGATGATGGAAGATTTAGGGTTGATAAATTCAACAGGTAGAATTTCAGTCTTTGGAAGATGCAGATGGAAGATTACCTTTATCATAAGGATCTTTATACTCCGTTGTCTGAGAAGGTGAACAAACCCTCGAGAATGACAGATGCGGAATGGGATTTGTTGGATTGGAAGGTACTTGGAACGATTCAGCTGTGTCTTTCATCTTCGGTATTATTTAATGTTTCAAAGGAAAAGACTACAAAAGAACTGATGGATGCATTAGGGAAGTTATATGAAAAACCCTCTGCCTCTAATAAGATATTTTTAATGAAAAAGTTGTTTAATATGAGGGATGTATGAGAATAGTTCAGTAGCAGATCAATTTAAATGATTTCAATACGATTGTGAATATGCTAGCTTCGGTTTACAATAGAATTTGATGAAGAAGTTAGGGCCTTTATTAATTCTGTGCTCTTTACCTAAAAGTTGGAATAAGCCTGGTAATGGCGGGTAAGCAACTCGGTTCTAGCTAACTCGAAGTTATAAGTTTGAGGATGTTGTAGGGGTGATTCTAAGCGAGGAAATGTGAAGAAAAAAGCTCTGGGGAATCTTCTACTTCAGGGAATGCTTCGACTAGTGGAAACTAGAGGGAGACAAAAAGAATAGAGGAAACCGTGGAAAATCGAAAGATTGGGCAAGGTCAAAATCCAAGAGCAAGATTGTATGTTGGAATTTTGGAAAGTCTGGGCATGCAAAGAAGGATTGTTGGGAGCATCGGGACAAGAAGAAACAACAGGAAGAAAACAAGGAGGCAAATGTGGCATCGGGTAATGTATGTCAGAGATGCTTTGATTCTTTCTTTGCATAATATTACTGAATCTTAGGTTTTAGATTCAGGGGCTTCTTTTCATGCTACTCCACACAGGCATTATTTTTTTGATTATGTTCAAGGGGATTTTGGGCATGTTTTTCTTGGTGATGATGAGCCTTGCAGTATAGTTGGAAAAGGTTTTGTTCAGGTTAAGATGCAGAATGGGAATACATGGCTATTGAAGGATGTCAGACATGTGCCTACATTAAGGAAAAATTTGATATCGACGGGGCAATTGGGAAGTGATGGTTGTACTGTGATATTTACAGCTAACTCTTGGAAGGTTACCAAGGGTGCTCTTGTGGTGGCAAGAGGTAAGAAGGTTGGAACCTTGTATTTAACCAATGATAGTACTAATGATTGTAATCTTGTGGCTTCAGATGTAGATACAACATTATGGCACTATAGGCTTGGTCATATGAGCCCATCAGGGCATGAACATCATAAAGAAGAATTTGCCTGGATATACAGAAACAGGTTTGGATTTCTTGTGAGAACTGCATATATGGGAAACAGAAGCGAGTAAGGTTTCTCAAGGTTGGACCTACGAAGAAAGAGAGTAAGTTAGATTTGGTACATTCTGATGTGTGGGGGCCGACTCAGGTATCATCTCTTGGGGGTTCAAGTTATTATGTTACTTTTATTGATGATGCAACAAGGAAAGTTTGGGTTTATCGTATTAGAAACAAATTTGATGTATTTGACACTTTTGTTGAATGGAAAGCCTTAGTAGAGAATGAAACAGGTCTTAAGCTAAAATGTCTCAAGTCAGATAATGGAGGGGAGTATTGCAGCAATGAATTTAATGATTACTGTTCTAAGAATGGAATCCACAGGTAAAAGACGGTTCCAGGAACTCCGCAGCAGAATGGGGTATCAGAAAGGATGAACAGAACAATAATGCAACATGCTAGGAGCATGAGGTTACATGCAGGACTGCCTCTTTTTTTGGGCAGAAGCGGTGAGCACAACTGTGTACTTGATAAATAGAGGACCCTCAAGTGCCTTGGATGGAGGCATACCTAAGGAGGCATGGTATGGTAAGAAAGTTGATTATTCATTTCTTAGGGTCTTTGGATGTGAGGTGTTTGTTCATAAAGACAAGGATGATAGGACCAAGCTAGAGGCTAAATCAGAAAAATGTACTTTCATTGGTTATGGTGGTGATGACTTTGGATTTAAATGTTGGAGTATTAATGAGAAAGTCATGTATAAGCAACAGTTGCAAGAAAACAAAGAAGAATCCAAGAAATAATATGCAGTGGTAGAGGATCTTTCGGATGGGAAAGTGACCCATGAATCAGTTCAGGAACCTACTCAACAAGAACCCCAAACTCCTACAGTGACGAGGTCTTCTAGGGTAAGAAAAGAACCTGAACGTTTTTCTCCTTCTCTTTATTATTTATTACTCACTAACAGTGGAGAGCCAGAGAGCTTTGATGAAGCAATGCAGGTAGATGCCAGTAAGAAGTGGAAGCAAGCCATGGATGAGGAGCATAAGTCTCTCATGGAGAACCAGACTTGGGATTTGGTGAAGCTACCGGAAGGCAAAAGAGCATTGCAGAACAAGTGGGTGTACAGAGTTAAAGACGAAGAAAGAGGAAAGAAAAGATATATAGGCCCGGTTGGTGGTTAAGGGGTTTGCACAGAAACAAGGTATAGATTTTGATGAGATTTTTTCTCCTGTAGTAAAAATGAATTCTATTAGAACTGTTCTTGGAATAGTGGCAGCAGAAGACTTGCACTTAGAACAGTTAGATGTAAAGACTTGCATTTCTCCATGGTAATTTGGAGGAGGAAACTATATATGCAGCAACCAGAGGGCTATGAGGTCAAAGGTAAAGAGGAGATGGTGTGTAAACTAAAGAAGAGCTTGTATGGCTTGAAACAAGCTCCACGTCAATGGTATAAGAAGTTTGATAGCTTCATGATGGAGCAAGGTTATAGTAGATGTCATTCTGACCATTGCGTGTATACAGAGAAATTTGAGGATGGAAGTTATATTATCCTGTGTTTGTATGTTGATGACATGTTGGTTATAGGTAAAAATATTGCAGGAAATAAAAGTACTCAAGAAACATCTAAGTGAATCCTTTGATATGAAGGATTTGGGGGCAGCCAGACAAATCCTTGGTATAAGGATAACTCAGGATATGAAGGAACGGAAGTTGACTTTATCTCAGGAAGAGTACATTAAGAAGATATTGGATAGGTTTAACATGCAGGATGTTAAACCGGTTGGGACTCCTTTGGTAGGCCATTTTAAATTATCAAAGGAGCAGTGTCCCAAGACAGAGCAAGAAAGAAACCAGATGTCCAAGGTACCTTACTCATCAACAGTTGGCAGTTTGATGTATGCTATGGTGTGCACTAGGCCTGATATTGCCCATGCAGCGGGAGCTGTGAGTAGATTTATGAGTGATCCAGATAAAGAGCATTGACAAGCAGTAAAGTAGATCCTTTGGTATTTGAGAGGGACCATGGGGGCGGTTTTGTGCTACAATGGATCAGACACCACTTTACGTGGTTATGTAGATTCAGACATGGCTGGAGATGTAGACAGCAGGAGGAACACGACATGTTATATTTACACTGTAGGTAGGACAACAGTGAGCTGGATTTCATGACTACAGAAGCTGGTGGCTTTGTCAACCACGGAGGCTGAGTATGTTGCTGTCACAAAGGCAAGCAAATAGATGATTTGGTTACAATAATTGCTTAAGGAGTTGGGGCATAAGCAGGAGGAATGTAAGCTGCATAGTGACAGTCAGAGTGCTATACACCTAGCTAAGAACTCTGCTTTCCACTCCAGGACGAAGCATATACAGTTGAGATATCACTTCATTAGGACAACTTTGGAGGAAGATAAGTTGAAGTTGGAGAAGATTCATACCAGTCAGAATCCTGCAGACATGCTGACCAAGGTGGTCACAAGGGATAAACTAAAGCTATGTTCAGCTTTGGTTGGCCTTCGTGGATGACAATGAAGGGTTGAGAAGCTTGCTCAGTGGAAATCAGTCTCCAAGTGGGAGATTGTTATGTTTGTGGAGCCTATTTTCATGTTAGAGTGTGGTATACCTTCTATGTGTTACACTCGGGTATTTTTACGGCGGTCCCGCCCGCCGGTGAGCGGGTCAGGGGGGGTCAGGGGCGAAGCCCTCGAAGCAAATTTTCATGGGTGGTTTATTAACCCCATGGTTAATGGGTAACCCATTATAGGGCTATTTTTGGGCCCATGGTTTTTCAGTACCTATTGTTTTGTAAAACCGCCTCTTCCGCTACCCATAGGTTTATGGGACGGTTTTGTTTTTTGCCCATTGTTTGATACCCATGGTTTTGTAAAAATGCTTAAGTAGTTGTCTATTTATATGGTCTTATGCATATGATAGAAAGACAAGCAAATGTATTGCAGATGTGTTTTGAATTCAGGTGTGAATTCTGTAGAGTTTGTTGAGCATAGCTCCAAATAGATCTAGCTATTGTATTGAGAGAGTGGAGGCTTGTAATAAAATTTGAGCAAGTGATTATTGGTGGACGTAGCCCAAATTGGGTGAACCATGTTAAATCTTGTCTCTCTGTGTTGTGTTATTTATTCTGCGCTTTTATTTGAGATTTGTAATATTTTCAGCATATTAGTTTCTACTGTTGCGATTCTGTAAGGAATTATTCCGCATATTTTATCTCTTATTTCCTAACACCAACAAAGTGTCAGCGACACATGTAATTCAATGGGAAGTAATTTGTATATAAAGAATATTGTAAGTGCCCTTACCTTTGGAGACAAACATGGTGCCGATTGAGGAGTCCACATGGCTGTGCTGGGGGATAGGGGTTTAGGTTTCACGTAGAGACTGCCCCTGAAACTAGATCTCAATCCTTTGTAAATGTGCCTTTTAGATTTTTTGTTTTAGTTATTGTATTAGACCGTCATTGTTTTGTTTGTTGTGGTTTGGTTGTCATTAATGTATTATGTTTGGCATGCATGTTGCTTTTGAGGCTCGTTGATGAGATCTAGAACCTCATCTTGGTCATTCGGTTTTTATTGATGTCTCGAGCTCATTTTTTTGTCGTAGAGTGTTGGGCGAGGTAGAGAGATTGGCTTGGCCAATCGTATGTAAGGGTATTCATTGTGGGCATAGGAATGACACTATATGTCAACATGACTCGACCACTTGTAAAAGCACATGCAGAACTTGTCAAACAATGGGCTCACCCATCCAATGCGTGTCATGCCTTCTAGCTCAGGAGGAGTAGGAACGGAGGCTTAAACCCATGGAGTAGGGGGCTTTTCAATCTAGTGAGTGTGGGCTCAATGAATACCGGATATGGCTCGAACTAGCAACTCAGATGGCTTAGGTTGCCAATGCAAAGCAGGACTTGGTCTGGATACAATGCAAGAGCAACTCAGCCTTCAGCCTTCTCAGTTCACCCAAGAGCTCGGGTAGGGGCTCTCTCTTGAATGCAACAATGCAAACTTGGTTTCCTCCAAATTTAGAGGTATGCTAATTGTAGCAGAGAATAAATAGTCCTCTAAATTAGAGGGAAACCCCTAATGGGGAAATGTTTTTTCTTAATCTAAATTGTTTCTAACAAGCAAAAACTTTCCTGGTGCAGGAGTCACCAATGCAAAAAAAATTATGTTCCAAACACTTGGAATTGAACAGGAGGTTGTGGGGATATAGGGATGGGGCTGGGAAGTTGTAGGAGGGTGCACATGCTCTCCAAATGTTGCAGATGATTCTTTAAGCTCCTTTATCTCTTCTACACTCTTTCTTCACACCTTCTCTACTCATAGGCTCTCATATCCTACTCTGATACCAAATCTAGAAGAGGGACGAAAGCCTCGTAATTGTATTGATATGAAATCAAATCAAATTATAATAGAAGTGTTGCAATACATAAAGGTATTATAGAACCATATGTAGACAAATGGGATGTTGCACAGGTGCAACAATAAAAAAAGTTATAGTAGCTTCCAAAATACATTCGGGAAGCATAACAATATGAAATACAAATAAATATGATTATTACAACTATGTAACAACTAAACCTACATGAATATAATATGAAAAATATGGTTATAAAACCATATAACAATACAAAAATTAATTACCCCAGTGAATTACTACTTACCTAAGGTAAAAATTTAAATACAATGCATAAGTAACTAAGTAAACTAAGTTTACCCTAACAGCCAGTTGCGCCAAGTGCGAGTTTTTTACGTGATCTCATGCCAGGTGTGGAAGAAGTGTAGGGAGAAAGTTCTAGTGTTATTCTCCAACCTTTGACTACTTCTCGAAGTATAAACACATTGCAGATGGTGTGTGGAAATCCAATCCAGTTCGATCCAACATGAAAGTAGAAAAGAAGGTATAATACATGTATGCTGAGTGCTGAAGGATTGTGTCTATCTTGTAAAAGTCATTGTGAACTGTACCAAACTAAGAAAATTATATAACGATCCCATGGTCATATGCTCATAGGAAGGGTCAGGGGTGCCAAGGTACTATTGTCTGGTGTTGGGCGCTAGTGTATGTGTTGTACTAAAGACCCAAATCAGAGTCTGGGCCATTTTTGTGACTAAATGTCGTGTTATACCAGTACTGATTTGTGACTGTAAACTATCCTGTGGGGTGACCGATTCACCCAATGATGCTCCCCTCGTTTGGGGTGCATGCGACGTCATGAGGATTATGTGACTTAAAGGAGGACGACAACTAAATTGTGATTGATACCTTGCAAGGGGGATGTGTTTGGTAAAAACCAAGGCACACACAAGCAAAGTGGATAGGAAACAAGTATTAGTGCAAACAAGACAAACTCACATGTAGAAGGCAATATGTAAGCTAACAAGAAAGAAGAAAGTGTAAAAACACAATAGTGTAGACAAGATATACCATGAGTAGTGGGTTTCAAACATGGGATATTACTCACGATGTCACAAGAAAATCGAGGCTGCAGTAGCCAACAATCATATAGCAGTGCACACAAGATAAAGACATAGGGATAATGTTTGTAAATAATGGCATACAATGACAAAACAATGAGAAATTTTTTTTAACAAACATAACATATAATCATGGTGGAAAATAGGTTCTTGCAAGACAAATATTGCACATGAAGCACCTATTTTCATGTTAGAGGAGATATAAATGTATGTCAAAGAGTGTATAATCCGATATAGTAGTGTGCTAGTATGAAATAGGAAACTAGCATAAATTGTAACAAAAGCACCTGTGATGAGTACGAAATTTAATGCCCTCAGGAGCTAGCTATGGGACTAGTATGAGGTATTGTGCCAAACATCCATGATGTCCTGTATTGATCTATATAGGGTATATGATCACAACTTGAAATCAAGTGAACATGCCTGTGTGTATAGATAGATATAATGAAATACAATGTATATCTTACTAGCATGATAAGTAATAAATTGTACATGTGAGTATAAGTAAAGGCAAACAAGACTAAGTGTGCAACCAATATATGCAACATGTTGTGGAGTGTGAATGAAATGGAATTCAGTGTGAATATGATAGGTTTAGTGTGCCCTCTCAAGTGCATGTATGTATGCATGAGTGAAATGAGGTTCATTTATAGATGACACATCAGTAGTCAAGAATGAACAATAGAATAAGAGTGCTGTCATTGGTAAATGGTTCACACATATGTGTTGCATGTGAGAAGATATTCGAATGTTGGAGTGTGGAGTGTAATTGTAGAATGATTGTGATGTGTAGATGAGGTTGAATGTGGAATTTAGAATAATTTCATCAGTAAAGTATAGAATGATTGATAATGTAGCGTGGAGCATAGGGTCATAGAATGTTGTGAATGAATGTGTGCTAGAAAGTATTATTTCGTGAAGTAGCGCTGAGTGTGAAATGTATAGAGTAGTGTCACATGATGTGAGGTTCATGAATATAAAGAGCCCTAACCAGTTAAGTGTGAACCATAGCATGTATGAGTGTGTCACAGAAAAATGATGATAGAAATCATATGATTATTTGTAATGATTCAAATAAGAGTAGGTTGTATACATGAAGCATATAATTGTGTGCAAGAACGATTGCATAATATTCGTAGAAATATTGGATGCTATGAATGTGAAGCATAAGATATAGGATGATTGCAATTAAGTGTAGGGTTCAATTAAAATTTATGCAACCCTTACGTAGTCATAGTATGAACCATTGAGACTAGAGTGCAACGTTAGGTAGTGATGATGTGCACTAGAAAGGTTCCATTAGAATATTGTAGGCAAAAGCATACAGTAGTACCAGTGTGATGGTGACAGAGTCTGAAATGTGCTCTGAATGATGTAGATTAAAAGTGATACAGTGTGTTGTTTGATAATGTGACATCAAGAATGGAATTGGAGTAGTTTGTGGAGGAATGCGCCGAGTGTGAATATGTAGTAGTGTTTCAAGCTTGCTTAATAAGTGGTAGAATAGTGTATAAAGTGGTAATATGTGTAAAATATGTGTAATAGGAGGAGGTGTGAGATAGAAAATGTAGAAAGAGCACAATTTGTACTGATGTGGTAGAAGAAGATGTTAGTAAATGATAGAAATGATGCACTGTGTGAGGTTCATAGATGTATCAGTATGCTCTAGGAACTTGTTAAGATGTGAACCTTAGGAAAATGAGTGCATGTCATTAGGGTAATGATGATGCAGCGAAGGAGAGTATCAACCCTGACGCTCAAGATCCTTGAATTTTTAGAAGTGTGAAGTAGGACAGTATGCAATCATGTGATGATAGAAAAGATAGACACCTAGTGATGTAAAGAGAGGGTTTTGGAGGAATGAACATTGATGCCCCCCAAGCATATGATGCTATAGAGGAATCTAAGTCACATTGTACTAAAATATCATGCAGTTGTCGTATGATGCATGTGCTAAATGAAGAAACATCAGAGACTTGATAAGCGTGGCCTCACGGTCGGGGATAAAAAAGGGGCATTTTGGTGTAAATCCTGCGACATTCTCATAGCATATTATTCATTGGCTAGAGATGGAATTTGTCTGGAAAGACCATTTGCGTAAGGGGATTGAGAAATATGATAGGAGAACTAATGTAGGAGATCGAGTTATTAAAGTAGTTCTGCAAACAACTAGTTGGAAATTTCAGATATGTGTATGATTAGGTCTGTTGGCGAGAAAAAATTCTGCGGATGGCAACAAGACCAAATGGATTTCTTGAACACAATGCTCTTGGAATCTAAGTCCCTCTATTCAAAGACCGGTAGCAGCTCCTTCTTGTATAATGCATTGCGCAAACAAAAGTTGTAGTTAGTCTGTGGATGAAGCAAAACTAGTCGACTGGGGGAATCCAACAAATTGGACATCTCCACTGACCTCTCAAAGTGGCAATACACTCTTCAGATTACAAAATGCAATTACCAGGACCTTGTCTGAAAGTGGGAAAGGGAGTGAGAATTTATAGAGTTAGAGGTGAACTAATGTTGCTAGGTAGGAATATCTAGATTCCTGCACATGCACTTAGTACAGAAGTATCATCTTTTACATGCATTTAAGAGAAGATCAAGTCAACTTTGTAAGCATCATTGAGACCAAATGAAATTATTACATGAACACAAAAGTCATCAAGAAATATCTTAGTCAAAGAAATTGCTAGAAACTCCTTGTATTCATTTCTCAAAAAAGAATTTGTACATAGTGAGAGAAAGTGAGGGAAGAGAAGATTGAGAAGAAGGGGAAAGTAGAAGAACTAATGGAAGATCTGCCTTTGCTCCTTCTCTAGGTGATCCGATGCACTCTTGCCAGTTTAGTAAGACTCTACATCTGCCAAACCCTTTGCACCCTGGGAATGGTCCTTACAATTTATAGAGTGAGAGGTGACTTATCATCTACCCAAGTTCAATGGCTTTTTCTGCCAATGACCTTAACATGACTTCCAGTCTGTCATATGATATACCTGTGACTTTAAATATTTAAGTCCCTTTTATAATAGCAAGGTTGACTTAAAGTTACATTATATGGATCTCGAAGTCACCCTGTAAGTCATATTAAAATAGATGCAAACCCCAACGATGAAATCCCCCTAGATGATTATCCTGGAAAGTCCCATTATGCCAAAACTACCTTGGGGGTGAAGATTTACTATTAGTAACAGAGGGGGAGAAGAAGAAGAGGAGACTTACTCATTCCCGATGAGAGTCTGATTGATGCCTCACTAATGGACCATCTCTGATGTAACGAAGTTCATGAATCGCTCTTACACACACTACCTTTGCCAAAGACCACTTCATTGAGTGTGGCTTACTATTTTTAGTAAATGCCCAGATAGGAGGACTTACTATTTTTAGTAAGTGGCCATTTTCACTATTTTCTTCTCCAGATAATCATTCTGAACTTCTTGGATGATCTTCAGTGCACACTGCTCTTTGCCATAGCCGCTTTTGATGAAGACTTACCAAAAATAACAAGCATGTGTAGGAAAACTTACTATTTTTAGAAAGGTTGAATTCCAGTACTCGATTTGTGAACAAAAAAAAAATTTGGAAACTCTTCTCATCGTCATTACAATCACACCCTTTGAATTTCACATAGTTTTTCCCTAACAAGAATGCTTGGAAATAAATTTTAAAATTTTGACCTGGTAGTGGCTTTGGGCACGGAGCTGCCATGGCAGCCATTAATGGAGCTTGAAATTTTTAGGTCTAGTTATTGTCTCTGATTGTGAAAAAATCAACTCCATTGTGATAGGTTTTTCATTTGGATTTTGTGTGCAAGTTTTTTTAGCTCGTTTCCATTGCTACCAGATTGACGGAGAAATCCAACAAATGTGAACTAGGTGCAAGAAGAGATGTGCTTTTTGTTGGAGAAAATGATTCTAGGGCACCATTTGACATATTATTTGTTGCATCTTGATCACCTTTAAAAATGAGGAAATCTATAAAATATGGCAAAATCTTACGATCCGACTTGTATCTTGTGCAATATATGAAGATTTTTCAATTGGGTGACTTCATGGTTATCTAGCAAAAAACCCTCATTTTCTCCCCCGCTCTTCATGTCATTTCAACTCTTTTCATTAGTCCTTCCTCTGAAGAGCTGCATATTTCTATGTATTCATGGTGTGGAGGAGTTTATGTGGCCTTGGCAAAGCTGGTTTGGAGCAACAATGGTGGACTAGGTGTCTAGACAATCATGCACAGAAGCCATGACAAGGTGAGGAGACTGTGGAGGAGAAATGAGAGGAAGAAAATGGCTAAGTGCTAGATTTCAAACATTTAAAAACATGCACATGGAGGGGTTGGGATAAAAATTTTTAGGTCTGATGTCCCTCACCTTAAAGGGACATGAGGTACATCAATTTCCATGGCACGCCAGGTGATGACACGTAGCACTTGATCTGACAGTTGAGAATGAAGGCTTGACAAGCACCTGGGGGGCTGGAAATTCACTCTTGAAGAGGTCACATTGGTGATCGGGAGTATCCTTAGGGGCTAGGAAATTGTTTTCATGTCTAATGTCCCTCACCTCAAAGGGACATGAGGGAAATCAATTTTCAAGGAGCGTCAAGTGATGACGTGTGGCAACGATCCAACGGGGAAGGCTTTGAGTTCCCGCAAGCACCTGGGGGCTGAATTGGTGATCTTGGAGGTTACATGAGGGTACAGAGAGCTTATGGGGGCTAGGCACATTTTTCCAACCTTTATGTCCCTAACCTTGAGGGGCGTGAGGAACAAAAAATTCCTCCAAACTCTAGGAACTGACACGTGTCCTTCAAAAAATTGACTAACTCCTGAACTCGCTCCTAGAGGGCAACTTGAAATAGTGATAACTTGAGCTCCTGATAGACTTTGTTGATAAAATTTTATATGATATTGACTGGAAATTTCCTTTTGAATCAAATGGTGGTGGTATTAGGTCCTTATTCCTCCATTTTCTCTCTAAAAATCAGATTTTTGATCTGGTACTCCACCTGTGCATGAGAAAAACTACTTTCAAACCCATTTCTCCAAAGTGTTGTGAAAAAAATAATTCCAAAATCTTGTAGGGCTTGGAATCCATTTCTGAATATTTATTTTTTTCTCCTAACTCCATCCAAAGCTCCCAAAATCACCTTCGGAAGCTCAACAGTTGTTTTGGCCTATGCACTACCTAGGCTTGTGAACCCTGATTTTGATCAAATTGCTCCAAACTCTCCAAATATTCCCTGAATATTCCAAAATAACTTTCATGATGTTTCTAGGCATTCAATTAAACTTCATTTTGTATTTGGATCCTTTTTTCTGCTCCAAGGGGTTGCTCCATTCCTGTGAAGGCCAGTGATAGCTCTTCCCAACACTACCCAGAGATAGCAGTTTTCAAGAACTACTAAAATCACCTAGGGGGATTGACATAAATTTCCTAATTCACCTAGGGGTATGTGTTAACATCAACTAGGAGGTCATCGAAACTAACTGAGCATACCTGGGGTGCCTCGGAAGGGTAAAACATGACAAATTTGGCACATGGGTATAGTTGTCATGCTTGGAAATTGACAATTTCCTTGTTACACATTTGCATGACAACAACAAGCTAATTAATTGATGAGTTATGAGATGTGAAAGAATATATTTTTGCTTAACATTGGGCTCAAACATGAGAGTCGCAGGGAGCAACAAGATTTGAGGCTCGCTGATAGGAGCACATGTAGAAGACATCTAATGAGAATGAGATGTAGAAGAAGAATAAACATGATCCTGAGAAGCGTCCTTCAAATATTTGATTTCAGATTTGATCAATGTAATTTTGGATTCCATGGCCTGAAATTTATCTTGAAATATAGAATGTAAATCTTAAATTGATTTACAAATAGATTGATTGGCATTAGGACCAAGAGATTCATCAGAAAGATGCTCAAATATATCACTAACTTGAGTAAGTGGTGGATCTAGTGGGAGGTAGATATTATGTATGACACTGTGAAAAGTATCTTTGTAAGATGGGTGTAATTGAAGTAATTGAATCAAGTGTAATTGAAGTGTAAAATGAACTTCCCCTCCTATGAAGTGTATACAAAATAATGCAGTCTCGTGTCCCTTGTGTGGAGCTAGATGGATGTTTGAATGCTCTTTGAATGCAACCTTAGGTGATGATAGATCATACTTAGTGGTTGGTCCTTTATTATGATCACATGGCTTTATATTTATATGATTCCCTTGTTTGAATTTCATAATTAACCACTAAAATTCTAAACCATTATTGGTGTGTGGGATCCTACGTGTCCTTCACTCACATATGGAGGGTTATCTCACATGGGTTAGGTTTGCGGTTAGGTTTAGGGTTTTCTTGAGTGTCATGCACTAGGGTTACTCAGCACCCTATATGTATACCTTCATTTGACATTTATGAGCATGCCAAGACACTTCACTGTCTTTTCTTATATGTGCAAGCTTTGTTCTGTTATGCAAGCTCTTCCATTGATTGATCAATTCTTCCTTGTGATTACACTGGAGCTACTTTGATTCCATCAGTGTAACTTCATCGTGGTGCATCGTTTCCAATTCGATTATCGTAGACTCTTTCATGGTAGCAGAGCTAAGATCACGTAAACATGCACTCATTATTTTTAGTTGTGATTACTCCTGGTATCGTTCTTTTACTCCTCATGTAAGTATTTTCTATTGTTATATTGTGGATTTTATTGCTAACGTTATTAACAAGTTGTTTTTGGAAAGTGTGTCAGTTTGTTGTGTTCTTCGTGCATGTGCAGGTATCCCTGAAGCTTTCAGGGTTTACAGCTAAATTTAGCTAGCTGCAGCTAAATTTGGACATCGGTTAAAATAGAGGTTTATTTTATGGTTTTTTAAAAAATTTATTAAACTCAAAATTTCTTTATCTCTGGTTTTTTGGTCTCTCCTGTGTTTGCATGGTTTTGCAGTACAGGCCAAATTTTGGTGTTTGGTGTTTTTGTGCTCATCCTCGAGCTCTCTCCATTCACCACTGGGCTCTTCTACTCTCCACTGAGCTCGTTCAACTTGCCATGAGCTCTCAACTCCTTCGAACTTCCCTTTGCCGAGTTCCTCTACTCATTCTACCCTTAACCGAGTTCCCTCAGTATTTTTTGTTCAAGCAAGTTTTTTTGCTCTGATCGAGTCATATTTTACCTGCCTAGCCTAGCCCTCTTCTCTGCACCGAGCTACAACCTCACCACCAAGCTCCTACCTACGAGCTACGACTCCAAAACATGAGCTCTTCAAACTCTTTTATGTTGATTGGTGTTTAACCCTTCATGATCGGTTTTTAGCTCGTCTGAGTCATGTTTTGTGGCGAGTCTGTGTTGTGCCTTGCATTTTTTGACAGTTTGTTCTGGCTCTACCTCGAGCCATATCCATTCCTGCCTCAAACCCCTGGCTGAGATTGTAAACTGCCCACATTTTCTCTGTCGTGCCCTGTGTTCTGCTAAGCTCTTTATCAGCTTAGTTTTTTTGGCTCCACCCCGAGCTTTCTAAACTTCCTGCGACCTGTCCTAGTTCTGCTTGAGTCATCTTGATCGCTTGTTCTCCCCTGCATGGCCAAGTCGTGCCTTCTTCCCTTGGTAAGCCCACTCACCAATGGCTTGTTCTCCATGTGCTCCAATTGAGCCGGTCCCTCACATGCCTACCAACTCGCACCCTCGGGATCCCTCCAAACGCTCAACCAAGCCAACCTTCCAGCTAGTGAGTACATCCGCCATAGTCTGCAGCAAGGGGGTATCCATTGCAACGTGAGACACTTTTTCTCACAACCAAGATTTGATTTCATCCCTTTTCGTGTTTTTTACAAGTTGTGCTTGTATACGGTGTTATCTTGTTACGCACTACGAAACTTATTTGTGGTCTCCTCTCTTGTGCATTATTACGCTGATTGCAAAACGAGTTACTAACTATTTCAAGATGCATGCTCGGACCCGATTATATCCAATGCACTCAACTATAAAGTGCCAAAAGCAAGGGGGTTATTATATTGTCATGGGTGGTTATATTTCACGCAGACACTTTATCAGCTAAGTCTGACATCTCGCATTTATGCACCTTGCACTTTTGATTCCACATCATGGAGGGTGCTCTTTCCGAACTTGAGCATTGTAGGATCGCTTTACAGCCTCTACCACTTCTTACTGGGAGAGAGAACTATTCAACTTGGTGTGCTTCTATGGAACATTACTTCACCTACAGGGGTCTTTCACACTTCTTACTTGGGACAGTTCCTGCACCCACTGATCATTGTCATCTTATTGATTTTCTCAACAATGGTGACCATGTTTTTGGTCACATGATGATGCATGTCTCTTCATCTCATTGGATTCACGTGGCAGACTCAGATCCACCCCACCATGTCTAGAGCATTCTTCAGTCCCTCTATGGAGACCCTTCACATACTGTCTCCGATGTTGTTGCTTTTGATTATGTTGGCTCATTTATTTCCTCATGTGATGACAGTTCCACTGACACAGACTCGCTTGGTTCTACTTCTGACGATGAGGATTATGCTCCCAGTTCTGAATCGAGAGTACTCAGAGGACTCTTTTCCTCCTCTCACTATTTTAGAGAGTGTTGACACATCCCACATCTCATCAGATATTGAGCAGTCTCCTATACAGTATCATACAATCATCACACCAACCTCTCTTCCACCTTCAATGTTTGAGGCCCCTTTCACTCCTCCACCTTCATTGGATGACTCATACCTATCTGACATCGCTCTTCTATTTATTGAGCCCTCTCATTGGGACAAGTATCTACTTGACCTTAGTCATCTTTTCGCAGAGTACACTTGTGATGTACTCCAAGTTCCTCATCCATCTACATGTATTTCAGAGGAGTTCATCATCTCCATTATTGGGAGTGCCCCTTCTGGGACTCTTGCCACTTCCACTTTTTTGGAGACTTTCATTGATCCACCCTTATTTATGGATCCATTTTCTATTGTGGAGGATGTTTTGTTTCCTTCACATCAGTTGGACATCCATTCTACAAGTGTTCACCCTTCATACTCTAACAGTTCTGCACTCATGACATTACCTTCAATTCCTTCGCACTCGCTTGCTAGACCTATGTCACACTTTTATGGGCCAGACTCAGAGTTCTTTGTGTTGTTGGCTTTGGTTTCCTTCGTGGAGTGGGTAGACTTCCAGCACATCTTTTATGTCCTTCCTAAGTGCAGACACACATTTCGGTGTGGATGGCTCTTCTTCAGTCCAAAGGCAGAGGATCTCGTCATTGACATTTTTCTTGGAAACTTCTTAGAATTGCAGAGTTCAGATCCGTCCATGGCATCTTCTGCATCAATCTCATCTCCCTCTTCTTCTCTCTTCTTCATCTTTTCGAGAGATTTCCCTTTTATACATGGGTACCTTTTCAGGGTAGTCTATGGCCAGGACCCATCCTTGGCATCCTTCTTAGATTTGAGGGTGTTTTTTTCTCTTGTGGTGGATGTTTTTTCCACTGGGTTTTCCTTCATTACTTAGGACTTCTTTTTGTGCATGGGTACCTCATCAGGCTTTGTGTCGGGACTCATTTCTCTACTTATTCTTCTAGGAAGATGTTGTTTATATATGGGCACCTTATCAAGCCTTTATTTACCAGGCCTCATTGACACATCTTTCTTAGTTGTTTATGAGTTTTTTCTTGTTCTGTTCTGACTCATCATAGCCACTACCCCAGCTTCGATGAAGAGGGGGTGTTGGTGTGTGGGATCCTACGTGTCCTCCACTCACATATGGAGGGTAATCTCACATGGGTTAGGTTTAGGGTTTGCTTGAGTGTCACGCACTAGGATTACTCAGCACCCTATATGTATACCTTCATTTAACATTTATGAGCATGTCAAGACACTCCACTATCTTTTCTTATATGTGGAAGCTTTGTTCTGTTATTGTTATCAGCTAATCTTGACTGCACAAAATTTTAAAATAAAAATGGAAATTTTGTAACTTTTCAAAAGTGTTACTTTGTGTGGTTTATCACTCTCATCATGACCATCTCATTTTTGTGATCGTTCCAGTCTTCGTTTCATCCTTTTCGGGCAAGAACTCCTCCCGCTAGGCATTAAACTGCATTAAAATTAATTAATTAATATTTAATTAATTAATTACTCTTTGTTTGATAAAATTAATTTTTAATAACTTTGGAGCATTTAATTAAATAAATATTAATTAAAATTCGTTTGACAAGTTTTATTTTAATTGTCGGGGAAAAATAAGCTTCCGCTTCTCATTGTCGGGAATGCCAAATTGGCTTCTTGTGCCCGGATTTCCCCTTTCTTGGCAAAATTGTTTAAAATTCCCGCTTGTGGGATTTCTTTTCCCAATTGCCAAATTAATAAATTGGCAAACGGGAAAGAAATCTCCTGATTTCCCACATGGGGAAATTGAACAGATATTGCCAGCCCACTTTGCCATTCCCGTTGGCAATTGGTCATTGCTTTCCCCATTTCTACTGGCAATTAATTCCACTACACGAGAAGAGGGGAAGTCAGTTTAACCTTTATAAATTCCTTCGTCGAACTCATTGGAAAAAGTTGTATGAGGCTTTCTAAAATTTATTCTCACTTATTCTGTGAAACATAATATTTTTATCACATTCCTCAAACTGTGAACACTAGAAAAAGGAACAACAAGAGGACAGTCTAAAAATAGCAAAGGAAGAACAACTTTCCATACATTCCACAGAGATAACCACGTTGTCCAAGGGAGAAGATCAACATGTAGTTGACAAAATACAATGATCACATGCCATTTTGAGATGCTCCACATTTCAGCAAGAAGACAAGGAAAATAAAAAAAAAGAAAACAAGGAGGAATACAGTTTCCACGCAGGTTATATAGGAAAGCATTTTCCAACACATTTTCCAAGACCATTGTTCAACACAGCATATATGGAACATCAGTTAAAAGCTAAAAGGAAAGAAGTGTCACGTTGCAGGCCACATTGAACAGAGCTCCTCATTCCATGCACGGGGAGGATCCCACGTAGGAGTAGGAGGACAGTCAAATACAGTTCTCCATGCATTTACTGGCATAAGATCAAAAATAAAAAGAATCATGCACAGCCAAATGTGGAAAAGAGAAAAAACAGTCAAAATCAAGAAATACATGCAATGGAGGGAGGAATAGAAAAAAAGAACAGTCCAAAATGAAGTAAAAGGATAAAAACAAGTCCCAAAACACCACACAAGAGTAGTCCAAAGGAGGCTACGCACAATCCAAGAGAGAACACTTTTCAACGCTAGAGAAAGGAAATAAAAACCAGTCCACACAGCCAAGAATCCTTTCCATGTATGGATGAAGGAAGGAGAACACTTAGAGGAAATCTGCTTTATTTTAAGGAAAGAAGATAGTTTAACAAAAGCAAATCTCCACGCATAGTTGTTAATGAAGAGCCTACATTGGGGAAAAAGACCCACGTGCTGAAAGAAGCATTCCCATGCAGCCATGAAGGAATATAGATTCACACTTACATAATTCAAGCAAAAACCAGTCCAAGGAGTTCCACACATTCACAAAAGAAGAAATCTAAGGTTGTAGCTCCATCCATGCAGCAGGGAGAATTTTCTTTATTAAATAAAATAAAATCGAGAGATTTTAATTTAAAATATATATATCATTGTATCACCGGATTTGGAACTTGAGCTTAGTCTCATTATATTTGTATTTAAAAAAAATTATAACCGGCATTGGTTATTATTATTATTATTATTAAAATAATAATAATAATAATAAAATTAAAGTGAGTCATATTTTTCTTGCATTGACGGGGTTTCAGAAACTGAGACCCGACCCCATTTGCATTGTTTTACGTGCCTGAGTCATTTTTCTGAGAAATTCATAATGGCTAAAAAATCTAACAAATCTACAGGAAGCTAGTGGAGAAATCAAAAAAATTCATGCTTAAGTATGAATTCCAAGGAATCGTCCCTCCCAGTTCCATTAAGTCAACATAAGACAATATCACTGAGACAAATCTGGGTCACATCAACGTGCAAAAATTCTGTGAACGGGTGAAAATTGAGGGCCAAACCATATTCTCGGATAGGCTTTACCATAGTGGTCTACCTTAAGTAGCAACATTTCCTGTCTCGGTGCAGTGTCCAGAGTTGGTTATCACTTGTGCTAAGCACTATGATCCTGAGAGATGAGGAATTTTTAAAGATAATCGCGAGCCTTTCCTCTTAATCACACCAGAGCACATTGAGCAATTTATTGGCATACCTGACTTTCCTGAGAATGTGGATATCACTTACCAGTCAGCGTAAGAATTTTGGGATGAGGAACCCCTGAGATGGAGCAAGATGGTTAATAACAATTGGTTAGTGACCAAGAGGCCTCGAATTGACAGGCTTCCCAAAGAACTATACCACATTGAGTTCGTGGAAGAAATCGGGGACATGATTACTCTTCTAAGTCAAGTTTTTGGTTTACCCTCTGCTAGGATTTTCCACCAATGGATGTATCAGTTTATCTGTATCATCCTTGCCAAGAAAGAGTTTGTGGATTGGGCCACCATCATTAGTAACACCCTTCACAAACAATTGATAGAAGTTAAGATGATTGGATGCTTCTACATGACATCATATCTGACTTATGTAATAGCAAGAAGAAAGCTATTTTCGAGACTTGAAACGAGAGGAGTCATGGGGCCATCAAATAGTGTTTTTCATTATCACCCTCAACTCAGTTTCAAAAATAGCTCTCACCATTTTAGAAGAGACAACGATGCATTCACCTTTCACGTAATTCGGAACCTGAATCAGAATACAGAGGAAAGATTTTCTAAAGAAGCCATGAGTGTCATTTCTCAATGGGGAACATGGTTTATTCAATTTTCATCCTTTTCCTACATTCGCGTGAGTGGCTTTGCTAGTACTCTGTGGAAGCTTCCTAAGTACGTCAGTGACAATTGGGCATTAATGGAACTTACACGACAACTATTCCAAGTTCATTGTCTTCTCAGTGACAAGCACAGTTCAGGAATTCATTTCCCAATCCAAATCAGGGAATACGAATGCCCAAATCTTTTCAGTGCACAACTCATAGAAAAAGAGTTCGCTCTCATTATAATCCATCCATTTATGAAGAGAGCCTAATTTGATATCAATGGATATATGCAGAAGATTCTTGGAGCAAAGTCTCAACATAACCCTACCATGGAAGATTTCTGGGCTACCTATTCGGATGAACATGAAGCAAGAAGATGAGATTTTTCTTGCCTAACACTTGCTCAGATCAAGGCCTTCCGCATCAAGAACCCTCCCGATTCATTCATAACTGATGATGAAGATGTCATTGATCCCTCATATGATGCAATTGCTTTTACCTCATTGCCTCGAATCGACTGGACCAAAAGAGATGAATTTTCTCTTGATAGTAAGAATCAACTGATTCTTGAAAGAAACATATCTTGGTATGACAAAGAACTTGCAAAGTAAAAATCAACTCAATATCATGCTTCAGGATCACAAAAATTTTGAACACAAGGAGGCCTTCATTTCAACCAAAGCCTCCTCTCGATCAACCTCTATACCATCTAATCATACACAACATCCAAGAAAGGAGTGGTTGCCGAAATCCACTTCACCAAGTAACGTGTCACGAGGAGAAAAATGTAAATATCTTAACCCCGAAGAAGGAAGAGAGTGTGTATCAGGATTTTCTACCTCGAGTAGAGATTCTTTTACCCACATTGTTAATAGTGCTCAGAAGCTCATGGCAAACGATCCTCAGCCATACTTCGAACAAGCGTCCACTCAGGTGTAGGTAGTTCAAATATCAAACACTTCGGAGCATGTAGTTCATGAAGGGATTTCCCAAAATCTCCTGAATAATCAGGAGGTGGATATTGAGGTTGTTTCTCCTCGAATCGAGGTCATAGATAAGATTCAAGCAGGATCTCATGATGTTGAGAACAATGAGAATATTGATTTGAGCTCTAGGATTTTGTATGCAGAACTAGTGCATGATACTCCTTCCTGGGTTGATTCCAAGGTTAAGAAAAGGAAGAGGTTTGTCAAGGCAATTGACATTGATTTTGATGCCCTTTTCAAACTTTCAAATGACGTCATTCCAAAGAAGCCTAAGGTGATTTCTCAAATAATGGTGGATAATTACGGAAATAGTTTTGCAGATCTCGCCATCCCACAAGTTGATAAGGAGCGTGATGCCATGACACCTATTGATTATGAAGTTTCCAAACTTGGACTCGAGAGGTCTACATTAGAAAGTGACATGGCAATGGCTTGACATTCAATTGATATCATGCTAAAGAGACTTGAGAAATATAAGTCTCAGAACTCTCAACTCAAGGCCAAAAAGAATCAATTGGTGGAATATGTTCAACATTTGATAAATCCCATATCATCCACTTTCCCAGTACTTGTAGTGGCTGCCCCAAATGAAGAGACTCTTAATTTGTCAAAATAAATAAACACATTAGGCCATGTCACTAAAACTTGGCTTTCAAAGATTCTTGTTTTAGGCTAAGGGATGATCAAGACAGCGGTTAATCTTCATGAAGATGTCAGTGCATATCTTGATCCAATTCTTTCTTTCAAGTAGACTTTTGTTTCTAATATATTAAATTTGGATGAGATATTGCCCAGTTTGCAAGAGATGACAAGTATGAAATCCTCAATTTTAGCCATTGAAGGAATTCTCGAATTTGAACATCGAGGGACACATTTTCTTTGGTGTTTGCATCTCAAATCAAGGAAGATGCTTCTCAAGGATTCTATGATCCATTATAAGAGAATATGCAATGAAGCCTTCACTTCACTCCCCTTGATTCAAGAATTCATAGCTGAGATTCCTTGTAACCTCGTAAATGAGCATAATCAAAGGTGTTCATCGAAGTAGGTGGAAGAGAAATTTTCACAATTGTTTAAGGACATGTACACTCTCACCAACAATTTCTCATCAGTTTTAATGGAGTGGTGCATCAAATTAAAGAACTTATTTGAGAACGCTCAATCCAAAATTGTTAATTTAAATGATATGCTAAGTAGGATTCTTGAATTGCAAGTAATTCGTGAGGCTATTCTTTGACCAAATGAACCTCCAGAAGAAGAAAAAATGTTTAAAACTTTGGGAAGGTTTAAATCCTTTCAACTGGCAAAAGCAGCGGATCTTAATTTCATTGGTGGTTCAGGGGATAATTTTCTTGGTATCCAACGAAGTGGGAGAGTCCATTTCTCATACGCTTGAGATAGGCGGATCCCATTTAAATGGATAAGGCACTAGTTATTATTGTATATTTTAAAAAGTGGATTTTTTAGGAAAAGGTGTTGTTATTTGCTTTCGGGAAACTATGGATAATTTAAGTAATTTCTATTTTTGGTTGTCTTTAGTAAAATTGGTTGAAAAAGTCGAAGGTCACTTAAGTGCCTTATTTAATGATCATGTTAAACCCTAACTACTTTGTAACCAACTTTTGGGTTATAAAAGGAGGTGAGAGGCTCATTTGTAAGGGTGACTTTGAGAGAGGAGAAGAAAATACTTTTGTATGAAAGCTTTAATTCAAGAAAGAAACTTTGTGTTCTTTTGAGAAGACATTTTGGAGTTAATGAAATATGAACTTTGTGTCCCATTCATTATATCTTATAGCATTTGATGTTCTTATGTTCATTAGATGTTAGTGTTTGAATCTTGCATGTGAATATTGTCTTTAATCTTATTGTCAACATTATTAATCTGTCGTTCTAGTTTACAGTGATCAAGCTCTGATTATCTACTTGCTTACGTGTGTTCCCTTTTACATATTCTTGTTTAGCTAACTCAAACTTCATTTTATTCGTGTTAGTTATTCATTTTTCCTCTTCATGCAATATTAGGCTCTATTTTTACCTGACTCTTGCATGTTCTTTCAATTCATTCCATTCCACTCCTTTCCTTCATTCCATTCCATCTCCCTCATTCACTTTTGTTTCCATTGATGTTCCAAAACACCCCCCACATACAATTTTGAATGTATAGATGTAAATATAGTTTTGGTTTTCAATAAAGGCAGCCTAACCTTCATTGAGGAGGGACTTCGTTCCCACACTGTTGCATGTCATTTGCATGCGTGCAAATCCATATGCTAATAGTTATGCAAGCTCTTCCATTGATTAATCAATTCTTCCTTGCGATTACGTTGGAGCTACTTTGATTCCATCAGAGTGCAACTTCATCATGGTGCATCATTTCTGATTCGATTCTTGTAGACTCTTTCAACCATAAGAAATAAACATGCCTAACTACTAGAAAGGACACAAAATATGCAAGCAATATACAAAGAGGTTGGGGGAACCCAGGAGGGACAGGGACACCTAGTGGTAGTGTCCAAACTAAAAAAAATGAAGTGTCGAAGGTTAGACTAGGACATAGGGTGTACAGGACCAAGAAGGAAACCAAAAAGCAAGAAAAGAGGCCAAAGATAATGGTCAATTAGTGCTTTTCTCGCTTAGGGATCATGTGAATAGTGGTATATGATATGGACCTAGAAACATACCCAAAGTGCGTGATTTAGTGTCTACATTATTATATATTCTAGTCAATATTAGTGTCATGTTATTTGTGAGAGAACTTTTTGTATCACTCAGCGGCTTGACAGTTAGAACGTCTCCTTTTAGTGAGCATTTTATGACCCAACTTCTATCATTATTTGGTGTTTGAGCATGATGGATTCAAACCACTTATACAAATATATTATTGTTTCCACTCCACCCATTTATCTTTAGGGGGTTGTGTAGTTATATTTCTTATTCAGGCGTTGTGTCCCTTGCCTACCCTTAGGACATCACATCATCTACTTCAAGAAATTGATGACATTTTTGGTGTACTCTTTTGTAATTGCATCACCTCACTCGATAAATTGGCAGTCTCCTTGGACATACTCTTGTGAATATAATGTTAGTTTGTCTTCTTTAGTGATCATGTAGTGGATTTAGACCACTTGTGCAAATTTGAGTTTTTCACCTTTTTTCACTTGAACTTATTATATATTATTTAGTGATGGCTTTCATCCCATCCAATGTAGTCATCACAGTACTTACTCTAGATTTTTGAAATATCTTTGTTTTATATCTCATTTTTTCTAGGTTATACTTATGCATCAAGCCTAGTTACTAGGACCCATTTGAGATTATTCTTAGCCTTCTCATTTTTTTATATACCTCCCTCAGTTGCCCTTCGGTACGGGGTATTAATGTAGTATTATAGTTGCACTAATATTACATTGACTTATGTTAGCTTAACTATAGTAGGTTTTCTTTGTGCACACATTGTACGCTTATAATAGGATATGTGGCATCATTAATCACTTTCCACCACTTCCCACATGTGTCCATTATATTTTTATCACTTTAGACATATGTTAATTACCTATTCAAAAGTAGAGTTGGTTCACAACTCTAGCTTTGCTTAGTCAAAAGAAAAGTTGGAACTAAACTCTTGCTTTTGATATATATTGACCACTTGTATTTGTATATTATGACTAATTATGAGAATAATATAGTATTTCTATTCTCTATTCCTATGTATTTGTTGTAACATAACATCAATTTTTCCATGGCTGGTGTGAGTCTACATTGAGGAGTTTCATGGGTTTTAACAATTCTTACATCTTCCATAATATTATGATGATCCATTAATACTAGCTCTTTATGATTTTATAATAATAAGGGTTATTATTAGGGTTGGAGATTAGTTGTTTGCAAAGAAAATTTGATTTAATATACTAATAGTGGAAGTCAATCAAGTCAATAACTTGGATGATACTATTTTCTATTAATAGATGTGGATAAGTGTGCAATAATGGTTGAATTATCCACATATTAAATCACAATTAATATTACAAGTACATTTCAATCATATATAGTTAACTAAATACACTAACACCCCCTTAAGATGTACTTTGATGAATGGAAGGATGGAGGAACATTGAAATATGCCCCCTTCAAGACACCTTCCTTCACTCCTGGAATTTTTTTGAGATGAACACATTGGGCTCAAGTAAGGGCTTTATGAGAATATCCACAACATGATTTTTTATTTCGGAAAACATATGGTCAAAAACCTTTTTCTAGATCAATTATCGAATATAATATATGTGAATCAATGTGTTTTGTGAGTTAGTGCTCCATTGGGTTGTGAGAGATATGTATGTCACTCTATTTTTCACACCATATATTTTTGGGTTGGGACTATGGAAACTCGAATTCAAATCATACATTACATCCATATTGATTCATATCTTATAGAAAAAGCTCCACTATATTCTTCCTCTGTAGTAGAAAAGGAAATGGTGGTATGATTTTTACAACACAAGTCATGTGACCTTCCCTAAGATGATATATATATATAATAAGTTGAAATAAAGAGTGCACACAACTGATTCTAATGGTATAATGATTAAATAAAACTCATTTTCAAGAATACAATAGGATACCTAGATGATTATGATAGGAATATGCGACTTAAGAGAAGATATTAATCTCAAAGTAGAGAAATGAACCCTATTATTCACATCAAGATGTTTTCAAAATATAAATTTACGCACAGAAAGATCGCTGCAAAAACCCATAAAATCAAAATATATATATATATATATATATATATCTTATGGTTGACTTGTGATCATTTGGATCTCCTACCCAATCATTATCTGAATAACCTACAACTCTTGGTTCATAAGGAACATTATTCTTTGTTACTTTCCCCTTAAAGTGCAACTAGAAACTAAGGCTATACCACCTGACTTGTACTCAATCCCATAATTACTAGTACCATAAAGATAACGAAGTATGCATTTTTAACAATTTCCAATACATTTCATAGGGATCCTGACAATAACATAATATAATATTCATAACAAAGGTAATATCAGAATGTGTATGCATCAAGTAGAGTAAACTTCCAACCAACTACCTGTATAATTTCCCATCAGCTAAAGGAGTAGAAAATTTGGTGGAAAGTGTAACCCCTAATTGAAATGGAGTCGATGTAGACTTACAATATTCCATGTTGAAGCGAAAAATCATGTCTTGAGCATATTTGGGCTAATGGATGAAAATACCATTGCCTATCTATGAAATCTAAAGACCTAGGAAGAAATGTAGAAAACCCAAATCCGCCATCTCAAATACTTCTTCAAATGTGCTTTCAAATTGTCAATATGATGTGTGGAAGATCTTTTGAAGATTAAGTCATTGACATAGAGGAATATAATGAGGATAATTTCATCTACTTTCTTAGTGTATATTGTAGGGTCAAATGAATACCATGTAAAACTAGAATTAATAAAAAAACGTGTCAATATTTTCATACCAAAATCGAGCAGTCTGTTTCAAACTATACAAGGATTGTTTCAATTTTCTCAAATAAATGGAGTTAACAATAACGATGGACATTAGAGGTTAGTAAATGTAGATTTATTCATGTAAATAACAATGCAAGAAGACAATTATAACATCCTTCTTGTGGACTTCAAATCCCTACGTCACAACCAAGGATATTACTATCCAAACAAAGTTCATTTTGGTGACTGTAGAAAAGGTTTCATGGTTATCAACACCTTTAACCTATGAAAAACCTTTTGCTACAAGTTATGATTTGTACCTATTAATGTACCCATCTTTTGTATATTTATTTCAGTACACCCGTTGACACCTCACTGTTTTTATTTCTTTTGGAAGTGGATCCAAATCCTAACTATTTCTCTTTTTTAAAGAAAGAAGTTTTTATGTCGTAGCTACCTATCATCCATGATGCTTAGAAGCTTGATGATAACCCTTTGGATCTCATGTTACTACCAAGGGTGCCAAGTTTGTAACACCATATTGATGTTGGTATTTGTTAGCATATGGATTTGCATGCATGCAAATGACATGCAATAGTGTGGGAATGAAGTCCCTCCTCAATGAAGGTAAGGCTACCTTTATTGAAAACTAAAATTGTATTTACACATGTACATTCAAAATTGTATGTGGGGGGTGTTTTGGTACATCGATGGAAAGAAAAGTGGATGAGGGAGATGGAATGGAATGAAGGAAAGGAATGGAATAGAATGAATGGAAGGAACATGCAAGAATTAGGTAAAAGCAAAGCCTAATATTGCATGGAGAAGAACAAACAATAACTAACACAAATAAAACAGAGTTTGCATCAGCTAAACGAGAATGAGTAAAAGGGAACACACATGAGCAAGTAAATAGTAGAGCTTGATCACTGTGAACAAGAACAACAACTTAATAACGTTGACAATAAGATCAAAGATAATATTTGCATGCAAGATTTAAACATCTAACATCTAATGAACATAAGAACATCAAATGTTACAAGAGACAATGAATGAGACACAAAGTTCATATTTCATTAACTCCAAAATGTCTTCACAAAAGAAAACAATTTTTCTTCCTGAAACAAAGCTTGCACACAAAAGTATTTCATTCTCCTCTCTCAAATTCGCCCTTTACAAATGAGCCCCTAGCATCCTTTTATAACCCAAAATTTGGTTACAAAGTAGTTAGGATTTTAAATGCACATTAAATAGGTAACTTAAGTGATTTTGACTTTTTCAACCAACTTTATTAAAAACAACTAAAAATATAAATCTCATAATTTTTCTCAAAAATGAATTCAACAATAACATCATTTAAAATACCACTTTTAAAACATTCGTCAAAAACCAATGCCTTATCCATTGGGGGTGGGGTCCTCCTATCTCAATCGTATGAGAAAGGGACTCTCCCACCCATGAGAAAATATAGGAAATCATCCTACCATGTTGTTGGAAAAACAAGGATCCCGATTCTTTTCCAATTCAAAAGATTTGAGCTTTTGCAATGTCTGGTGCATCTTCTTTTCTTCCAAAAAACAACTCGAGAGAAGACTAGCCTCACAAAGTACCTTCATTTCAAGAATCTTACCTGGTATGGTATGCAGTTCTACAACTTTAGATTGGATCTCTTCGCAAAGATGTTTGATTCTGAAACATTGATCCATAGAAGAAGTAGAAAAAACATCAACATGAGTATACATTTCATGTATCAATTTTATAAACTGCTCCACCAGATATTGTATTGAATTCCTTTGGTTGTGTTCATTGACGAAGGTGCAAGGAATCTCTTTGATGAAGACTTGACTGGAAGAGAGTGCGGTATAGGCTTCATTGTACAAACTATCAAACTGAATTACCAAGTCTTCTAGAATCATTTTACTGGCCTTAGCATGATTTAACCATAGAATTCGTGTCATGCGATGATCAAACTCAACTATCCCCTCCAAGGATAAGAATGTAGATTCCATGTGAGAAATATCCTAAAGACTTGGAAAAATATGATCCAGTGTTATTAATTATGTGATGAGGCATTCCTTAAATGGAAACACTGGATCAAGGTAGGCATAAATATTCTCAGATATTTGTATCACCTCAGCAATTGTTTTCAACCCACCACTTTCTATCTCAGAAAACCATGACCTTAGAGTGTGCCCTAGAGTGATCACATCCTTTGATTGATTGATAATTTCTTGATCTAGGATAGCCACCATCTTTAGAATAAGAAAATTGACTTAATTGGGTTGATCAAATGTTGAACATATGAAATCAACTGATTCTTTTCTTCCTTGAGTTGGGAAATTTGTTATTTATATCTCTCCAACCTTTTAAGCACACTATTCATTAAATCCTTTGCCATAGCAACATCACTTTCAAAAGTGGTCTTTCCAAGGGCTATCTTGGATACTTCATAGTTAGTGATTGTCATGTCCTCACAATCCTTCTGAGTAGTAGGAACTGCAATTTCTACAAACTTATCTCCGCTATCATCAATCACTACTCTAGAGAAGACCTTAGGCTTTTTGGGCACAAATTTATTGGAGAGGGCAGAAAGAGACTCCAAATCAATGTTGGCCACTTTGACCAATCTCTTTCTCTTTTTTATTTCAGAGTCAACCCAGGTCAGTGTTTCATTCATTAATTCGACACAAAAAAGTCGAGAACTGGAAGAAAAAAGTTATTTTCCTTTCTCATGACTAAAACCAGTAGGCAGTTGTTTTATGGCCTCAATCCTTGGTGAAGTAGCATCTGCAACACATTCTTGATTATCCTCATGTTCTTGTGGAATACCCTTATCACCTGGATGTTCAGAAGAATTAGATATTTGTACCACTGGGATTTGCTTGGACTCCAGTGTATGACATTGATGATTTGGAACTTTGGTAGGCCTATTGGAACTCTCAGTGATGTGCATAGATGAGTTTGGGGTAGAAATACCCAAAACACGTTCCTTTCCTTCCCGAAGATGCACAATTTTTACCGATCCTTGAGACACCGCTTCTTTATTAGAGACATGTTTGGGTAACAACCAAATTTACCTCTAAGATGCATGTGATGATGTCGGTGGGGACTGATGTGAAGAGGTTTGCACCACCTTTTTCTATGTAAATACGTCTCTTGTTGGCAGTTTCTGTATTTCTAACATATGTGCCTAAAATGGGAGAGGATTGGCTATCTGATTCTCATACCACATCACAGTCCTTTTTAACACAGGTTGATTCGTGACATCTAGAGAAGTTTCATCTCCTCTACTCCAATCAATACCAGGGAGTGGAGTGAAAACTATCTGATCAT
This sequence comes from Taxus chinensis, assembly GCA_019776745.2. Lineage (NCBI taxonomy): Eukaryota > Viridiplantae > Streptophyta > Pinopsida > Cupressales > Taxaceae > Taxus > Taxus chinensis. Next base: position 152,795,697 of record CM034150.1, on the reverse strand, counting down.
AGACATGATCCATAAGATCAATCCCATTATCAGCAAGGGCCAATGGAGGATCCCTTAATACATAATTTTCTATCTGAGATAGTGTGAGACAAGAAAATTGTCATCATTTTACCTCCCTGTTGGCTAGATTTTCTGCATAGCACAAAACCTAGGCAGTCATGAGATAAATCTCCCTCATTTACCAGTGAGGCTCCCATGTCAGATTTGTCAATTATAATATGCTAATATCTAAATGGGGTTTTACTTTAACTGTTCAGCTCATGAACCATAGATGTATAATTCTGCATCAAGTAAGCAGTTGTTTAAAAAAAGGAAATATTTATAGAGGAAGGGAAAGGGAATTATATAAACACAGAGAAGAAATGGGGAAGACGTGCATCCTAATCAATAGATAGCAAAGTTGATTGCATGCCACGTCAGGGTCTTCTGAGTAGACCTAGATATAAACTCGGGGTTGAATTATAAGCATTGGTGATGCTATAGGTTAGATGGATGAAATTGCCTAACGACATAGTTTTGATTGTTTGATGTTTGTTCCTAGAAACACAATACATCCGTGACACATTCTCCGGAAATTTGCTCCTTATATTCATTCGGATGTCAAAAATGGCCACTGCAAAGGAGGTATTTGTATTTTACATGTTTAAAATATGGAACACATCTAGGGATTGCTGCCAACCACATTTTCCTAGATCCAATTCAACCCAGAGGTCACTAGGTAACTTGTATTTAGGTTTGCGGAACTCATTGAGCATAATGAGACATCCCATGGGGGGGTCACATTTAAATGTGACTTATGTTTCATTTATTCCACGAAACCTGGAAATTTTTACCGAAGTTTGTATGTCCTTATTAAGTGATCACCTGTTTTCCAACCCTCTGACATTTAAATCCCATTGTGGTACTTAATGTGAGATTTTCTATTGTTAAAATAAATTACCATCTGGGGGTCATAAGTATAGTACAACAATTGGAGTTACTTGCCTGGATGTTCTAAATGTTTAAGATATTTGTAACAATGTGTAATTGATATGTTTTCCAAAAATGGAGACACTTCGATCTTCTTTGGAATTTGAAATTGAGAGACTTTTTTGGATCTTTGGTAGGACTTAATCTTGTCCCAGTGACTCTCGGTGATGTGATACCGACCTTACCTTCAGTGGGGTATAAATCTAGCCCATTATGCATTTTTGTAAGTCTAGCTGAATGTTTTACTTTTCACTTCCCAAAGAACACTTAATTTACAGATCCTTTGGACACCACTGGGCTTGATTTAGAGAAGTATTTCATAGAATTCACCTACTTAACTTTTGTCTTGGAGATTGAATTTGACTTGTGAAATGCAGTGTGAGGTTGTGTCGGTGTGGCACTGGTGTGAAAAGTTTGCACCTCATCTTCCTGTGATTCCCCCTTCTTATATTGGAACTCATTTTATTGTATTGGGGTTACATGACATGTTCTTCACTTTTGCATAACTTTTGGGGTAAATTGGTTATCTAAGCTCTCTGCATACCAAAGTTTCATAGATCCTTTTTAACCTGTAGGTTGATATTCATTGTTTTACATCTAGAAAGCTTTCGTTGCAGATTGGAATCCTCAACTCCAATCATGGATAACAATTGGCTCTTGAAATGCTCTTCTAGGTATTTGTGAAAATGTCTGATCATGTTGTATTCTTTCCCCCCCCATAATTAATCCTTGCTCTTGTCATGGATCTTGTGGAATTAAATACAACAAGGTATTTAAGGGATTTTGATCCCTCAATCCTATAAATTTCTATTTGAGCCATGTGATGAGACTAGCTAAAATGTCAATGTAATCAATGATGTAAATTACCTCCTTGTCATCCAGGAGATTCTTCCCAATAGTGTGTTTCTATGTTATTACACTTATTCCTTTATAATGTGGAATCCTAGGGATAATTGTCATAATGGGAAAAGTTAATAATTGAATTTAAGCCCTCCTTATGACTTTGATTGTTAACACCTTAAAAAAAAAAATTACATAATTTTTCTAACTAAGCCTAGGTTGTTCTTGGTTCTCAAGTGGAAGTTTGAATAGTGGGCGCTACAATTCCCTAATATGAATTTGGAAATGAATGCCTCCCTTACATTTATCCATTAATAGGCAATGGATTTTGAAAAATCTGACATGAAAGTTCCATTAATGTTATTTTATCACTAACATTATAACATATTTAGGCATTCTGTAAGGACCTCCCATAAATCCATCAACTTGTATATAGGAGTAAGAGGGAAACTGGATAAACCAAGTACCCCTTTGTTTTATCATAGTCTTGACATCTTCTGAAAATATTTCCTCTTGATTTCTCCTTAAGTGACCAGAATTATATAGAATAGGAAAGCATTGTTTACCCTACGGAAATGGTGAGAACCTTTCTTGAACTAAATCTATGGGTAAAATTGAAAAACACTCTTCTTGTCATGACCCATTGTACCTCTGGTTGTTAGCCCTGAAAATATCCTCCTTCTTGTTACAGCATAAATCAAATATGAGGTCATATAAAAATGACATGTCATCCTTACCTCAACCAATTGCTTATGGAGAGTATTTCTAACGATACTCACCCAATTAATGAACATATTTGCATCAAGAATGATACAAAAGAACTTGTACATCCAAGGATGAAAAATTTCTGGCAGAAGGAAGACCAAAAACACTTGCTGAGGAGAGTAATAATATCTCTTATTTATTCATGAAACTTTATCTGAAACAAATCTTTTCGGAATTCTTGAAGTGTGAGTTTTCTGGTTTTACCACACCACATTTTTACTAACCATCTTCGACCATCTCAAAGGATTCTCATCCCAAAATTGTTGTGTCGATTCTTGCGTGATGTCATCATTTTCTTCGTGAATTGGTACTCTTAACAAATCTTCCATATGATCTGGAGAAATGAACAGGAAAGGTTCATTTCTGTCATTAAAAATTTGTCGACGCTTTGGATCATAATTTTTAGCACAAGATAGGAAAAATTTGGGGCATTTTATGGAAACTGGAAACGTTGTTTGCTTGATGTAAGCCGCAACAATAAAGCCTTTTTGAGAAGATAGTCCTCCCTTCCCATCTTACCCTATCACAGAATTAAACCGTATCCATGTGACCCATATTGATATCTAAAATATTATCATACGTTGAATTTAAAGATGATGTTGGAACTAATCCTTGATATGCATATTTTAGTTCCAACTTATTAGAACATTCACCCATCATGATTTTTTTTAAAACAGGAAGTGAAAAGAATACATACAATGGAAAGGTGTCAGGTCTAAGTTTTCGGACCACCATTGCCGCAATAATAATATGAATCTTATTATTATTATTATAAATAAAAATAAATTCAGCAGTGATGAATTTAAAATGATCTTATAAACAAAATATTGAGACTAACCTCAAATCACCATCCGAGTTAAAAATGCTACAATTTTCAGACCATTTTTATTATTTCCAGTAATGCGTGGACTACATGAGCCTGGCATTTTTCTTCTTTGGAAGCGAGTGATATTTTTCCATTTCCCTGGCGCATTGATCTTATTTCTCCTTCCTATGCATGCATGGCATTCTTGTTGTCCTCTCTTGCTTCTTTAAAAACAACAACAACAATAATAAAATAAGATAAATTCCTATGCATGCGTGGGTTTGGAGACTTAGATTTTTTTTTCTTTAGCTTGTGTGGGTAGATTCCTCCTGGCTGTGTGGATAAAAAAAAGACTTGTTTCTCCTTTCAAGCATGACGTGGATATTCTAAATAGATGTGTGGCATGGTTGTTTTGTCCTTTTTGCAAGCTACGTGGATTTGTTTGAAAATGGTTATTGGTTATTTGTTTTTCACCAAATGCATGTTGATTCTCCTCTCCTCAGGCTATACGTGGACCTCCAAACAAACTTCTTTCTTCCTTCCAAAGCATGGCTTGGACTTCTAAGAATTTTGTTTTGGCTTTTCTACAGGCTGCGTGGAATTTGAAACAGACTTCATTCTTCCTTCCAAGCATAGTGTAGAAACTATCCTTGACTGTTGTATGGAAACTTTGCATTCAACATGTGTGGGAAAGTTTGCAATGAAACAATTCAGAAAAAAAAAAATCATCACTCGGGCCTCTGTTTTGGCATTTTATTTTTATCTTGGATTGGTTGCGCATGGAAACTATCCTTGGGCTTGCATGGAAAGATTGTCCTCTACCTACAGGCTACGTAGAGGATCTTGATTGGCTTCTAGTTGTTGTGCAAATCAACAACAAACAAAAACAAACTACCAGCTATGTGGAATTTCACCTTCTTTGTTGCATATGGGATTTGTTTGGGATTTTAGATCAATCCTTCCATGTGCATGAAATTACCTTCACCTTTGCCAGCATGGATCTCATAAACTTCTTGCTATTGCTTCCCTCCAAGCGTATGATCTCCTAAACTCGTGATCTCACAATGGAGACAGCTACCTAGAACTCTCAAGGTTGCTTGGCTCTAGCTAATGCCATTGTCAGGTTTCCGTGTGAAAGCCGGGTAGTGCCTTTAGAATAAGCTTTTCCTTCTTCTGGCTCTAGATATTTGTAATATTTCCTTGTTTCTCCTTCTTCCCAAATTCCTCCGCTTCTGCAACCTCTTGAAACCATCTCCTCATCAATTCCCAGATGATAGAAGCAAAATTAAAATTGTCTACGGTAATTGGAAGCAGAAGAAAAATTGCCTCTGGCACTTGCTCACAACAGTTACAGTAATTAATTAAAAAAAAAGTTCTTCCAAGTTTTTCGAACAACTTCTATGAGTATTAAATTAATATTTATTAATTAAAAACCCTAAAATTTAATAAATATTAATTTTATTAAATAATAGGATAAATATTAATTAAATAATTAAAAGACGGTTTTTGTCGTATCGAAAGAAGGGCTCATTCAAAATTGATGAAACGAAAGCCAAAATGACTGTGAGAATAAGACGATTGCGACGAAGGATAAAAATTATATGAAAGAAAACTTTGAATTTTTATACATTTAAAAAAAAATTACTCTTATTGATTTTGCGAAATCGAAATCAAAATCAGTTGACAACAAGATCTCATCCTACTTTGATCTCTAGGATCTCCTACCAAGGCACCAACCTCATAGCATACTGTGTGGATCTATTTTGGTTGAGGTTGTGTGGGTTGAGCAAGTGCATTCAAAATTAGAAATTATAACATATAGGCTTTGGCCCCCTCATAATGATATAGATGGAGGGGATCGATTCCCATATATAGATAGGGTCACCCCCACCTTCTATATAAAGGGGATATGTAGGCGTATTAATAAATTGGGAAGATAGAGAGTTCAAGGTATATAAAGGGGAGCATAAATGCCATGCCCCTTATCTATATTTGCCCCCCCCCGTATATGTGGGCCTACCAAGAGGGGGTGTTATATGTCAGCCATTTACATCACAACAATCCATTGTTGTAGACTATGGCAATAATCCCCAACAAAAACATACAACATCAACCTACAAATTTCAACATGTGGACAACACATGTTTGTCTGTATGTCAATGCATTATCCTACCTTAGTCGTTGATGCATTATGTTTTTTAATGTAGGGGATCCTTCATCTAGTTGAATACATTTTCCTCTAAATACATGCATTGTTATATCAAATTAGGTATGTCTCTTTAGTGCATCTTAAAATGGCTTCTACGATTCTAAAAATCTTAATTTACATACATAAGCAATATTAAAGTGGAAGTTTTTATTGTACAAGGTTTGGGTGTTTGTTAATAATTTTATTGAGTTTATAACTTTTTTATATCATCCTTATGTTTTCATTTTTTATTATGGTTTTTCCTACAAAAAAAACTCAAAATATGCTCAAATTCTTAGTAAAATTAAATTTATATAGTTACATGTTTTCTTTTGAGCAACTATTGAGGCTTATTAAGTATGTTTTTAAATATACAACTTATTTTACATGTCACATTAGGTATATGCAGTCATAAGTAATCACTCAATTTGTATCAATTTTGTTTATTTTCTCTTTTGTTTTCCTTTATTTAAGAGTGGACAAACCAAGGAATACATAATTTGACCCCAAAAAGTAACTCATCGTTTGATAGACCTAATTCTACATTTTTTAGAACATTGGGGTTGCATTAGAATTTTTATGGGTGGGAGGGTGAATGATTCATAAACATGTAGTTTTTTTCTACTCTGTAATTATTAATTACGAATCTTTTCAAATCCATCAACTTTTATGATTTAACTGAATCTAAAGTTGATCAGAATCTGATTTAACACTGAATTAGGATTGATCCAGAATTGATTTTAAGATTCAAAAAAATCAATCGTTCGATCAAATAATCCAAATTTCGCTTTTATTGATTTTTCCATGATGTCGTAAACTCATAAATGAATGCTTACTTGAGTTTAACTCGACTGATAAAAATGTGGAAATAAATCATAATTCAAATGTAAGCTAAATCATATCATAGAGGCAACACCAGAGTTGTTTACGGAGTTTGGCAATTGCCTATGTCTCTGGGTTCATACAAATCAATCTATTAATATTTGTCCAAACTGTAAGTATAATCAACTTACAATTTAAAAAAATAGATCCATAACTTGCATTGTTGTTTCTTCATACCTTTCAAAAGACCTCGACAAAGCTCAGTGTTTGTCTTCCACCCTCCCGAAGCACTTGCAGAGGTTCTTCCCTTCAAATTTTTGTCTTCCAATGACTTCTGCTACATAAAACAACATCACAAAAACTCCAAAACAGTAAAAGAATACATCCATCAGGAGCGTCTCAAAATTTTGGACAACTTTCCAGTTTACTTTGAAGACTCAAAAAGTTATTATGTACTTAATATTCTCAATTCTTCAAAATTGCCTTATTATGACTATATACATAGTCACCAGACTTAGCTTATTTAAATACAAATGAGCCTTTACATAGGCTTGGAAAACCCTAATGGCATGGTGGTTGGGGTTATTTTTGGTACCTAGGTGATTGGGGGTTTGAATCACCCCAACCACCATGGAAGTTCCTTTTACCATCTTGGAGATTACACCCTTACTTGCTCAGTCTGCCTTTTTACTCTTCGACATTTGTCATCCTGGACACCAGCCCAACCAAGACGCCACCGTCAGGTGCCCTTGTCCCCTATGGGTACCTGTCCTCTTTGTACTTTACTCACACTTTTTGGGTCCTTTCTATCCGTTTGAGCATCTTATCTTTTTGGTAGTCGGCCTTTTTGGGGTTAATTACAAAATTCAAGCAAGGGAATCATATAAATATAAAGTTATGTGATCATAATAAGGGACCAAACACTAAGCACTATCTATCACCACCTAAGGTTGCATCCATCAAGGCATCTAAGAGCTCCATTGCATCCATCTAGCTCCATCACAAGGGACACAAGGGATGGTTTTCTGCATCACACTTCATAGGAGGGAAGTTCATTCTATTCCATGCACACATTTACTACATTCTACATTTAGCTACTTGCTCGCTATCCAAGTGTGACATGCACAAGAGTAACCTAGGGCACAATTCCACACACACACACAAAACTACATTGGGTTTGAGATGTAGTACAATGCTCAGTCATAAGTTCACCATTGTGACATTTGAGGACAGTCTGACCCCTCATTTTACATCTTTCTTTTTAGGATTTGATGTCTATTTGAGGGTTTTGCAGGTATATATTTCATTGCAGGTTTCCAGTGACCTTGGTGATCTTGGTGTGACCTCATAGATGACAAAATGAAACTAAAGGCAAACACCTTGTGACACCTCAGAGGAGGTTTTCTGAGCATTTCCTCAAACCCATGTGCCCAGAAATAGGTCTAGGGCACCCACGGGTGACCTGTCCCTCTCCAGGTGCCCCAATCCAGCCTATTTCTTCCTATGTTCATTTTACTAGGGCTTTGTGTGACACTTCTGTGCTTTCTTTTTCATTTCAGAGCTTGTCTAGTCTAGACTCACTATGAATCATACTAAGGTTTCTTACCCTCTCTTTTCACATTTGGGTTTTATTATTTATTACTTAGTTGCATTGGGTATTTATTGTTATACTTATTTATTCATTTATTTTGTAATCAACATTTTATTAGGCTCAAAATTTCATATTAAGCTTAATCATTTTGGTGAACCTGAACTCAATCTTCACGCTCCTAGGATCCTCATGCTTTTATTGCTCATCTTTCTAGAGTCTTATCATCATGAGTATCTCTATTAATGATTTCTTGCTCATCAATCCTTGAATTAAGAGAAAGAGTCAGAAATATCCTAGATATCACTCGCATTCCTACCAATATGCATCCTGATTCAATATATCAAACATTTGTGGATGCCTTCTCTCAGCATATTGCTTTCCCGTCCAATCCTCATGTTGATCTTACTATTTTTGACAATGATCCACCTTTGCATATCATGATTTGCATTTACAATGTTTGTATCAAGCGTACTTTAATTGATAATAGATCTGAAATTAATTTATGTCCTATGTCATTCCTCAAAAAATTGGTCTTTTTGTTGTTAATGTCAACCCATCCTCTCTTTATCTTCATACATATGATGGCTTTGTTTATACATTCTTAGGTCACATTATTTTTCCTATCACTGTTGTACCAAAAAATCTTAACACTATCTTCTTTGTCATTGAATATCCCATTTCATACAATTATTTACTTGGTAGGCCATGGCTTCATACCATGCAAGTGGTTCCCTATACCATGCATCATTGTGTTAAGTTCCTGTATGAGGGCATTAAGTATATTGTTTTTTGTGACTGTCATCCGTACAAATATTGTGACCATGATCCAAATACTACACTTCCTACTCCAAGAACTAATACTACCAATGAACCATAACCTATGGATAGCTCCACCTCATTTTCCACCACTTGAAGGTGTTATTTGCATGATAGATATTGTCTCATCTTGTGCATCTCCTCTCCTACTACTACATACTATGATTCTTTATCAGGGGCCTGTCTATTCTATGGACGTCATCATCCCCTACACCTTCACATGATTCATCTCCATTAACATGCCCACTATTTACATGCACACTTTTCATGAATGATGATTATTGGGAACATATTCCATTCAATCCTAATTTATCTGAATCTATATGTACACATGATGGGTTGACTCAGCTAGGATTTACAGTTGACAACATCTTCCTTTACTTTATGATCATCATCTCTACCATGGGTTTGTTCACATCACTACTACTTATGGTCCTTAAGTCTTTTATCTCACAGTCTTTCTTGCGTGTTCTCCCCATACTTCTCCACTCACGCTGGGACAATCTTGGCTTGATTACATTGGAGGGCACATTAGACCCTAATCATATTGATATCTCATTTCCTATGTCTTTTGGTCGTGTGTTCATTTCCAACAACTCATTCTTGGCTATACACAGAATCTCACTCGGTGATGGTACACACATGGATTCCCATTACCTCCTTTCACTGATGAGGAATATGCTATGGGCATGTATAAGCTTATGCTTAATGGCTTTACCCAACCTTCACTATTACTTATCAAGTTTCTAATGCTTCACCATTTGGTTTTGATAATGACAATGACAATCTTTTTATGACATTCACCACATACTGATATTCTTATTATTCCCCCCACAACATGTGTACATATTCAGGGGTCATTGCACTTATTATATCTTCATCCACACTCCCGATGACGCACTTTGGTGCTATACTTGATCAATCCTATACACATTCACATACACTTCACATTACATTTCACACCTATACTTCACACATATACATCTTACACATTACACATCTTCACACATCATTACCCTATGACACACTTATCTACCCCACATGGTATCCACACTTGACTGTTTTAGGGCATATCCATCGTACACATTCTACACACTACATTATTATACATGTTTACATTTTCTACATCATTCACACACCTACTACACTCATATAATTTTGTACATATACACCATTCTATCTTCACACATCGTACTACACATATCATACACATTATACACTTGCACTCACTACCCGACGACGCACTCTAGTCCAATGGTTCATACTCGACTGCTAAGGGTCTAAATCAAAATTGAACCTTTCCTCATCACACTTACATCATTCTACACTTTTATCTTCACAATTAATTCATCAATGTTTTATATCATACCATGCGACATTCCTAGCTAGTGCCTGCTTCACACATATCGTGATATACGCCTTATGCTAAATCATCACCCCTTTCTAGCATTCCTATTCACACATTTCATGATATATACTTTATAATACATCATCACATTTTTTGTCATTCCATCCATATATTTCATGATATACACTTTGTGTTACACCATCACGTTTTCTATTATTTCATCCACACATTTTGTTATATACGCTTTGTGCTACATCATCACATTTTGTAATTAGACATCTTACTCATCCATACATTTAGTGATATACACTTTAGGCTAAATCATCACATATTCGTGATATAAGCCTTGTGCTAAATATTCAAGCATCATCATCCCATATGTCACATTTAATATCATCACACATCCGATCATTCTACAATCAACACTCTATGTGCATTTAATTCACACATCAACTCTTTCTCAATTCATCACACATGAAATCATTGCAAACCATTTCCTAATGATGCACTCTCATTTACGGTTCATTCTTGACTGTTGAGGGGGCATAAACAAATGAACCTCATTGCATACATATGCACCCACTGGGGGGGCATGTTGCTCCTATCATTCATATTGCATTCCATTCCATCTCATCCACATCATATTATATATCTTGGTTGAATTTACTCTTGCATACATATGCTTCTACATGTTCACTTTATTACACATGCTAGATAGATATCTTGTATGTCATTATCTTATCATACACACATGTGTTTCACTTGCCTTTCTATTTATGATCATAGATTATATAGATCCATTACATGTATCATAGATGCTTGGAACAATACTTATTACCAGTCCCATAGCGGCTCTTGGAGGCATCCACTTTCATACACTATAGGTGTTATTGTCTCATTTTTTTCATAACACATCACTTTATCATATTATAAATGCATTGACATAATTTTTTATCTTTCTAACATGCTAATGGGTGCTTCATGTGCAACATTTGTTTACAATACTATTTGCTTCCATGGTTGTCTATTACATTGCTTGTTTTGTTTACCTTTGTTTGTCATTGTTTACGGGCTTTTTCCCTATGTCTTGCTTGTTCTTTGATTTCTTACAGCCACTACAGCCTTGATTGTCTTGTGACATCATGAGTGATGTCCCATGTTTGCAACCCATTTTTCGTGGTCTACATTGTCTTCTACTTACATCTTAGTTTACACATTGTCTACTTAGCTTACATTTCGTCTTATACATGAGTGTTTGTCTTTTCTTGCACTAACACTTGTTTTCCTAGCCATTTGTTTGTGTGTGCCTTAGTTTCTACCAAGCACATTCCCTTCCCCTTGTAGGGCACAATTCATCATAACGACCAATCCTCTTTTGGGCCGCATACTCCTTCAGCAATGTCGCATGCACCCCAAATGAGGGGGGCATCATTTGGGTGAATCAGTCACCCCATACAACATTATACACAACACAATACTAGTACAACATAGTTTTTAGTTTCAGACAGGGCTCAAAATTAGACTTGGGTCCTTAGCACAACGGCCTTTCCTATATGCCTGAAACTAGGGGGAAATAAAATGGTCTTTCTTGGATGCCTAAGACTAGGGGGAAATTACATAGTGATTGATAGTTCAACACAATCTACAGAACTCCATACACAATGAATTTTACAGGACAGACAATCCTTAGCACATGTGTTTATACACACCATCTGTAGTGGTGTTCTACATAGTGGGAAGAAGTTAAAGGTTGGAGGATGACACCAGACTATTCTCCCTACACTTCTTCCATTTCATTGGTGTGAGATTGCCCGAAAAACTCGTGCATCGACATCATCTACATGATCCTTTTCTACACCCTTTCCTCATCATGGATCAAGTGCACATGTTCCTTTTTCACACTTTCAACATTTTTACATACTTTCCTTACACACTTTTTTACATATTTTGATCATATACATGCGTATTTGACTACTTGTCGGCTTCTCTTTTGCAGGTCCATCCGTATGGGAAGCGGTAGTCAACATCAACAACATCAACAACACATTAACAATGACATCGACATCAACAATAGTGACATCATGACATCTACACATGCGCTTTTGTCCTAGGTTCATTTTCATCATCACTTTTTACACTTTCTCCTCCTTAGCATCCACGCTTCACATTTTTATCATTCCACGCTTTGTCTAGTCCCTTGACATGCTTTTCTACATCAATCTACATGGTTATCAGGTACACATCTCTATCTACTTTATGTTACCGAGCTTTTCGCTCACCAACATAAAGTGGGGGCAAATGTAGACACAAAATCACACACTTTGGGTAATTATCTAGTCTTGATCACATACTACTATTCATATGATTCCTAAGTAAGAAAAGTACTAATTAACCCATGTCTTTGGCCACCTTGCTTTGCTTTATGTTGTTTCTTTTTGTATTAACCCTTACTTGCTCAGTCTACCTTTTTACTCTTTGGCATTTATCATCCTAAACACTAGTGCCCAGCCAGGACACCAACGTTAGGTGCCCTCGTCCCCTCTGGGTGCCTCTATCCCCTTTATACTTTACTCACACTTTTTGGGTCCTTTCTAGCCTTTTGAGCATCTTATCTTTTTGGTAGTCAATCCTTTTCGGGTTAATTACAAAATTCAAGCAAGGGAATCATATAAATATAAAGTTATGTGATCATAATAAGGGACCAAGCACTAAGCACTATCTATCACCACCTAAGGTTGCATCCATCAAGGCATCTAAGAGCTCCATTTGCATCCATCTAGCTCCATCACAAGGGACACAAGGGTTGGTTTTCTGCATCACACTTCATAGGAGGGAAGTTCATTCTATTCCATGCACACATTTACTACATTCTACATCTAGCTACTTGCTCGTTATCCAAGTGTGACACGCACAAGAGAAACCTAGGGCACAATTTTGCACACACACACACACACAACTACATTAGGTCTGAGATGTAGTGCAGTCACTTAGTCGTAAGTTCACCATTGTGACAACTGAGGACAGTCTGACCCCTCATTTTGCATCTTTCTTTTTTAGGATTTGATGTCTATTTGAGGGTTTTGTAGGTCTATTATTTCATTGCAGGTTTCCACGACCTCAACGATCTTGGTGCGACCTTAAAGCGATCAAAGGTGACTAAAGGTGAACACCTTGTGACACCTCATGGAGGAGGTTTTCTGAGCATTTCCACAAACCAAACACCCAGAAACAGGTCTAGGGTGCCCACGAACACCCTTGTCCCTCTCTAGGTGCCCCAGTCCAGCCTGTTTCTCTAGATATCTACATTTCCCAAGGCTTCTGTGTCACTTTTTTTCCTTTCTATTTAGCTAGTCAGAGTTTCGGTCTAGTCTAGACTTCACTGCGAATTAGATAAGGCCTCTCACCCTCTCTTTGCACATTAGGGTTTTATTATTCATTGCTTGGTTGCTTGGGTATTTATTGTTGTACTTAATTATTCATTTATTTATTGTCATCTTGCATTTAGATTAGCCTCATAAATTTCATTTTAGATCAATCAAGAATATATCCCACATTGTTCAGGATAGAGATGACGATGATATTTAAATATAGAGTGGGATGGTTGGTGTGTTGGCTTCGGCCACTATACTATTTTTCCACATTGGATGGTGGTTATATTTTATATGCCACATAGTGTGGTTGGAGGTTGTTGGTGGCCGTGTTGGTACCCATGTTTATTGTGGTCGGTGACAGTGTAGCTCGACCCAATCGGTTAGGTTTGTTCACATATGTTGGGAGTCCACATAGCATGGCTAGTGCAGAGACTTTGTTGAGCTTAGTCATTTGGTAACTCAGTTGGTTAACTCAGGAATGTGGCATGTGACTCACTTTTAAACTTTCTCCCCAACTTGGTCATAAGCTCGCCATCAACTCATTCATGAGCTCAATGAGCTACTTGGAACTCTATGGCAACCGAGTCCCCCTCCGAAATAAAAGTGGGCCACACTATTGCAAAACCTTTTGTCAACCATCGAAGATTGGTGGTGAAAACATGACCTTTATTTTATTATGTGCCACTTGTCGATGTCATAATGACCCACTTACCATTTTTCACCAATGTGTCCAGTCACTGTGTCCCTGTGCACTGGCTTTGTCCTGTGAACTCTTGTTCTCGCATGGATTGTATCTAGAGCATACAGTATATGTTTTTCAACATTCAATATACCATCAAAAATCTCTCGACCTATTCTTTTGTAAAGAACAAGTTTAGACTAATTAAGAGAACATCTGAAGCATTCAAAATCCTCTGGATTACACCTCCCCATTAAGAAGGATTTTTTTTTACCAAAGGTTGTTTTCACCCACAAATATTGCCAATCATATTCCTGCATATCACAGACACATACATGATCCATAGAAATAACATATGGGAAATATCACTACATATTGTGAAAATATTATCACAAAATATTGATCAATTTTCAAAAATACACAATTGTTCACCAAAAGAGGCAATTATCAAATTGATACTCTATGATTTTTCCAATCTCTCCAAACATTGTAAATTAGTTTAAAAAGACAAACCAATGACGATAATAGGTGAATGTCTAACTGAATCCTTGCAATATGTCATCCCACTGTGACTATAATTGCCATAAAAAAATCAATCAGTTTTAAAAATAGACAATTGTTCGAAAGAGGCAATTGTCAACCGATTCCCTGTGACATGGCCAATCACTAAAAGCATAATTTCACCCAAATATAGATCAATTTTATAAGACCCCAAAATCTAACAACTAGGCCAATGTCCACTGATGAAACTACTAGATCATTGCAATTGTAAATATGTTTATCTATGTGATCATTATGTGCTATGACATTGTTACCATATTTTAAAATCGCATTTATTTCCCTCATGGACAATGATTTATACGTATGCCCACGTCGAGATTTTACACTGTGAGCACAATTACAAACATGCCCAAAACATGGGTCTTGAAATGCACCTAACATAAACATGCCAAAAATAAATGCATTCCTAAACAACAATTACTCTGCCATGTAAGTATAAAAATTGAACACTGCCAATGTGCCCACCGACCTGCGTAAATTGTTTCCAAATATCCAAATCTAAAACATGAGTATAATCCACTACACCCAATCTGTATTTTCAAAATTTTCAATATAAGAATATCACTAAGCATGATAAAAATTTCTTTTAGTTTTTCTCACAAATTTAAACTCCATAAATATTCAGAGCTACACAACTGGGAAAATATTTCCTTGCATCATACAACAGGAATCCCATAACCAAAAACTTTAAATTATTGCATGTCATTTAACATTCAACAACTATGCAACATATAATTGAAGAATTATTTTCCAACCCATTTTAATGGATTTTCCTCTTTAGTTATTACTTGATCTAAGGTTACCTCGCAATTAGTGGATTAATAACTTCCTTTACCTTTGTAATAGGTTTTTATTCCATCTTCATTTTACCATGATTCTAAGATGGATGAAGTCTCCAACATTGTTCAACCTGATGTCTACTTATACGACAATGAGTGTGAAAGTTCTTGGGACACGATGAATTTTGTTTGCCATTTCTCGTCTTTTAATGTCGAGATTGGTCTTTTACACCTACCTTGTTTTTTTATGAAAGGCATCAAATTCTTCAATAATTTCCTTCTCTTCCAATAATTGCTAACATAATGGTTACTAAACCCACAAGAAGTGTAGGGAAAAGCATGCCACATTCTCTGAATATCATAGCCATATTTTGCAAATTGAAAGAGTGGATCAAAAGCTTTACAATTTCTTTTATGCTTGTGATTATGATAAAAATGAGGAGGTGGTATTTGATTACCTCGTCTTTGTGATTTCCTACCAAATCCATCCTGTGATAATGGAGCATCAATTTCCTGCACTGATTCTTTCCACATGACTAGTGGAGTATTCACTTGGCTATCGAAAGCTTGTCTACCTTCATCATTCTTGGAGCACTCTTCAATATCCATTCCCACAATAAGATAACCCAAACTTGAAAAACAAGGACGATCCTTGACCTATATTCGGTTAGCAATACCTCAGCCATTTTTACCAAGGCCCCTTCCATCAAATCCCATTTTCAATAATAATCTAGATCCAATGCCTTTAGTGTGCTTTTCAAATGAACCAAAAGCATCATTACCTAAATTTGAATTCGAATAGGAGGAAG
Organism: Taxus chinensis; assembly: GCA_019776745.2. Classification (NCBI taxonomy): domain Eukaryota; kingdom Viridiplantae; phylum Streptophyta; class Pinopsida; order Cupressales; family Taxaceae; genus Taxus; species Taxus chinensis. Next base: position 152,779,354 of record CM034150.1, on the reverse strand, counting down.
AAGAAGAATCACATGGTGAATAACTTGCAGTGCACTCATTAGTCATAGTTTCTACATATGAAGTTGAGGGTGATTCCTTTTTTGGTTTACCACACTACAATCTCATCAAGAGCTCATCCATGGATTCAAGCTCAGATCTCAAACATGTAATTTGTTCTTCAAGGGAATAGAGTTTTCACCTTAGGAAAGTATTCTCTTCCTGAATTTTCTTGTTGATGCTTTCAAGCTCTTTCAACCTTTCTCTCTTAAAGTATTTACCCATAGCTACATACAAACCACCTGTACTTCCAAAACAACACAAACTGCAAAATGGAAGATCAAGCCACAAAATGCAAAATCTAATGGGATTAACAAATAAAAATTGATATCCATTGGAACTGAAAACAAACACTGAATCAACTAGCTCTGATACCAAACTTGATATGTAGATAGGTAGTTTTTTCTACTATGTAATTATTAATTATTGGATCTTTTCAAATACATTAACTTTTATGATTTAATTGAATCCAAAGCTGATCAGAATTTGATTTAACACTAAATTAGGACTGATATAGAACTCATTTTAAGATTCACAAAAGTCAATCATTCGATCAAATAATCCAACTTTTACTTTTATCCAAATTTCCTCAATGTTGTAAACTAATAAATGAATGCTTACTTGAATTTAATTTGACTGATAAAATGTGAAAATAAATCAGAATTCAAAGGCAAACTAAATTAGATCATAGAGAAGATACTTTAGTTGTTTACAAAGTTCGGCAATTGCCTACGTTTCTAGGTTCATGCAAACTAATCTATTAATACTTTTCCAAACTACAAGTACAATTAAAAAAATAGATCCATAACCTGTAATGTTGTGCATTCATACTTTTTGAAAGACCCTGGCAAAGCTCAATGTTTATCCTCCATCTTCCTGAAGCACTTGCAGAGGTTCTTCCCTTTATATTTTTTTCTTCCAGTGACTTCTGCTGCACAAAACAATGCCACAAAAACTGCAAAATAGGAAAAAAAAAAAAGCATCCACGAAGAGCATCTTAGAATTCTGGACAACTATTAAGTTTACTTTAAAGACCCTAAAACCTCTTAAGTACTTCAAATTCTCAGTTCTTCAAAACTGCCTTATTATGACTATATACACAATCACCAAACTTAGCTTGTTCAAATACAAATGAGCCTTTACATAGGCTTGGAGAATCCCAATGGCATGTAGGTGGGGGTTATTTTTGGTACCAAGGTGGTTGGGGATTTGAATCACCCCAAACATCACCCACATGCCTTTAACCATCTTGGGGATATATCCCACATTGTTCGGGATAGAGATGGAAATAATATTTAAATATAGAGTGGGTCGGTTAGTGTGCTGGCTTCGGCTGCTATGTTGTTTTGCCACGTTGGCTGGTGGCTATATTTGATATGCCACATCATGTGGTTGGCCGTTGTTGACACCCATGTTTTTTGTGTTCAGTGACGGTGTAGCTCAGCCTAGTCGGTGAGGTTTTTTTGCTTATGTTAGGTGTCCACGTGGCACAAACGGTATAAAGACTTTGTTGAGCTCAGTCACTCAGTAACTCAGTTGGTTAAGTCAGCGAGGTGGCATGTGACTCGCTTCCAAACGTGCTCCGCAAATCGGTCATGAGCTCGCTATCAACTCGGCCATGAGCTCGATGAGCTACTTGGAACTTTATGGCAGCTAGGTCCCCCTCTGAAATAAAAGTGGACCCCACTGTTGTAAAATATTTTATAGATTATCAAAGGTTAGATGTGAAAACATGACCTTTATTTTTATCTATGCCACTTGTCGATGCCATACTGACCCATTTTCCATTTTTTCCGATGTCTCCAGTAACTATGTCCCTGTGCCCTGGCTTTGTCTTGTGAACTCTTGTTCTTGCACATACTATAT